>QNGE01000901.1:69972-211048 GCA_008508345.1 Paragonimus westermani
GTGAGAGTTTATGGACAACTGTCTCGAGCGTTCATCACTTCTAGTGGTGTTCGTCAGGGATGTCCGAATTTCCCCTTCCTGTTCAATTTTGTCATGGACGACATTCTGGAAGGTGCGCTTTGTGAATCCAGTGGGCTTGGTGTTGAGCTTCTTCCTGGCGCTAGATTGACCGACCTGGAGTATGCGGACGACACTGTCATACTTAGCTCCTCTGCCGAAGACATGCAGACCATGCCGAACAAGGTGAGTGACCGGACTCGTTTGTATGGAATGCGCTTGGCACCTTCAAAGTGCTGCTTCAAGCCTGGGCCATTTCCACCCCTGCTTTCTTTATTGCAGGTAATCCCCTTGAGACTGTGGGCAGTTTCACATACATGTGTGGCACTATCTCGTCAGCCTGTAATATTGCTGGTGAGATATCAGAGAGGATAGCAAAGGCACGAGTTGCCTTTGCCAAAGTGCGTCATCTGTGGCGTCGAAAAGACGTTCGGTTGTCGCTGAAAGGAAGGGTTCCATTTTGCTGTATACATCGGAAGCGTGTCCTGTGTACAAGGTAGGTTTCAACAGGCTTGTTGTGTTTGACCATCGTTGTCTCCGTCAGTTGGCCCACATTAAGTGGACTGATCGCGCGAGCAATGTGACAGTCCTCCGATGCGTATTCCGGAACGCTCGGGATGCGCGATCAATTGATCAGCTAATTATGTTGCACAGATTGCGATGGTTGGGGCTAGTGCTCCGTACGGTGCATTATATACTGAGGCCACCAGCATTTGGGTAAAACCGCGTGGTGGTCAAGCAACAACGTGGTCCCGAAATATGAAGACCTTGACTGCTCCATTGAGCAAAGTGGACAGGCATCGCCCGCCTGAATGGGGTCCTTGCGATCACTCAAACCGCTGGTTACAGACGCTATCCGAGATGGCGGTGTGTCGCAGTCAATGACGTACCTGTATCCATACCATTTCTATTTCTTCCGCTTAGTCATCTCTTAATATTTGTCGACCTTCTAAGTAACGTTTTCTTCTAGGATATTCCACGTCACTGTTGAGGTGAGCAGCGGCCCGAGCCATAGTGTCTTTGGTCAGGCTCATGGCTGTTATAATGATGATGATGATGAGGAGGAGGAGGATGATAATTGTATGCATTCACCGCATCAAGGTTTCTTTCTCAGTGTGTTTCGTTGTAACCACTTTTTACTCTCAACGTACTGATGTAACCTCCTCCAGTCACATTGGACGACTGATTTCTTTTTCCATTGTGAAAGAAACATCATTTAAAGTCATCGATAGCTTCTGAGCGCTCATCATCCGAGTTACTAATTAGAACGGTCACTTCATTTTTCAGTAATTCCATGTGGCTGGTTGTTTTCCGATGTGCCCATGAAGATATACTCGGGCACTAACGGTGAGACAGTGAGTACGTAGCTTGGGCGATGAAATTTGTTGTTGACCTAAACTGTGTGTTACTAGTTTGTAATACCAGTATTATTTTGAGTCCAGACACTAACTGTTCGATGTCAATCTGATAATTTTCGATGCAATTAAAATTTTTTTTGAAGTTTCGACCAACGGAATGTTTGTAAACAGCGGACATTCATCTATAGGAAGCACCATCTTGTCTGTTATACCGAAGTTTGATATGTAATTCCAAAATTTAATGTAACTGTTAGGTTATGCTTTGCGATTTCTTTCACAACGTAACAGCCACTATTTATGTGTATGATAGGTTGCCTCGAATAGGTAATTTATTGTTATCAGTAACAATCCGTTTCTGTATCTTAGCACACAAACAGAGACACATAAACAGAAAAAAAAACCTCGCCAGACTAATACTGCCAAATGCAATGGCATCAATAAATTCGGTCTGTTTTACTGAATGCAAAATCTTCTAGAATCCTTGTTCCACTTTCCAATTTCTTTGATCTGAAATTTTGTACAGCCAGGTGAGTAACGTGTCACTTTGACCAAAAAATCGATTTTATGCAACAGACATACTGCCAATTTCCTATGGAGCGTTGATATCCGAGTAGAAAGTATGTTGTTTGAATCGTTAAGTGCTTTTGAGTGCACCTTCACATATCGTCCATAGGTCGAGATCCTATGGTCCAAGTACTTGTGACAAACACTGACGGCATCTGGTAATAAAGAAAGACTATTTCGTTTGATTTCTTTAATGAAACGAAGTTGTGTTGATAACTTTAGTCGACGTATCCTCGGAACACCTTTTGTCCAGTAAAATCTTGACTGTCAGCCAACCTTATTTGGTTGTGGCAGGCAAAGTGGAGAACTTGTGAAACTTCCGTTCGGTGGATGTTCGTTTCCTAAGAAAAACAGCGGAGGGTTAACCCTCATAGCTATTCGAATTCGCCTCCTAAATTGACCTGTTCTTCAGCACGACACTATTTTGGCAGCTATTACGGTCGAAATGACATCCGATGTGTCACTTTGGTACACGGTGATCTACAGCAGCTGGATCGTAAATAACATTGTGATAAGTGGTTACTGCTTAACCATATCCACTTGCCATCCAGAGAGCAGTCACCAGTTGGTGTAAAGATCTACGAATTCACAAACTGGTCATATTTAAGACAATGACCTATTAATAGCACAGTCAAGTGACATTTTCCAACTTACTCCACTGTGCGCAAATGAATTTCGTTAAAGGAAGTTACTGGCATGTTCGGTTGTCATATGAAAACTCACGGTTATGAACAGATAACGTTCTGGTGTCATCCGCATGCGCCCCAGCATTAAGCACAGCTCTTGGAATGTTGGTCTCCTATTGGGATCGGCTTCCCAACCTGAGGAGAACCAAAGGTAGTCATTTAATAGCAAGAAAAAGTTGGTATCGTCGATTTTTCTCCATCAAAGTCTTTTCAAACCAAGCCTCGTGTTTGAATAAAGAAACAGCTCTGGAGATTAGTTTAATAAGGAACTGACCATCTGTACCTTGGTTTATAACACTGACTTGAATTACCCAATTACTTACAAGTTTCATGCATTTGGTATTACGAATGAACTGGATCACGACTAACACTTGCAACAGTACAGTCGAATGCAGGTTACGCAGTGTGTTGTGATCCTGATCTATGATTAGCAACAGTACGCGCAACGCAAACCGGTTATTAGCCTCCCTCTTTATTTCAACTGATCAATAGCCTTAGTGTCTGAGGCTCCTTAAGTGCAGTCAGATCATTTCTTCCTTCAGTATGTCATGGGCTAGCCCAAAACCCATCGCTGTAATTTCAGGATGATCCGTGTATTATCTCAAGATGTTGTTCGAAGCGTCATGACTCAGTGTCTTGTACCAAAACCATTTCATCCACAGCTTGCCAATTTCTCTTGGTGGATGTGCCTTTCTGCACCACTGAGTTTCATAACAGTGGCGCTCATGAAATGCTAACCAGTAAATTCCAATGCTCAGTCAGTATTGATTTTGGTTGTCGAAAGGCTGAAAGCTGTATCCCATGGCAAGAAACTCGGAACGATCGATTCGCACGATACCAGTTTGTCTCCAAACCGTACCTCCAAATTTTGGGAAGTTCTAATCCATACTAAAGTATTCAAGAAGTTACAATCTGTTTTTTTTGTGATATTCAGCATCCTTGTACACTCTTCATCATACCTAACTAACGTGATGCAGCCATTTATTCAAAGGGGCACGACAAAGGATAGCAAAACAAGTCATAACGTTTGGTACACTGATTTCTTTTCTAAAACTCTGTTGACAGCAAGACTTATTTCCTACACTGTTGACATATGCTTTAAAAGATACACCACTGCAAGCAACGTAGTCATTTACTTGTACTGATTGGCTTGGTTTTTACCCAGTGGATAAGTCAGGGACTGAATTGTTAAAGTGGTCTAAAACAACTTTCCGCGGTTTTCACACGCAAAACAAGTGGTGATTTGGTCTTTATTTAGTGTTAACCCGAGATTTAATCAACAGTAAACTACGAATTTTCCATCGTCCATCCTTTGAAGAAAGAAGCTGTTTGTATCATGCGTTTGATTACAAATACTATTCAAACAGTAGGCCAAATGGTCACACTCAATTCAGAAATGCAATCAATTGGAGTTGGGGTCGTTCAGCCAAGTTTGTGTATTACAGATTGCAAACAGTTGGTGCTGATTACTCATGGATTTAAATTGTCGCAAACTGTATATTACTCACACGTATGATTGCGCCTTTAAATAACAGCATATACACTACGGTTAAATCACTACAGAGCTGAGTAGAAGACTCGAATTTCGCCTTTGTTAACGCTCATTCTCAGTCTCGCCCGGACAGAAAGCTCAGTGCCTGCGCGCTTTTACAGACGAACATATATCGACAACTACTGAAATAATCCCAAGTATGTCGACAGAGTTACATTCAAAACTTCGTCTTCGTTTTCTGAAGAGCAACAACCAGAATGACTGAGAAGCTTACGAGGAGATAACATAATTGTCCGGTTTGTTCCGTCTGATATTGAGAAAGTCAAACTTAAATTACCGAACCCATGGAACCTATTGAGCAACCGGATTAAACGGCAAAACTGACTTTTCCGAGAGAGATAGTTAACTACCCTAAGTTTATAGCGTATAGATTGATGATGACTACCGTACTTGTCTCAAACGGGACAAGATTGTCATCCAAAGTCGGATTAGCACTGTGGATGATGTTTAGTTGGAAAGCAAAATCTGAGTCATCTGGTTCATTTTTAAGCGTGGTTTGAGCGAAAAGTTGCACAGACTGCTACCAAACATGAATGACGCTCAGGTCTCGGAAAACCTTTACCTGACTCAGCCCACTCCAAGGGTGGACGAACGACCTTAGATCTAAAGCACAACGCAGTCACTGACTTCACTCACGGTTTAATTTTCTCTACTTGCATGCTTGAACGAAGAGCGGTGATGATGATGAACTATAACCCTAGCACTTAGGCAAGACATCTAAATATATTGGAACATTTTTCTGTTCAAGTTTATTAAAAAAACATTATAGGACGTGAAAAGTATTACAATGAATTTCTCCGTTGAATTTCTAGTCTACACATTCCCATTCTCAGACCAATGTGATGTAAGCAAACACTCACAGTTCAGAAGTAAAGAATAGAATTCAATACTGGTAGTTTCCGGTTGTGGTAGACGGATTCCTTTTTCCAATCGGTCTAGCAAATCACGTGCACGTATACCCTCGAATGGGCGTGCCCCAAAACTGCACATTTCCCACAAAGTGACACCTGCAATAGAATTAATATCAGGGACCAATCATATTGACTTTACCTCCCAAATTTTATAAACAACGCGCTGACATATAATGCTATTTAGAAATTCTTCTAGGCTTTTTAACTTAATGCCTTATTCTGTCTGAACCGTCTAGTTTTGTTTTCCGTATATACTGATTTCTTGTATGCACTAGCTTATCATTTGCTTAATTAGCCTTGACAGGATGGATCACAAAGGCTTTCATTCGTGTCTGCCTATCATATTTCTTGTGGTTTGTAGTGGATGTGGGGTATGTGAGCCCAACGGTAAGTATTACAGTGCAAGCCAGTTGTGGTGATGTTAGGCCCAGTTGTCTGTTGACTCCAATCATGATGACAGGCTAGTCCGTAGATAAATGCCACTCAGGTGACATCAAGGATCTATGATGCACAGCGACCATGGGAAACTATCCTCACGCAAATATGGCACTGTCCTGTATCAAACATCAAGACTATCTTATCGTACTCTATAGAGTAATAATGACAACTGAGAGCTTACGGCAGACTAAGTTTCCGCACGTTCCTAATTTATGTTGTTAGTAGTTACACTGGAATATAGGCCATATCGAGCCTGAATGTTTATGAAAAATATATTGAGATTTAGGACACATGTTATCTACTTGAGCAATATACACTTTGAGAAATTTGAAAACATATTTGTCTCTTTGCTGGACGATAGTCGAACTCTGATCAACCCCTAAAGTTGACTTATAAAAGTGTCAAATTAGAGTCAGTAGTTTATGAAACAACACAATGTAGTTTTGTTGCCTCTCTACTAGCCGATTTCAAATACTGTGCTGAAAAGCAACAGGTCGTTCTCCTTCATCATGGGTGAGAATTTTCATAACTAGTGAAAAGAGATCAAGTGTGCAAGCTTTTTCTCAAATCAAATTGCCCTCCCGGTCGGTATTAATATTCAGGAAGCGTGGTCAATATTCAGAGATTCGCTTCCATCTTGACAATACTTCTGCAGCTGGTGAATCCAAACACTGAAATAAAGCATTGAGGGTACTGATCGGTGCGTAGAATGTAAGTTTGCAGCAGACCATAAGAAAATGGATCTCAGTTTTAAGTGGATCCATTTCAAACAAGTCTATTATGATTTTGCGTACGATCATTAGGCAATATGCATCGTAAATGCTATGCTGGAAGCAAAGTCGCTTAATTGTCGGGGTTCTTAAGCACACGTATTTCAGTACTCACCATAAGACCAGACGTCTGACTTGCTTGAGAATATCTTCCCCTGAATGCACTCGACCGCCAACCATTTTATTGGCATCCTTCCTCCGCTCGCATGGTATTCACTCTCGATACAATCCATGCATTTGGCCAAGCCAAAATCCGTAATTCGAACCTAATTTTAAGAAGATGAAAGAATAACTGTGTCAGCGTTTTTAAACTGTTTACCGGCAAATTTTAATGCTACTCAACCTTCATGTCGTTAATCGATTTCTCAAACAACGCACCGTAGACAAACAACACCATGTACCTTTTAGTACAGCGGTTTAAGCAACAAAAAAGAGATTTCATAGTGTTACCAAGGACATACTTTTCGAACGAGTTACTCATCATAAATAACTTCGCATCGTTTTAACATCTTTACCTAAATGTTGAATCACGTATAATTGCCATGGCTTTTAGTGTTCAACCACTCAAGCTACCTGTGGAGCGAAACCCACCTTTTCTTCTGTGATCATGTCCTAAGGAAGCATCAAGTGTGACACAGTTTTGAAGAAACAGAATCACGAAAAACAGCCAACATAGTAAGTTAGTTGAAAAGGAAAATGACGTCAACTTTTCTGAGCTAATTCGCTCGATTTATCAAGATTACGGAGTCTGTTGGAAATCATTAACGGCTCCTAGCTTGAAGATATACATCAACAAAACCGGACTGAACTCACATCAACGGTGTAAACGATTTGTGTAAGTTTTAAATTTACGCTAGTCTTCTGAAGTCTGGAAAGAATTTTCGTTAGGTGATCTTCAGAACGTCCTAAAAGTAACACTTTGCCCGCACTAACTACCAGTAACAATGCGCCAGTTTCGTTAAGGTTGTTTAAATCTGTTCTACGCAGTCTTAACGCCGTTGATCCCCGACCCTTTCACATTACCAATTCATCCGCCGCGAAATCGTAAACTAGTTCGTGCAGAATTTTGTGTAGATGTGAAATTTTCCATCACACACTGATTAGCTCTGTTATTACTAGTCACTTGCACTCTAGGTAGTACAGGTTCGCCATTTGAACATGTCTCAAACTTGCAACTTTAGATCGAGACCTTCAAAATGAGTATCGGACTGACAGGCCAGTTGGAAGGAGGTCCACATCCCTATCTGCTTCACTGCGTCAATGGGTTCGTAAATCAAGAATCGTAATTACCTGTCTAACCCGCCATCAATCCAGTGAGGTGACAACCGAGGCTTGTGGATATCGGCGACTAAGTCATGAAATGCCATGATACGTACTGCCGCATGCGAAGCTCGCTTCAAACTTATTTTCTACTCATCACTGTAAAAAAGTGTCACACGTATTGTTACATCATCGTAACACAAGGTTCTTCATGAACTACCTAGAATGAGTATTATAATGTGTAAAGAAATGAGAGCACGTTTAATTTACCAATCCAAGTAGTTCCACCAGCAACAGTGCATCATGCGTTAACTTGAAAAAACGAACTTCAAGTTGCTATGCGCTCGCGCTATGGGCTGTACGTTAAATCATACAAAGAGATGCGCAGTTATCACCATTTATCGCCTACGCAATTTCCGGCTGATGAGTGCCGCGAGTGAAGACCAACGATGGGGGTAGATGCAAGCAGTGTCTACTAGCAGTAACGAGGTGACAAGTGACGCATACTGTAGTGAGGTCGAACGGTCACACTACCATCCAGCAACCAAGCAGAAACGTGTTTTTGAATACGAAAATAACGGGTGGGGGAAATACGAGAAGAAACTCTGGAGTGCATTTCGATATAACATGGTGTTTCCCATCCTTGAACTGAGCACTGGAAACTGTAGCAACCAATGTTATACGCAAATGTGTTTTTGTTTGCCACGACGTAGAAGCTTATACGCCATGTGCTGATTTCCCGAACAGACATTCCTTGCACTCTCCGTGTTCTTGGTCCACAATGATACGTCCGTAATTCACTACAGTACTCCTTGATATGCAAAGTGTTTGTTATGTGTCTTAAGAGTTGTTATCTCAGGACATTCAACTTTACCAACTGGAATTTTATTCATCCATTTTGAAACTATTAATGAAAGTGTGTGATATGTTGAATACAAAACTGACGTAAAAGACGAGTGACCTGAGTGACATCACCGAAACCACAATGTGATCAGTGTTAGATCACGAATGTTTAACTTCTTGGTTAGTTGAAGAGCAATTCTGCGTGTGATTACGACTCTCTGGTCAAGTCTTTAGTTCAGTAACTGTCAAAATGTCCCATATCACCTGAAACGGAGAACTGACAATTTCAAAACCCAAAACCCTGGTAGGTCCAGTTCGTCGCAGTTCGATCTTGAGGCGATTAAGCTCTTGTCTGACGATTGGGTTCGCCATTAAACAACGATAACTGCACACTTGTCACTCGGATGGGGATTACTGGCATTGTCTTTGTGACTCACAGTGCAAACTGCACAGCAGACATTCCGGTGACTGATCTGGAAAAAGACTGAAGTATATAAGTGTTGTTTAATTTCTCGCTTGCCTGTCAGCACAAACTGGTTGCATAAAGGGGTTTACTACTCCCTGGATGATCAAAATTGAGCACTTCCCTGCATAACCAAAGGCGTTCTAAGCATTTTGCTGGATTTATATGACATTTAATTGAGTGTGCTATTCATATTTGCATACCGGCTTCAAGAACGACAGACTTGCTCTTGAGTTTGTTCGAAGTCCGGCTACCAAATTGATCCTGGGTTTAAAAGCTGGCGCATACGCGTCTCGACTTGAAATTTTCAACGTGCATCCACTTGCACTCTAACTTTAATTATTCTAAGTTCCATCGATTCAACCAACCCGGACTTATTGCCTCGCCACTCACTTGGGTCAGTGATTCCACAAGTACATTTCTGGCTGCCAAGTCCCTGTGAATGATTCCACGTGAGGCCAAATAGGCCATACCGCTGGCGATTTGTTCAGCCCAAGCCAAGAACATGTTTACTTGTAATAGGTCCACGTAACTTTTCACAAAGTCCAGTAAACTGCCCAAAGGCATATACTGAGTGACCAATTGGAGACGAGAAGTCAAGCACAGCGCGAGGAATCGCAGACAACACGGATGGTCTACGGTGGCCATGACCTGAAAAAAATTGCACCCAAATAGAGGTTGGTTTTCATAATATGTTTACTACAGAATTATTCGCACATAAACCTAACACAGAACAGTTACGACCTCAGAAAGGATGACTTCTTGGTCTGTTCGAAAGGCATCACAGTGCGCGTCTACCTAACTTCCTTCCTAATTGCCATGGAGGCGAGACACTATAGGTTTTACGCAATTTTTTCATACGTATATCGAGATCTGACAGGGAACAGGTTAGGGATGTATTTCATGCTACAGAAAAGACCCAAGACTACTATTCTGCTTTTCTAGAAAAATCTATAGAACAAACACTTTGTCCCTCACTTCATCATTTTAATTTCAGTTGCTTAGCATGCAGTGATTTATTTCTGGTACGTATATTTCAACACGAAGAATAAACAGCTTTGTGGCGGACAAGTTTTCGTACAGTACACTGTAGAGCGAATTGCAGCAGAATTATAGCTGGATCTAAGTTACCGAGGATGAAAATAAGTGGGCTAAACACTGGAAAGGCATGAAACAAGTGAATGGTCTTTGATACTAAGTGGCTTCTGCTACAAAATACGGCTGAGAAGAAAGTCAGGGCAGTTTGATTAGTTCACTAATTTTTGATACAAAGAGACGGACGTGATAAGTTTGTTGAGACAACAAGTTTCATTTGCTAGCCTAACAGAGAGAAAGTCAGAAAACTGACGTTAATTTTGGCAGTAGACATAACAATTGTGACATGCGTATTGCTTGTCAGACATGAAGCAATGAATCTGAGACGTTACTAGGACGACTTGCTTCAGCAAGGAATGAAAACCTGCAAATGTGTACTTATCATCCTGTTACGGTTAGGCCACTTGAGAGGATGCTGATTGACACCTTTGACTGATTGGTATGTTGTGCGACATACGTTGCTGTTCCTAAAGGAGCAGCCAACCTTGTAGCCACAGAATGAGGCAGCCGTTTTTTTACATCATAGTGGTAGGAACAATTTGCAAACAAAGATCATTCATAATCAGTCCAACACCCTTGTTTCAACCGAGTGTCAGATCCTGAAGATGAGCGTCACATTTGGGTAGAAACCAACAATAAACAGACATTTTGTGCTCTATGTGCCTGCTCGGTTGTCTTATCGATTTTCCCCAGAATAGATTTCCGTCTAACTAGTTTCATTTGCACGAACACCTGATGGACAGTTTCATTGAAACATGTTGTTGGGACTCTAGTACACAGTGAAATGACTTTGAATTTTTGTTGAAAAGACCCAGGGTTGTTTAAGTGCTTGTGTTGGAGAATTCCTGTGCATCTACTCATGTGACTTACCCTAGACGGCGAGATCCATATGGAACTATAAGAAGCCAGCCTTTGGTGTAACAGGTGTTGATGCGGAAAAAACGTTATCCAGCACAATGTGTTACATGAAAAGACGGTGCTGGGAAATCATAAAAACGCACCGAAAAGTGATGGTGGCCCTAAAAATGTACCGACTGTTTACTGTTGTTGAAAGTATGTTATTAATCAAACACCACAAAGCACTCTGCCTTACTTTGGCCTCTTCAAGCAATTCTTTGTTAGTTTGTGGATCGGCGGAGTCGCTGAGCACTTTGATAGCAACCGGTATTTCCACTGAGATTGGCTTAACAGATTCATGTAATCTGACGTTGTCCTGCTGTCGTTCAATCCCGCTATCTGAGGAGACCGCGACTTCCGAACAAGAGGCCAACATCGGTTTGTCTGAAAGGAAGTCCAATCTGTCAGCCCAATCCATTGAATAAGTCGTGCTAGGAGTTTGTATTGAGCCTGGCGAGTTCACAGACAGAGTGTCCATATAAGATGTGATCTGCGGCCGCCAGATTCCACAGAACACCGTGCCAAATGCACCTGATCCAATTAGTGGACCACGGATCAGTTGCGACTCGGTAATAATTCGCAATGTGGCCATATTCGGCTTGTCTGTGACTGATTTCTGCTTGATCGATTAAAAACAAAGCTCAATTGTTTTTGTACACATGAATTTTTGTAGAAACGTAAACAGCGCAGTGAGAAAAGTGAAAGTTACTAAGCCCGTAATTGTGGCAAACTTATTCAGCCGTACCATGTTTGACATTTTCTTCTCAGATGCTTGCATGTTGTCATTTTCGTTATTTGGTTTCACATACAAATCTGTGTTAATGGACTACTGGACAATATTTACGAGAGGTTTATACCGCTGTGTATAGACTTAAGGTGAGAATTTTCCAACTGGATCGCCATCTATTAAGCCTAGCCTATTAACGTAACGCTGGATGGAACTGCCATTTAATTTGATTACATCAATAGAAACTGAGCAATTTGGTTATCACATAGAAATGGCTTTCAATTAAATGAATCCCACAATCTGGAACCTGTCGGATCGCTTCTTTGATGTGAGTACACAGCAGTCGTGATAATTTTAAGGATTACTAGTGTGAACCTACGTTGCCATGTGAAGCAAAAATTAACCTGTCAATTTATCTCCTGCAAATGTTTGCGACTGCAATTTCAGCGGCAACCAGTAACATGAACGTTGTGGTAATTACAACAGCGATTTTTGACGTAATCAGCCAGTACTTTAACCTGATTTTCTAATCGACGCACCCATGATGGGCGGATATCTGAAACAGGAACCCTAGAAACAACGTTTGACCGATGTGTTGGTACGAACAGAGATTCTTGCAGCAAGCTATATCATGTAGTGCAGTGAATGAGACATAAGTATTTGCACAACCCTCGGCCTTACTATTTATGATAGGTTATCAGCTGAGGCGATCACCATATTCATAAATTGTTTTCTTGTAGGTTAACTAAATCACACTGTATCTGAATATCTTCTTAACTATGCACCAATGCACACGTGCTGTTCCCGCCATTGGCACACCTTACGTCAGTCAGATGAACAATAGAATGATGACCAAATGAGAACCAGTATGCTCTGAATTTTGTTTCATTCAAAATCGCCAATAAACACTAAGCATCCTTCCATTCAACGACAGTTAGGTGTCTTTCGACACATACAGATTACCGATTTTGGTTAGGGCAAAACAGGGTTTATTATGTCACGCTTAAGCCTTTTCAACCGTGTCACATAATGTTCAGACCAGGAATTAGTTCGCAATGTCAAAAAAGGGTGGAGTGGATACCGTTCATCTTGAAAGTAAACAGTGCCTTTCAACCCCTGCTCTTACACACACTCAGTATAGACTGTAGAGGAGTTAAGTATATATACACTTTATCCTGATAAACTGTGGTAAATTGCATGACTCGACATAATTTATTCTAATTCATGATTCACTCATGATTGATTTCATTGGGGAAGCGGTCTGGTTTAACTCAAACGCGTTTCCAAATTTCTGTTTCCATGACAGTCAGTCAAAGAATAAGTATACTACCACCCTTCATGTTACTTCTTCTGGTTGTCTTTGACTATACTAGTCAAGCAAGTAGAATTACACCTTCTAACAAACGAGTGAATGGACGAGTGCTCACTACAACTCACCGATATCAATAGAATCCTTCTGGATGCTAGATATTATCACATTTTGTCTACAAAAAGTCAATATACCTTGCTCGCTACACTGTCCTTGAGTAGCAGAATGAACTTTTCTCATCTCTTTCAGAAAAATATTCTTCACACACTAGTGATGGTACTGGAATGTGTTTTGTAGCCGAGCGACACCTAAGTGTAGTGGAGTGCACATAATTGGTGTAGCCAGTGTGTAGCTGAGGATCACTCTTGTGGTTTACACGAATTGGAGCCCAATTTATCACTGGTCGTACACACTGGAGATTGCAAAGAAACATCTGGAGGTTGGACGTCGAAAGAATAAATCTCTGATTACCCGAGCACCAAATGTTTGAGTTTGCGGTTATGTATTTATATAGAATGTACCATTTTTTCGTACTATGCTAAGCATTGGTGACCACGGTATTATGGACGCGGCCTGATACTCACTTAGCAGAGTAGTCACCTCAATTACATGAAACTGTGACACTATAGCATTTAGTAATTTTCTGCACACAAGGGTGGCTTTTGAGAGCTTTGGAGATTGACGGAATTCGATACCTCAGTCCGTCTGATTGGTAGTTTATAGGTTGCAACATGTCGTTGTGATACATTTACGGATTTAATGAGCCTGAATATTTTAATTCCCAATGTTTCGCATACTGATCGCTGGCTGATTTTATATACTTTCTCGTACAGACAACTGAGTACGACCTCGTAAACAGACAACTCTGTCAAATAGGGTTACCATGGTTCTCCCAGATGCACACTACCGAAAGTCAGTTAATCAGTGAACACCACCTAAATCATAGCATTGATTGTGCATTGTGTCTCTCATACAGAGTGGTGCCAGTTCAATCTTTTGCAAGATGATTGAACCGTTGGATACCGAAGAAGTAACCGATACCTGAGTCAGATGTGTCAAGAAGTGTTTGAGTCCAGTGACTTCTTGTTTGCTAACAAATTATTATGCAGAAATGAACCGTGTCAACATGAAACTGCTGTTGCCGGAATAACCGCCGACTTGGAATTTTGTTGAAAACTTACAACTGACACAATAATCTTTTTCATTGATTACTCATATGCCTAAGGACGGATAAGCACTAGTACTAATTTAGGGAATGACCCTAAATGAAAATTTTCAATCTCAAATACGCTTTGTCAGTGTGTCATCTTGCCACATTTTAACTGACGGTTATATATGCATTATCTTCATGTAGACAGTTAGTGGAAAATGGCTTTCATACCTCTCGCACAGTTGCGTGTTAAACTGAAAGGGCAAACGATAAGGCAACATTGTAACGGCTTACAGGATATTCTTTAAACGCCAATGTACGTAGATATGGAGAGAGATGTAAGTTATGATCAACCACAAGGTAAATTTAGCCACCGAACATTCAGTGACAAGTTAATAGATGCGTTTGTGTGTGCGTTCAAACCGGTGAAATTATAGTCCTTCACACAGACATAAAGCCCCAAACGGGTTCGTCGCTTATTTCTTAATTGCTTGATGAAACCAAGATGTTTGACCTGTGAGAACATTAATCCCAACTACTACATTCATTTGCTTGTGATCATCAGACACGTCAGGTAAACTTACCTGACAGACAAGAGGTTAAGTGACTTCAAGTTATTACGTCAGTTTATAGTGATGAATTATATGCATACTTCAACTATTTTCTACCGTAATCCAACTTTTCTATCATAAGTCCGCCAAGTTGACTGACTATTTTCGTTGTTTTGATATGTGGGTCCTCTTTTGAGATAGATTTTACGCATTTAGCATGGCAATCCGTTGTTGTGCACACATTCTTCTGTCAACACAGTATCACTAGTGCTAGTGGTGAGTTCCAGAATTTGTGCAGCGAAAGCCTCTTGTGGTGATTGGCGTGCGAAAGTGAAATTTGGGTTTGACCATTGTGAGAGGCTGATACAAAAAGAATGCCGCCGACTAGCGACTCATTTTTGGCAATCACAACTGGGTGCCGAAAAAGAAATGTTGCGATATGTTGAAATTTCGTTCACTCCCATCAGTCGCAAACGTAAAATATGAAGGTTGCATATAACAGACAATTAGCGATAGGATATGAACACTCAGTCACACCACGTATTACGTCATCAACACCACATCAACCCTAGGGGTGGCTTCAAACAATTTTGTGCATGTAGGGCCCGCTGGTGAGATCTAACCAACATTGTTTTCCTAAAAGCCACCGGCTTCGGGTTTTGATTGCGTAATGATATTTTTAACTAGCTAAGTGGGTCAACCTGGTGACCTGTTATCATGAGGTGTCTGTCACTCGATAATCCGGGGCTTCGAGCAACGTGTTCACCGGTTTGAGTGTGTTGTGTCTTGGGTTATTTTAAAATATTCGGGATTTGTGCTGCCACTCGCTGAAATAGCCGTAGGTCTGTCCGACTTACATAAACGCCATCATAACTTCAAGCGAATTGACGGACAACACGAGGGACGGGATAGTCAGACAAATTGCGTTCACGATTGGGTGGAACGGGTTCTTTGGTGGTTTGAACCAAGCGTAATTGAACAGTCACATACGTTCGGGATCGGCCAGATTTTAATCTGGGCCTAATGTCGTTTGCCAGATGACCCCCTTTGGATTGCAGAAATCGAAACGTACCTTTCTTTTGTACTGTTTCTTCATCATGCAGTGAATGTCTGTGAAGTCTTCAGGATATCTGTTTGCCAGTAACGTTTATCTAGGCATTCTCTGTTCCATCAAATACGGCCGGCCCTAAGAAATACAGTTCTAACCAAACCCCGCTTGTTACATATAACTTGCATGTTCTGGGTTTGCAACAGATGAGAGTAAATGAAATATTAACATATCGCAATATGTCTTCTTTCTGTACTGATGATGTCTGCTGACTTTCGTTTATTTGTGCGTGTCTTGCATTAAGATCGATATTGTTCGCGTCCGTAGTTCCTTACTCGACCTGTTGCAAATCTGAACTGTTTGTTTTAATCTCATGACAGGTCATTCGAACGTGTCTGGCTATGTGTGTTGTTCCTATTACGGCCGATAACTCGTTCCTATCGTGAGCTCATTTGAATTGATAAATGCCTACTGATCATAATCCGTGTATCACAACCGAGGAAATCGGTCAAAATGTCTTTGCAGAGTATGCCTAATTGAGTTCGCTTACATGTTCCAAATTTATCCGAGAACATAGCTGCCTTATATTATCTCCAGCTAAAATTGTCTCCATTTATGTGAAAGGCACTCGGTATGCTTTCATTCTTTTCCATGGTACTCACGTAAATCCGAATGATATTTAAAAAAGCGGCCTGCTCTATTCTTTCCGGGTTAGCTTACTCCAGTTGTATCGATCGACCATCTGTATGCAATAAGGATGACCTACTTAAAGAAGCACCTTTAAGATTCAAATCTTGTAACCCGAAATTTACAAGCTGTCTTCAAACTGCTGCTTTTTCTCGACGCACCGTGGCTGAGTACAACCAGTTTGTCACAGACTACCTCTCTACCCTAATCTCTCTGTATAAGCTCATAGATGGTAAGAAAATGACGGTTACGTTTTTCATGTCAACTATATTTGTTGAAACTGTACAACCATATTGTCCTACGCAAAGGTAGAAATGAACACGAAATTGCGGTAAGCAATATGAGATATTGTTCATTCTAATAAGCAAACGAACAAATCTACGAGCTTCAAGGAAAACAATATGCGAAATGTGCAGAAGCTTTCAGATATACTTAATATACCACCAATCTGCGCTTACTATAACAAATCGTAGGATTACGTGTTACTGGAAAAGAGGAGCAACCGTGCTCAGCGCTCATTCACTATCAGTTACAGTTTCAACTGAAGTTGATAGGCACCACTGTGCTGTTGATAATCGTTGTCTTAATATGAGACTCGACAAGCCCTTTCTAACATAGTTACATACTCAAGCAGATCCGTGTCTATGTCCTTTCGCGACACAACACAACATACATATATATTTTCAATGTGAAATAAAACTTGCTCTGCAAAACCCTACTCGCAAACTATTTGTCTTTTCTGTTAAGAATAATGCCCACTGTTTGCAAATCGGTTGAGACTAACTAAGATGAATCGACTCGCCAGCTTTGATAAAAAAACCACACTAAATAAGCAGCAAAACAACAACAACATGCGTACTCCACAGAAGACAACACAGTAGAAGTATGCGTTAATACACCATCAACCTTTCATCTGCTTTCGGTAGATACACCTTGTAAACATCACCGAGAATTAGTACTGTGTGTTAATTCTTCTGTTGATGTATGTGTAAACGGTTTCTATTGCAACGAACAGGACCATATTCAACCTGTTTTCTCGATCAGAGTATGTGATCAGAAAAATCACTTGAGTAAGTGGATCATTTGCCAGTGAAGTTTATAACAAGGCAGACACTCACGTGACTCTCATCATCGAGTAATAGCAAGTGTCGCTTTTCGTTCAAATGGGTAGGGATCTCACTGACTGCAGACAGTTGACCAACTTCCAATGAGTAACACAAGTTTCGCCCTGTGCTAAGCGACTGACCACCACTCACGAATTTCTTTATATCCACCTGCGTGTTTAATTGCTTCGGGCGGGCGACCAATCTCCTTCTCGGTTTCCCACGGGTCCATAAGCGTTCACACAAAATATTCAAACGACCGGTTCTTGACATCTGTGCCCACCCCTGTTTGGCGGTTATTGAAGACCATTCTTGATCCTCATCGGGCGGTATTTGTTTGATTACAGCCCAAGCAATCAGCAGACCAATTGCAATCAGTAGAATCACGAGTCCGGATAGAGCAGCGATGGTGCCCACTGTTTCAGCAGAGAGAAACACCCCTTGTTCGAAAGTGAGCAACTGATGATCCCACAAGAACAAATCGTCTGAGTTTGTCATATTCGGTTGGTCCGGCTGAACTGATTCGTGAATATCATGTGAACTGTCTTCTTTCACATCTCCTCCGGATATGATGAGAACTTGATATGCACTCGCGGAACAAACCAGGTCCCCAGTCCGGTGATCTCGCACCCGAAATTTATAGATTGATGGGCAAATGGAGGCGCATTTCCACTTGGATAACAAGCGTGAAAGACAGATAGTTCATAGTTCAAATTTATACTGCTCACAATTTTGGGCAAATTTTCTTGAAATTGTTCCCAATGCATTATGTCACGCCTTTTGACGTGAAAATTTGTCTTGTGTTTTTAGTTATCTTGATTGTATGCAAATTGAGAAATAATTTATTTCCTCACCTCCAGCTATGCGTACAACCTATTAATTGGATAGTTTTCAGTCTTCTTCAAGTGAACCAGTAAGTTTCCTGTAGACGGATCTTCTCATCATGCGATCTGAGCTTCGAGTAACTAGAACGTCTAGGTCTTAAAGACGGTTATTCGCTTTGTTCCGTCTCTTTTGGTTTTGAGTTCGAGTGTGCTTGATTCAACTTAAGAATAACGTATTTGAGTCACTAGAACTCTCAAAAATGGTCAAAATATCATCTACGTAGCATCCGTAAAATTCCCGTTTTGACGGGTTTTCGCGTAATGTGAATTCTACCCTAGCCATGAAGAATTCCACTAGAACTGAACCCAGTGGACTTCCCATCACAACCACTTCCGCTTGTCGAGACCAAACGCCTGTGTACCTGCAGTATGAGCTACATCGAGAGGACAGAGTGACAACTGGCTGTTCGTGTCAAGGAGCATGCTCCCCAATGGCTGGATACTCACTTGGAAACACCAAGCGCCTGTATGGACGCCGATGGACGGCTTCGAGCACCATCGGTCGCAAATCACACAGTGCGAACGGGGAACAGAATCCAAGGTCCTGACACATTCTCAGTGCTTTTTCGGAGTAACCGGAAACGCACAATCCAGTTTGCTGAAGTTGTGGCTATCAAACATCACAGTCCCACCCTGTGAGTTCAAAAACCATTTGTGTTGACGCTGAGGCTAACCTGTCAGTCGGCATACCCACAACTTTGGTTTTCAGTTTTGTGTCTGTCTGTTTAATCTGTCGAGCCCTGACTTCCGCTTGGCGGAATTCTGACTCGTTTAAAATCAGTCATATGTCCGCGTGTGATCGGAATGCGCGAAATGTTACTCCGTAGAACATCACATGAATTGCTTCCTCACATTGTTTTATACAGATTCAGTTATCCCTATAATTAGGGTGTATACTGAACGGAGCCGACTTTCGTCTTGGTTTACCAGATTGTTTGCTTCGTATATATTTGACATACATCTTAGGTAACCTGTCGCGCTTTGTAAGTGCTGACCGGAATAATATGAGACAGAAATCCGGATGCTCATTTCCATTTATAAAACGAATAAAAATACGACAGAACTAACGACGGTAGTTGGTTGCTCAATACTCCATTTTCGCTTGCACCGAAAATGACACTCAAACTGATGACCATAACTGTCAACAAGTTCGGGGTTATTCTCTAATACTACGTTAGTTCTATTCCACTTTCATTGCGTCCTATTACAGGAGGGGTTTATTACACACGCAATCCGTTTGAGAAGTTGTCTATGAACCGACAATTTTTACCGTTAGGTTTTGAGTTTATTTCGGTTTACAACAGGAAGGTATCGTACGTCAAACCATTAGGAATAATGCTGAATAGTAACAAGGGCCAACAAGCGGTCTAGCGGTCTCTAGATCACAAGTGTACCTTACGGCTCCTGCCATGTTCGTGTACTGACTGATTTCTTGTGCACTCTTTTTTAAAAAGCACCCACTTAAAAACCGTTCATTCCGACCACATTCTTGGTACGTCTAGAAGGGCAAAACAAGCGTAGTTGTGCTCATGGAAACTGGATCAAATAAAACTTGTCGTTTTTCTTTTCTTCTGAGTTAAAGTCTGAAGATACGGTTTATGCCTTGCGGTTGTCTGCTTTTTTGGGGCAATTTCTGGTCGAGGTACCATGATGAGAAAAGGTTTTCACGTGATACACTTTGTTCTTTACGAATTTCTGTCATCGCACTCATGTCACACAGGTGTTATCAACTGAGCTTCCAAAATGAATCTACAGGTGTATAGGCTACGTGAACACAGCTCACTTAGAATTTGATTCAAAAATGACAGTTTTTAAAGGATAGTTCACGCTTGCCTTTGACATGTATGCCAGTTAACCTAATCTGGAGGATATCGCACAACTTCAGAAGACAAACGAAAGCAAAACGCTTTGATTCCATATTCAAGTTCAGAATTATTCAGAAGCTACCCTAACCACATGCATGTTAACAAAATATGCCCGTAGAACAGGAGATTATCAAATAAACGTATCTAAGCAACTTGGAGTCTCTTGCTTATGTGCATTTTGTGGATTGTTCGATTGAGCACACGCGTAGTAGAAAATGTCCTGGTCTGAAAAGCAGTTTAATTGTTCTTCACTTGCTGTTAAACCATTTGTCTGAATTATTGACAAGCAGCTTCTCACACTAACTTAGATGTTGTACTTGTTCACCCATTGAACTCACAGGCCTCCTGAAACTCATCAAAGTTGGTTGAGTTCTACTGGTTCTCCGATGAAGCAATACATAATCAAACTCTGTCAGGTTGCTCTCAGTGTGTTGCTGATTAGGCTCACAATATTTGATGGTATTTTGTTGGTGATGCTAGGGATAGTAACTATTAACCATTATACCAAGAGATCAACCGACGATTACACGTGATGATGACTGGATAACTGCAAGCGTTGGTACTATCTCATATTACAAACAGTAGTCTAATTGTTCAAGACTGAATTGTTGGGCAGCTGGTTTAATTTGTTCGATCTCATCATCATCATTCATTCCAGAGAATGGAACAGAAGCCTTATGGACAGTACAACACAGTGACCGAGCTAATTACCTACTAGATCACTGAGATACGGTTACAAAAATGCTATGCGAACTAATTCCGGTTTCATGAATCTTGGGTTTGAATCTTTCGCCTGTTGTGTGGTTGAACAAGCTATCCACTACTTACCCAATAAACAGTGAAACTACCTACAAGGAAAACCTTCTCCTAACTGATTCTAGGGCAATGATGATCGCTTCCTGGTTTGCAAGGTAATCACAGACGGATGATGAAGTTTGCCAGAATGGAAAATGAATTGCAAATAAATTAAAGTTGTTAAGGAAACTGAAGCCATGTATACTTTGATCGCCTACGGTCTATCGACTATCAGGTGATGACTGGTACTGCTATGGGGAGATGTCTACTGTCTCTACTCTACACGTATCGAAGCTAGAAACAATGCTCTGTTAAGGTTCTTGTTAGCACTCACGCAGGTGAATATCTTTTAACCGTTGAGTAGAAACGAATGACTGTCTGGAGGAAAACGCAGCTAGAACGAGCAAAAAACGGTCCAAGAATGATGCAATTTTCCATGCTCACAAGCTAAGAGCATACATAAATCCACTTTGACGCCATAAATACTCGAAATTACTTCAGGATCGCAGAAGTTGGTCTTCTGGATGCGGTAAGCACAACAACTAAGGAAGTAACCTCTTACCGTGGTCAGTTGCCGGTTCAAATAGACCTTTACTCGTCGACATCGTAGACATTCGGCTGAAGACGGACCAAAGCAACCCAACCGGCAGAAGGGATGACATGAACGGCAAACGAACAGACTTTTTGGTCCTCTGCTAGATTCCGATAATCTTCCGGAACCGGAAAACGGATGTGTTGCGTTGGGATATGTTCCTTGGCGTATGTTTTGGGGATTCATGAAGTCCGTGCGTGTGCGAGAAAGTAAGACGACAGATAATTTCGGTAAATAAAACTGAAACGATGAAATCAAGATTTCGATACACACTTGAACAGTCAATTGTTTAGTCCAGTCAGTATGACTTTACCAGCAATAATCTTGGGCCTGATATCCTCTCAAACACCTATTGCTGAACACTATCAACATCTCTCCGAGAAAACGCATTGGATGACTTCCAGAACCAAGCTTACGAACACTGCTTGTATACTGTACGCAAGGTTCACTGCTCTTGCTAGGTTATGCTATATTATTAAGTATTTGTAAATGGGTTACTGTAAACTAGCATGTTTCACGTGATACTGAATAAATATTGATCACCTATCAAGTAGTCAGTTCCAACTGGCCCCCTTTCTATATGACTCCCATTCATTTCACCGAAGCTTCTCAATTCCAAGAAGATGTAGTTATGCTGATGGTGTTGTCCGGCTCACTGAGTGATCCAATTAGCATTGTTGTTTGTAAGTCATCGTGTTAGCTCCATAGGTACATATAACCACAGATCTTATCATCCGTCCGATGAGCTGTGACAGATACTGATATAGACACATGCGGTTCCATGGTAAGATGAACGGATTGATTTATGAAATACATATCCGATGGCCAGGATTACACATAAACCTACCCGTTCGATGTAAAAACTAACAGCAATCGCGAGTTCTCGCGAAGGCTGCATAGTTCACTGTATGGACTAAGCAAAACGCGCTCTGGCAACTCAAAACGGTTAGGATGACTGGCTGAAAATTGCCTTAGTTACTAGATTGCGGAAATAGTAATTCTGCTTCCCCCCATTATTTCACTCCCGGTGGTCGTCATTCCACTCATTTTTACGGGTATCAAGCTGACGAATTGATTTCGTGGATTAGTGGGGACCTAACAACGAGATGTGCAGTCAAGAATAAAGGCCAAATACAACGCAGAAATTTTCTTAACCAGTATAGGGAATCACACGTATAGCGGGCTAATTATGTCAAAGAAAATGTTTCAAATATTGGCAACGATTACCTCTTTAGATAATGAGAAGATTGCCTAGGTTTACTGTTGTATTTGCTGTAAACTTAATGTAATGTTGAGCATCTGCAACAGTACAAGACTGAAATAGGCCATTCCAAGTGAACTGAAAAAATAAATGGTAATCTTTACTGCAGACGTCCTTTTGAAAGAGCATCAAAGAAGGAGAAGGAACAAGTAGTCGTCATCAACAAATGAGAAAAGAATGGGTACATCAGTGATGCAGTGACTGAAACGGTATGACGGACTGTAGTATGAAGAGAGGATCATTCACTGAAGAGTAATGTTACCACTGGATGCAAAAATTCCCACCCGATCCCCAGTGCGAGATGATAAATCATTTCTCGGTGTTCATATGTTCGCCGAGCTTGACATTTAGGTTGCAAACGTCTCATCACCCGACCTACAAACAACACCATCACTGTTCCCAACCATCAGAAATCATTTCTCGTTGCATATGTCACATTTTGTGCTTTGGAACGCAAAACTAAAAGGCACGTTTGCTGTAGAAATAGGGAAACTAATCAGACAGACACTGTACTCATTCGTTCTCAACTCCAGCAAAGTAGAATAGGGCATCATCACGAGAAACATCAAAGAGGGGCAGAAAAAGGAATATAGTGTCATGATCGTTACATACACCAAGAAAGGGCTGTTCCAGTAATAAAAACGAATCAGGTAAATTAACTAAGTTACAAACACTGTGAATTTATGTCATGATAGTACGCTGTATGGGTTAAGTGGACCATCTGCACTCATCACTGTCGGCTTGATATGAGCTATCTGTAACACAATCGCCAATGTCTATTTGAACAACTGGTCTGGTCGATGGGGTGTATGAAACCAAGAGATAACATTCCATTCATTCTGAGTGCATCTATCATGGCGATAGATGGATGCACCAACAGTTCTTTCACATATATAAGTGAAAATCTGTGCTGTTCAGGAATAAAAACTTTGAGCAGTGAAGCAGGTTTCGATAACTGACCAGTGGCAGGTGATCAGTGAGGATTTCGGGTATACACTGACTGACGAGTGAATCAACTTAACGTTTTGTATGTTGAACAGAACAAGCTAGATTTGTCAACACGTTACATAGAATCTCAACAAGTCACCACGTTGTATGCTAGAGGACCGTAGTCTTTTGACCAAATTAAGTCTCAGTGCATTTGTCCCACTTCATAAAAATGTGCCAGATGCTTCACTGAATATATCCACCACAAGAAATAGACTGAGATTTCAGTGTAAGAACCTACCTGGCACACGTGATGTTAGGTTCCATTAAAGAAGACCTTGAAGTTATAGTACAGTGAAGTGAGCCAACTACCTCTCAAAGTAATTTTGAAAATCTTGACAAAACACTGCGATGTAATTCCGAAATAGACAAGTAACACAGCCGTTTACTTGTTTTTTAACGATACATCTCATTTTTCCTGTCGTTTTATGTAGTGTTACTTGAGAATAAACAAATTCCAGATAATCTTTCCTCACTGTACCCACTAGGCTGCATGTCCCACCCAATATCTTGAAGCCTTTGTTATTATTGTGTGCTGAAAATATCGAGTTTTATTTTCAAAACATGGGATTTGAACAAATGGACGAGGTTGCGATAGGGAGCCCTGTATGACCGATTTTGGTTGAATTATTCATGTCTATGATTGAACTCCGCCTCGCGAATACACTGCATGACCCCGCTTTATCGTCGGTATGTGGACGACATAATAGAATTCGCACAAGACAAAAAGACCACGGGAAAACTATTGGATCTACTGAACTCTTCACATCGAAATCTAATGTTATCATACGACTTTGAAAGGGAAGACAAGCTCGCCTTTCTGGACATCAGCATCAAGCGGCGGAATGATGGTACAGTGTGTCGATCGGTACATCGTAATTCTACCTGGGGATGACCATATTCAAATTTCAACAGTTTCTAACCTATACGACACAAACGTTCGTTGGTTCGTTGTTTGCAGAGCGCGAACTAAATGTACAGGTGATATACTGGATGTCAAGTTGAAATTTATCCGTGGGACCCTGCTCTCCAAAGCTTATCCACTGGTTTTCATTGACTTTCACAGTAAGCCGAAATTAATGAACTCACAAGAAACGTCTGCCTCGAAGAAACCGGTGTGCATGCAGTTACCGTACAAAGGAGGTAGTAATATGTCGCTTCTAACGCGACGACTGATGCAGGCCATCCAACGGACCTCCAATGCAGGTACCTCGCGGTTACCCAGTCGCAAGAGATCACTCACCCTTCTTCATATTAATACGCGGAATTTAGACCTGTTCACTTCACAGTGTATCTACCAGTTCACATGCAGCTGCGGTGACGTTTGCCTTGGTGGAACTGATCAGAATTAAGGAACACGTGCCCAAGCATACCGAGAACTTGATTTGTTGCGTGCTCCGACACGACCCTACCAAACAACGCAAGCCGGCTTCTTCGATCGCCGGACACCTACTAGAGACCGGTCATGTGGTCGATCCGACAAATGCTTTTCGTGTGTTGATGCGTCATCACAAGCCTATCATTCTTAAGTCATTCGAGGCGCTGCTAGTTACGCGTAGCAAGTCGGTTTCGTGTGCAAAAGCTCTTGACCTTGAACCTCCGTCTGCCATGGTTTTGAGCAATGACAGACTAGAGTATACATTCACTTGATGTATGAACTTAATTCGTCTAAATATTTTCGATGTTCACCGCTGATATATGTAGCAACTGAAGAGAACATAGGAAATGCTATTACCATCTTGCAAGACCGGTCTTCTGATTTCGCTGTTCAAGTTCATAACTGGGGAAGGATGTTTACATAATTTTCTATCTTTAAAGGAGTCGGAGAAACACTGGATAGATCAGTGTGCCCTGTTTTTGTCCTGAACTGCATAACAATGACGGTTGGAGCTCTTTGGATATCATTCCCCGCACATACACAATTGTAGAATAACTTCATCAGAAGCATCTTTTTCAGAATTGAAGTGCGACGAATATCCATCATTAACGACTACTTACAAGCTGTTTACAACTTGATGATTACTGTGTCTATGACTATAAAGTAACCCAGTAACTGTCGAATATTCATCCCTCCTTTTCGAAAAATTCGGTTTTAATAACCGTCCCCGCGTGTAAATTTGTGAGTGCAGAGAAGGTTGTGTGAGGTAATTAACAGAATATTAGTGGCGACTCATGTACAAGTTGTTGGTGGGTCGATTTCCAGTCCATGCATCAAAACTTAAGTAAATTGTTTCTCCCGGTTTCATTTAAGAATGCTGCCACTTACCCCTTAAATTAGGGACTAGTTTTAAGTTTGAAGTGATCCCAAATTTAATGATGCCTATTTTTGCCTTGTGATATTCAAGGAGCAATTTCTTCTATTGGTTTTCACTCATAGACAGCTTACGAGATCGTTCGCATATTTAGCCTCACTTCCTGGAGTAACCGACTACAAATTCCTGCCTCCCAAACACTTCAGGATGATCTGTACAAAGATCGCGGGAGATCGGTTTAAAATCATGTACCTGGTAGTACTCTACTAAAAGTTATCACTCCAGCTGCATCAGAGCACCAGAGACACATGTTGAAAGGTCGACCTAATTGATGAATGTTGGCTTAAAAAGCTACCTCACTTCATAACAAATATAAATTAATATTTGTTGTGAATTTCACGCGGTCGCCGAATGAGATTCCAAGACAAACAGTCAATGAACTTAAATTGGATCCGCTCATATGACTGACGCAGTACCTAATGACGTTGCAGAAAATTCTGTTGTTTGATTCTTTTCTGTGTGATTACCAATGTTTAGGATTGTGTGTGAATCCAAACTCGACGCAAACTGTAGTACTCAATCGGTTTTGTTGTGGATTCCGCTGCGCGTCAAATCTCAACGGTTAGTACACCAAATCAAGCGACGGCGATGAGTGTGATTCAGCATGGCAGTGATTTGGAGTCATAGACCGAATACTTCATGAATCTAGTCACCCCTGTGATCACTTCCTAATATAATCATTTACTGCTGACACAAGCTGGATGCGAAAATTCTAAGCTCCCAGTGGATTCGAACCAACGACAACAACAATACACCCAGAATCTGCAAGCGTAACACTAGTTGAACTACGAAGCCACGCCAGACAGTCAATCTGTTGGATCATCTAATAAGTAGATTCCGTGTGACACAGTGGTTTGGGGGAATAACCGAGTCAAATTTAAAACTTCTGAGCACTCAGTGCTGATAAACCACTTGCCGCGTCTGGGCATGCTGTTTCTGCAGCTCATTCGAATCCAGGCTTCTCATACTTAAGTCTCTTCAAAATTACTACATTTACCAAACCACTCAACAGAGGACCAAATGAAAAAATCAAAGTTCTGTTTGATTGTTTTCTTCAGTCAAACTTCCTTCATAAAAAATTAAAGAGAACTTGGAATACTTTAATTTGGGGCTTCTGGCAGCACCACTAATCTTATGGTGAGCTAACAGAAACGTTTTGTCAAACTCTTTCCGCTACTCAACTTTACGAGATTGCTATCGATCAGTTGGCCTGTGTGCGCACGCACTGTTGACAAACGTGACTGAATGTTATTTCATCGATCAGGGGTGAACGATAGGCACAGATACATATATATATACAGACTGTAAAATGGGAGGACACACATTCAACGTCAAAATCTCCCGTACGAGAGTAGAATCACCGGCTGTTTCACTCATGACATGCCTACTTGATGTTGAATTAATTTAAACTAGCATCACGACGTTTTGTTGCGTCCAAAATGGATCTACAAATGTAAGTCACTAGGACACAGTGACAAAACCATCTGCAGCTTGTTCACATAAACAGATCTAAGTAGGCATCTCTAATTAGCACAATTAACAGCTACATCTGAAACTAGGACTTTAGTTGCCAAGCCCATTATAACGACTACCTACCATCGGGACAATGAGAGACGCACCGGCCTTCATGACTCGCATTATTACATCGCAGACACTGTTCGGGACCTGGCCCCGTGCACACGGGCACCTCGTTGGACATGTGATCTCCCGATTCGATCGCACATTCTTCATGACAGGGCACACAGATACGAGCCAGACCGTAAAGCAGTGGTTGGGTGTGATTCGCTAGCCACGTCATCAGTTCCGTTTGGACAACAGCAGACAAGCGAGTGAGGAGGGCTGCGTCTGTCTGTGACCAAGGGAGTCTCCGGTACTCTTCAGTTTTCGCAGGAGATTGGAGATTGGTGCTGAAACCTGATCCGCTCCGATAATGCAGGTTGATAACGTGCACAAATGTTCCTCTAGGACATTTCTTCAAGTTTTTGCGTGTAATTTGAAATTAGTGTACACAGAAGCGAAAAATCAATTTCGGATCACATGAAAAAAAAATAAAACCTAAATCGTAAAGAGTCTGTGAAGTATTTTACGTTAGACAAGACCGACAAAAATACACGGGACACTTCATGCAAGGGTGTTTCTAAATATACCGATTGTCAATGAGAATTTGGCATACATACACTTCAATTTCTCAAGTGGCTACCTACTTCGTTTCCTGATTGAGCAATATTAGAGTTTTCATAAATGTTCAACGCAAACGATTCTTTGCCTAAGTGTATATTGCCGGTTAGTCGAACAGCGATAGTTTATATGTAACAGCTCAGCCATCTGGTCGTCTGGTTAACACCGTGTGTATGGCTCATCAAGGTTTCAGCGCTTTTCAAATTGGTACGGTGAAAATACCTCTATAGAAGCAATTATGATAGCAGTAGTAGTAACGTTGATGATAAAACATCAGAGTGATACTAATCCAGAGAGAGAAATTTCTTATGTCGCGGTTAGCAAATCGATTGCTCTGTATAGTTAAGGTTTTCTGTAGTTATAGCTAACCGGAAGGGCACTACGGAATGCCCAGCGTGAAAAAGCCATATGAATCTTAGACCTTTAAGTATAAAATTCCCGAGATAACAAACTGTTTTAATAAAGAATTGATAAAGTGGATAAGACGCAACCAACAGCAATCACACTTCCAGCAAACCTTGTTTGATCACCATCCAAATAGGATTAAAATGAGGAGAGCAAGATATGTGCTAACTCTTGTGTGTGAAGCATCTGTTACAGTTTGGAATGAAAACAGAAAGCACTTCAACTTTCTTTGTTCGGTTCATTGGAACTGTTTTATAATCACACTGGTTGTATCCTCAACTGCCTTTTATTCTGTGAGACGGTATCAGTCCTTCAAAGCATGTGTTCATTTATTCTGTCAGAGTTGACACGATTTCCTCAAGTTCGCAGTTTGTGTATGCCACTTCCTAAAACGAAATTTGATTGACCAATAAATGTCGAGAGGTTGCTCTTGCTTCAACTTTCCTTAATTAGAATTCACCGTGGATAGTTAAACCTCAATCTGTTTTGTGGAAAAATTCGTTCATCATATCAAAGCAGATTCACCCACAAACCCTAGTTTTTTGCTATCATTAAGCCCTTAATCTTATTGATTTCCCATCCAGTCAACATGAACCTAGTTGCGAAAACGGTCCTGACAGTTATTCAACAGAAACATCAGGGCAATATAGATTCAGATTCGTCAGTTAACAGGGGATGCAACAGAGAATATTCGGGTCGACGGACATTACTGGGGAGCTTCAGGACTCACCTGGTCACATTGGATGATCTTGTGCGATCCATCGGTCCTATCTTGCTGATCAGGATGTAACACTGTTTGCCTGCAGTAATTGCATCCCCCCGGACCCGGCCAGTTTCCTGGTCCGGTGCACACTGTGCGTTCTACGTGTGTGTCGTGGCTGATTAGCTCACTGTTCAGTTCATTGGTCAGAGCTAACGAAGTGGCCAAAGCCGGAACTAATGGGTGAGAGCAAGCGGTGGAGCATTCTTGGCATGTCTGGGTGGTATGGTTCAGGTATTTTGTCAGTGGGCACGATTTTCGGCAATAGGGTCCATCCTGTACCAAATGATAGATCGCACAATGGAAAATCTCATAAACACCCAAGTATAAAGTCATGCGATAAATGTCTGGGCATTGCAGTAAAACGCTACGTTGTGTATCTACCAACAAGCATCGATCTAACATCCAGGTAGTATGTTACTTGAAGACTGTTATTCATGAACTGGTGACACGGTTCTGCTATCTAAACCCTATCCAGCGCAAAGATAAAGATTGAAAAAGAATTCCTCTTAAATTGAACAGGCTGTGCGATAACTTCAAACCGTACAGTTGGGTAATAGAGAATTATATACCAACTTGAAATTAACTTGAAAACCAGACATTGCTACCGACTCAACAATGGGTGATAATGGGTGGAACACGGTATTTAAAACGTTGACTGTAAGAATCTGGTCGGTTAATCTGATCCGGAATTATACTGAATGAGCCGATCTTTCCACGAATCAGACCTCGGGGATCGACGTGATAACAACCTCTATCTCGAACTTGTCTGGTTATCCGTCTGAATATTCCGGCCGGGTTTTATACCGGAAAACTTTGACGTTAGTTTGCCTAGTTAAGAGGAGCGTGTCCATCGGAAATTAGCCTTCATCGGAAAGCAGACTTGCTGTTCACTTGTTAGTTATTTTATAAGCAATCACAATGCTGATATACATATGCAATGTTGAAAAAGACAAACAGCATTGTAACATCACTCCCCTTCTTTGCATTCTTTAGCTTTCCCTCAAAATGATATTTAGTTGATGGCGAAGGCGGTAAAATCTATCCGATCCTTTGAGATACATGTAAAATGAGTTAAAAGGGGTGTGTATATAACGTATTGCCACCCTCATATAAAGTAAGACTATGTAATACTACTGAGGAAACATATATATATATATATGAATTTATGTCAGTTTGACAACTCAGTTTAAGCAATATAACAAATCACCTTAACCCAGCGACAAGGTCCATTGCACTGATCTGGTCCTGGCCCAGTACAAGCATTTATCACCGAACGGCACATTGGGGAGCACGGCTTACATACTTGTGCTTCTTTGTGATTTACTGTGCTGGAGATTTTTTTCTGGTTCACCGAGAAGTTCGCGTACTGATCTGCGGTATCCGTGTGGCTACTTCTGAATGTTGCAGTAGGCACCGCTTCTGTCGAATATTCAGAAAACTCTTGTGTTCGATTAGGTGTGAAATAGCCTTCTTCCAGGTGACAATTTCGGATACACATCTGAGTTCCTTCACTTGTACGGATGGACCAGAAACGACAAGCCCGGCAGAAACTAGGACCTGGACCCCAACATCCGAATTCTGGGACACACTCTTCGGCGCAGTAGGCAGCCTTGCCACCTGGAGAGACAAAAAGTGATACCAATGGCAATAATAACATTATTCGCTCCACATGTCTAGTAAAACGGAGATGTTTATTCAATCAAACCGGGATACAAGGACCAGTAGTGACAAGCTATAGTAAGTGTGCAATCAGGACACATCCGTGAAGTCCAAAGTGTTAAATACATCACATTTTCATGAAGATACCAATTTCAATGTCTCGGGCTCAATTTACAGAAACAAATCTCTTGTTCGGCATGGAAGGCAACGATAACAGGATGATCAGTAAGCAACGTGAATTCGAAAACTGATGTTTAGGTAACGAGAACAGCAAGCAACTTCTCGAGTGATAAGTAAACGGTGTTTGCCATTTTCTAGAAACCACATCGTCAATCACAGTGCGGAAACAAAGCCAGGGAATGGATATCCGTTTTGTAAGATTTATTATGAGTTTTGACGGTCAAAAGCTCAGCAATAATAAAGAAGGGAAACAGTGTAACCGTGCAATGTTTTAGGTGAAACGAGTTGATCGTGCAGTAACCTCAAAGTTGCACAAAGGACAGAGTACTGAGAACATCATGGAATGACTTGAGGCGGAATCTCAAGCTAACCACATCTTTTCAATCCTGACACTAGCGCACCTCATCATATATATATATATATATTTAATACAATGAAGGCCAATTGGAATGTATATATGAAAAGAGGACTGAGAAAGGAAACGCAAGATAAAGATTAATTCTGGTGAAAATTTCCATCTGTCACGCAGAACTCCGAAACGTAAACCTCTTGGGTCTATGCTACTCGACATGTTAGGCGGTGTCCTCATCCAGTGGTGTTCGCTGTTCTTCCTAAGAGGTCGTAATGGTAATAGTGAAGCTAGGTTGGGTACTGGCGTCTTCATAACCCGAGACACCAGGTTGTCCGTTCAAGCCTAACGTACCAATCCTACGTAAGACACAGTGACTTCGTATTCGTAGGATGTGGTCAAACCAACGAAGCCTGTGGGTCGAGATTATCTTATTCAATGGTAGACAGATTCTGTCTATTCCGGAAGGATCAGAGAATGTCGTGATTGTTAACACAGTGTTTCCACCATACATCGTTAATGCTTCAGATACACCGACATTCCGTAATTATCCTTTGGACAAATGGACCAGAGTTCACATTTGTGCAACAAAACCAAGTGTAGAGCGATATCGCACACTCGACGTTTTGCTAAAGGGTTGAGATAATGCGAGGATTGAAAGATGTTATTCAGGACTTAGGCACACGATTATGTTCATATCGTATATTCCACCAGCACGAACTTCTTGTCTACACTCGATAACCCACCACCGAAGACGCGAGCAGGCGCGGACTTTAACCAACCTTGCAACAGCAACAACAGATGTAAAGACTGTCACACTGAAAATTTGATGGATCCACTCATTTCAAAGTGTTCCGGGCTCCCTAAGACATCGCATCAATTAAAACATTGTCGTCAATAGGTATTATGTCTCAAAGTCTGGGGCCATAGAGACTTCGTACATCATCACACTTGCAACCTGTCAGAGCGCTTCTTACGGCCTCATCCGCTGTGAAGTTGAATATGGCATGGGATACGAGACAACTTTGTTGCACCCTACGTGAAATGCTGACGGTAGGTGATGGGCTTTCATGATTTCTAATATGATCCGAAGTCTAACAGAAGATTATTTGCAGTATGTTTAACAATTCTTCTTTGACAGTTCTACTCATCTCACCGACAATTCAGCTACGTTAAAGCAACATTCATGATAATCGTTTAAATTGACGACTATCTTCCCGTCATTTACAGCTACAGTCCAGACGTGTTGTGTAGAGAAATTTTGACAAATGTCCGCAATTCTTCACACTATGTTACGCCGCATGCCGTTTAACGGTGAAAACAGAGAACGGTTGTCGGTATAGCAAAAAATTAACCGATATTTTTAGTACACAGCATGAAATTAGCTTTTGCATTCCGATGGACTAAGTGAATGAAGTTGGAAGCTTGGCCAAATGTCCATTTCTGTGATCCATCGTTACCTATTCGTTACTATTAGATGATGCCTGTGACCGGACATGTGTTGATGGTCAGATATGTAAAGACTGTTTGCATACAAAATTTTACTGTCCTCATGCATTTTCGAATTGCTTCCTTCGTGGATGCTCTTCCACCTAGGGCATCCTCCACAACGGGGGTGCTTTGCCACATTATAAAACATGCTCTTATGCCTTTGTTTGCATGAAGAATCAACGCACGGATGCTCGATCACAAGAAAACTATAAGGCTGGGAATGATGAAATGTTTCTGATGTCTCGAAAAGTTAGTCTTTTTAAACCAGTCCCCAGCAGAAGCAGAACAACAGGTCAACAAATTAAGTGATCTAAAAAGATTCGGTCATATAGGGTTCATCAGCGGAACGTTATACACTTTTTAAAAAAAGCTTACCATACGAATCTTGTTTACAAACTTGAATGCACCATTGCAACAACAATGAGAACAGTTTATGTGATGCTATAAGTTCCTTTACCCGTGATCGGTTGTCCTCAAGTAGTTTAGGCGACGACGCGTAGTTTGTAAATAGTTCACCCGACAACCCTAGCCACTTAATTTGTTGGAAATGCTGAGAAGAATGCTGAGAAAAATGCTATCACTAGTAAGCATTTTGGTAGGGTAGCTAAGTCAAAAGAGGCCCAATAATAAAACCTATTGACTTCGACTGGATTTGAATCGGCGACAGAATCAGACGACACAGGAGCTCCATTGGCTGAGCTGCAAAGCCCAGCCAGTAGTCCAGAAACTTAACATTCGGACTCGGTCACCGACTGCCACCATTATCTCATACCAAATTCACCGAATGATCCGGGGAATCGACTGTTCCAGCCGGATTTTCTCAGAGTTCACACCGGAACCTACCGGTGCCGCTGGTATGCATAAACTTAGCAGTACTGATAAGTAATTTAGCGAATTAGTTGAGCTCAGCAGTATAAAGTGATTTTCCGTTCAAATCTGCGGATCTGGCTGACTTCTGTTGTAGACAATTCTATTGAGGTTATCAAGGTATGATTCCAAGGCGACAGCAGCAATGCACCACAGATCACACTGAACAGCGAGGTTTTCTTCTTCAGTTCTAATTGGTCGGATATAAGCATCAACTTCGGCAGTCAGTCAATATGAAGCATCGAGTCAGCAAATTGATACTACTCTAAACATCCTCCATTGTACAACACAGCGTACGCCGAGAGTGAATTAAACGAACTGTTGTCTGAGACGTAAGGCCGTTGAACCGTCACACATTAGGAGGTTCAGGTGAAGTGCCGAAAATCTGGGCATGCTTACAGACACCAGTGACAGTATAATTTTCTTCTTGAGCAAGTAAGCTGAGTTCAGCCAGAATCAGACATCGCCATTGTGCAATGGTTTAAATACTGTATACCTAAATATATACTTTACTGTCATCACAGATCAGGGATGCTAGTTCTCATACTGGTGGCCTCGGCACTGGTCCACATTTGTAAACTCACTATGTTAGAACCATTTCTTGGCACTCGGTAAGTGGTTTGCAAAGTATCTTTCCTATGGTAAAATAGTTGGCGCAGGTCAGGAGTGTGAAAATCGCACTTGAAATTGTTTTAATCACATAACTGTGCAGCCACGTGGTATGGTGCTTACAAACTCATTTCGGGCAATCGCCTCGTGGTGTAACCGACGGGCCTTACTCTGCACCATAAAAGGAATGAACCTGTACAGAATCTGGTTGTATAACCTGAAATGTTGTCCTTAGGTTGAATGGGGGCTCGTGCACAATTGGACTGCGCACCAGGTTTTTGAGCTTAATATTTCTCCTTTCATATGACAGCTCCACTAGTCGACTCCCGTCTGACTGGAAGATCAGTGAGTACACAGTCCTTGGTTATGAAGAGTGGAGGGTTTCTGTTCGATCTTTCTCATACCTTTTTGTACATAATGTCTCCGGACGTCATTCCTCAGGAACACGTAAAAATCAACCCTGACTTGCAGAGTGTAACCGGTACTGATCTTAAAGGTCCCGCTCAAACATTGTAACTGGTTACTGTTCCCAGTCAACAGAAGAAAACAGTCACTGTAACCCTACTGATTACTTCAAGTCTGGTTTGTGTATGCCTGTCGTTCAATTAGAACATAATCTATTTTTGACATCCCAAAATTCAACTGACCGTTATCCTCGGAGTTAGTGATAGACTTGCTGTTACTGTTGGCCGAATCCGATGGTGACAATCTAATCGCATCAGACGATCTTGAAAAAGATGCACACCAGTAAGAAATACGTACAGTTACGAATCTCTGGTCAACTGTATTTTTCTGAAAAGAACTGGTTGAAAATCTGTCTGAATGCAGAATCTACTAACAAATGTGCTTGATGTTCAGTTTCTCTCTTTAGTTATGCCTTATGCTAGCCTTCAAACCACCGTTTTTTTAAACCCCCGAGTTGTCCCGACAAGATATTCGGCTTTACGTTGTATCAGAGTCTAAGTTTGCCTCTGTCAGCCAATGGTGGGCATGCAACTAAAAAGTAGTCATTTGTAGGAATAAAACTTGGCATTCATTCACAAATAAACAGCAAATCATACACATCGCATACCCCTTATGCTATTCATGCGAATAGGTATAGCTAAACGAATGTGTCTTTATTGACTATTCACATCATCTTAGGGAAATTTGTTAACAGTGAGTCTTTTAAAACCTATTCTTAAAAATTTCAATTCGGAGACGTTGCTGAACTCAGTTGAGCGCCGTCCCTAAAATCAAACAAACATAGGGAGAACAAAAACAGTTTCTCCTGGGAAAAAAGATAACGCATCACACACAGTCCGATCGGTGTTGATGTAACAGTGAGTGAGACAACGTAATGTTTTCAGAGTCATCAAAATTATTTATGACAGCATCAGATTTTGATCATAATTGGGTATCATCTCACATTATACTTACTAACAGGCGGCCGACTATCAAGAGACTTCAGCTAACAGCATGTTGTGACCATCACGCGATCATATTTCAGGGATAACTGATAACCCAACCAGGTAAAAATGAGTAAAATTCACTTGTTTCTCGCACCAAGACAGAAAAGAATGTTATTATGCCATCCAGCATTTGTCTCAGTACATTAGCGTTATTGCGCACCATGTGGAATAGAGTCGAATCGTCGTGATTCAGATAAGGGGAAGATAGCAACATCTCCAACCCTGGGACTCTCGATGGGTAACACAGCGTAATGAGTATTGTTTTATCTCAGCTGGGAACGAGTACAAAAAGATAGATATGGAGAATGTGATTCTATTGTAGGGAATGCTGTTTAGCCAAACAATGTTCTAAGACTAAAAACCTGTTAATATTTGCCTTCCTCTTTTACGATTTCAGCTCTAGGGCCATCGCTACCTATTGTAATTTTGACGGTTAGATAAAAACTTCAACTGCTCGAATTTCACTAAGAAACTTCTGACTTTATATATGTATTCACATTTAAAACAATCGTTATGATGCTTATTGCAGGAAGGATTGAATTCAGTTTAACGGAGAGCTATTATGATTCCTGAAGTATTGTTAATTTCTTGAAAGTGAAAACTCTTGAGATCAGCTTTCCCATAGTTACACTCAAAATTCGATTAAGAAGACCACTGATTGACTTAAACTAAATTGATAAGTAGGTTTTCGACGCTAGTGCGATTAGAAATTAAGCGGCCGCATAGGTATCACAAAGTCGTCTCTCGATTGGAACAATTCACATTATTGAGTGCTACTACCAGTTTTGATCTTCAAATTTCCGTACACTGGAAGATGTGAACCACCGTTCAGGCTTCACGATAGGCTTTCCATGACAATGGTTAGAACAGTGTGATCAATGTTTAACCATTACATTAAATTTACTTCATTCCGGTACTCTGCTCTTCATGGTGTGAACGCAAGTGCGCATAGACCTGCTTACACACACAAACATGCACCGTTTCCTGGCATGCTACCGCTCATTGTCGGTTGTTGTTGCTTTCACAGTTATCGTTAAGGTCAACAGAAAAAACTGCAGTCACCTCAAACCTATAGAACGTGCGTCAAACAGACTGTTCTCAAATGAGTTGACCGAACAGTATACAGCCAATATGTTAGATTTTTTTCTCTAGCAGACCGATGTGCAGCGTTAATCCAAATCAAGATATACCTTTTGAATTTTTCATTCTGCATGGTATTTAGCCTGTCTGAACAGTTGAGGCTGTCACGTACGCACCTTCGGTAGGTTATATTTGTATGCGGTTGATTGAAACACCTACTCGTTGTTGTGCGGCCTATGCATGATCCGATATTTTTGATTAAATTGGCCCACATCACAATGCTAGTTGGCAACAGCGCGAAATACGTTTACTGTAAAATATCACTTCCACAAACATTTTCCGTGAACGATTTCCACATTGTTTACACTCAGCAGATAACGCAAACAATTCTTTTATCAACCAGATTTTCACTAACGCATGCATCGTTAATTTAGTCATTATGTAACTTGTTTGTTGCCGAATGTCACATTACAGCTTGGGTCTAGAGTTCCTCCGTTGTCCAGCCTTGACATGTAAGAATACAACCGTGGAGTATCTATCTGATGATGATGATGATGATGATGATGATGATGATGATGATGATGATGATTATCAAACACATTGTTTTAACATAAAAGAAACTTCACGTAAATCATGGTTCAAACGGAATTTTTGGCCACTGACAGTGAAGCCTAGCAAGTCCTACCTAAAACCATTTTATCCTCATCTCACTGGTTAAGTGCAGTAAAACGTGGTGTGCCTTATATAACACGGGAACCTAATAACAATCGGTAATTGGCTTTTACACAATACTTAATGTTGACCAAATACCCCCAGGATAATATGAAAACATGAAATGTATGATACCAGAGAGACTTGAATTAACAGGAACTTCTAAATACATCATCCTATCGGGCAAGCAAGTCAGTGTGCTATAAAATGGAAGTTTTTCACGGAGGAACTGTATGAGGCATACAGCAACAGCCATATAAACGCGAGTTGTTTTTATGTGGATTATTCCGGATTCCGAATTTACTGACGTCTAACAGAGGTCCGTGAAGCGATTTCATATTTAATGGATTTAACAGACTACTTTTGGCAGTAGAGAGTAACCTGTAGATAAACAGACTGAGAGTAACAACGTTATGAGCAAGTTGTAATACACTATGTTTCAACCAGCTCGGGTGGTCTTCCTCAGGACAACACTCCTGAGGAAGGTCACTCGAGGTAGTTTAAACGTAGAGTATTACAACTTGCTCATTACGTTGTGTTATTCTCAATCTGTTCATCAATAACATGCTAAACACGACGCCCAAACTGTTTGACTTCAGAGTAACGTAAAATTAGTACGCGAACACTAAGGATTAATCTCGTGGTATGCATCACTTATAGATTGAATGAATAACTGTTTTAACCACGAATGTATGCTGACAGTTGCTTCAAACTAACAGAAGGGCTTACCTGCCCAAAGCAAAGCCAGATGAAAGAAATTGCGCTTAGGCACCCTACTTTCAGCAGGTCAACCAATAATTCATTCCCACCCAATCACAAACCAACAAAAAACAGACTCAACAGTTTATCAGTAGCCATTCTTGCGGAATGCACAGTAGTTGCATACTAACCAGTGGCATATTTATTCATAGTGTTCCACATAACGGAAACTGACTAACCGTTGGAGGATGGCTCGCACCACAGCAATCATTTAAATGAAGAAATTAAATTCCACCCGTCTCCGTACACGTGTGTAGCACTGGAAGTTGAAGCGTATCACTTTGTACCGTAAAGATAGTTTCGGTGAAACGTCACGAAACACGTAGCGAGTATAATAGATGATATTTTTCATAGTCGTATTCATTTGTACATTTTTGATGACTACTTTTCTTTCAGTCAGGCTATTCATTTCGTAATATCCATCCCGGAGCTAAAACTATAATTCGCTCCGCGTTCCGCTAACTTGCCGTGTTTTCCTCTGCACACTATTTTCCAGGGTAGATACCAAAACATGGGAGTCAGCGCGCTGTCTTTGTTCTCATCATCGATCGGTTTTGGACAGCGAGAACTGATTGGGCAGTAATGTGTTTTACCTACTTCAGTAACCCTAATTACTTTTCCTAAGCGTGCTCACATCCCTCTCTGAACCTCCCGCCTGCGTACCACTGACAGAAAACAAAAATTTGTCTGTTCATGCATTTTACCATTTACAGAGAGATGCCGCATCAAATCCCAACTAAACCCCTAGTACGACCCCTAACTAACGACTTTTATGTGACTATTTCACCAGTCAGAGACATTTTGTCGAACATAGTGGGCCAGGATCTTTAGTGCTCATTACTTACTCTGACGTTATCCAGAATACGATCCAGTCTTGTTCATATCCTTGCTTCATATAGTACCCAGATGAATTCATAAACAAATGTTTCGATCAAATATGCAGATGATATGATGTTCGGCACCAAACACCACGATCACTGATCTGTATCCGTTCCATAGAGGTGTTTGTACAAAAAATCCTATCAACCAGAGTCCCCCAGTCTATTAATTAACACATCCAAATGTGTTCATCTGTTGCTTTCCTTCTTATAAGGCATTCAGTAATTGCCTCTTCACCCACCGAACCTTTACCATGGATTCTGTTGTTGAGCACAATAGTGCGTAACTCGAGCTTAACATCTCAATTGTCCTTCCATCGCTGAATAGATAAGTGAGTAAAAAATTAATACTTCATTCCAGGTAGATGCAAAAACAGAGCAGACTTGAATGGGTGTAACTAAGTGCACATAAGTGACGACGTACTTGTGTCACGCACAATTTCTGTAATACATCGGATCTTAGCATTAGTAACCACTTTGAACTCAACGGAAATATAAATTTAGTATTCCGAGCAGTCATTCTGCGATCACCAAGTATCTTTTTCCAAACCCCACTCATTAAATAGATCAAGCAACCAACAATAACTCGTCGTGTTTTCTATGCAACTCAAGAGATTTCAGTCGACATGAACTTTTGAAAAGGCGCAACATATATGACTGTACGCAAAGATAAGTCATATATCAGAGATACACATAACCCGTCTTTTTCAATAGATGCAATCCACTGTGAAGTACACTGCCCATAATCTAAGGTACCTGTTCACATACTGATGGCTATGATTAGAAAATGACGTATAACGTTCCATCCACTTACGACAAAATTCCGGATGTCCATTGCCCGATATGTACATCGCAGGAATTGTTGTTTGAGACTGGCGTCTGTACGAATTATTACCGTCTCGTCTGGTGAACCAAGCACGCAGTAATGCCTTGTGGTCCTCAGGCACACTTTCTGGCAGTTCCAATGGCTTTGGAACAGATCTCATAAGCCGAATTGTGGGTTGATCGATCAACGATTCCCAATCGATACGATCCAAATAGCATAAATTCGGGTTTCCTGTAATTAAAATGCTCGGATGTCCGATTCGTTTAAGTGAAGTGAAACCTATAAACTCCAAATATTGATTTGAATTAATGTTGATTGCTCGCGTTTGCTGAACATTCGGGCTGGCTGGTCAGGGATGTGTGAGAGAGGGAGAGAGGGAACGAGAAACGGAACGCCAGTCTGTATGATCTCTACGGCACATACGGTTGGAAAACATGTAAATTAAGTAGGTGGACAGTTGGTTGTCGTTACTAATAATTATAGTGACAGTTTTCTGTTTCATCTTACTCACTGTGCATCGCCAGACAAAGACATTGTGAAATTCGCAAAATACCAATTAAATCGCAAGCACCCATCTGTACGACCAAGATTCGTGACCTGGCTACTTACCTCACATATTTAGCATAATCACAGAACCCTTCCACTTTAAACAGGTACTTGTTTCCAGCTGCATTACTGTTTCCGTTTACCAGACAGTGATTATTGTTATTAATTTCTACATTTGTGCACTATATACAACTACTTATGAGTAACGTGTAAAAGTATTAGGCATCGCCCATACACAAAGTTTTAGGGAAAAATGCATCCCACCGCTAAGCTATTTAATGATTTTGCAATTACTCCAGTTCTTTTAATTGAAATTACCAAATCCCCAAATAGGAGGTAAACAAGCCATATTATTTTCGTACTTTCCTTAGCTGTTACGCTTCCTTTCCCCCACATGTTGGAATCGGTCAGCAGTCTTTTCTTCACGGGGAAAAACTGTTTGCAAAAACCATTTCCTATCACTGCAAAACTGATATCCCATCTAACTAGAATGTTAATAAGCATGATACGGAATTTAGTGTGTTCGCCATAATCCTAGCCCGATTCCCTTTTTTGAGTCGTGTGGCGGTGATACACAAGTCAAAATGAGTCACCGGGTTTTAATTGATTTCAGGCCCATGAGATTAGTATAATCAAAAAGTAGTCTGGTGATCAGATATAGTAGGGCTCTGATCTTAGACCAAAACTGTCTGATTTGAAGCTCATTCAGTTCACCATCTTTCAATAAACTCAAGCAAGGAAGAATCAGCTACCACACCACTACCAATTGATTACAATCAAAAACTGTCCAGCCAAATTCCCGCAGGTTAAAACGATACGCCATTCTCAATGTAAGACGTCCCGATATCCGTTTCCGGTGTTCCGGTCCCAAATTTTTACGGTAGAGTTGAGTTTTTACTTCTCTAGACAACATTCAACAAACCTCCCATTCTTACTTTGCGACACACTCATCTATGTAAAATTGGTTAACAATAGAGTGCGAGAATTGTCACAGAATTGTGGCTTATTTAATCACATAACTCCACTATGAAATTTGTATGGGTGGACATCAAGCCTTGAGATGACATGACGATGCATTTGCATACTGATCGACATTAGTTCACGTAAAAGCACTGCATACATGCCGTGTGTAATTTTCGTTGATTTACCAACTGGTCTTACCAGGAATACACAGACGGTAAATGTTGATATTTCTCAGATGGGTAGAGAATCGGTACTCTTATTTCAGCGAAGATGGGTCATGTATTTTAGACGTCTGAGTGAACGGTTTAATCAGTTTGTCTTTTTGTCAGACACTTTTTACTCAGCTATATGAACCACCAAATTGAAATGCTGTTGAATGTGCCCAGTCGAGCACTCATACTGACTTCTCTTAGTTAGAGTCTTCCCACTCACAGGATATTCAAGCCGTATGTACATTTGGAAATAAAGATGGTAAAAAGTGTGAAGTTGCTCCGAAGTGGGCCGATTTTTCTTCTCGTGTACCAATACCGTTTCATCAACAGAGTGAATCTCCCATGGCCTCTTGTCCTTGTCCGGAGCGAACAGATTACGTTGTCACGGTCAGTATCTTAGCAGCCATCCTTGCAACCGATCTGACCCTTCTAAAATTAGTGACAAATCGTAGGATCCACTATCGTAATTCGCTCCCTTGTGATTAACCCGTATAAATGTGTTGTATTTAGCCTGTCGATGATTCACTGAAAACGAGCTTGTTCGCTACACGTTTCTCTTATGTTTAACCCTAGTATTTTCATGCAACTTAAACAATACCGAGTTGGTTCACTCCTGATGAACAGTGTGATAAACGAATGAAGGTTACCTCTAAGAGCAAATGAGAAGTGAGGGATTGATGAATTAGTAGCACTCATTTTTGATCACGTGAAAGATAAGAACTCGGAGACAAACAATGAATTTTTAAATCAACCTGAGTCGGCTTAATTTTGTGGGTTTGTGTGGCACAAATACTGGAGAGTTATGTGAAGTTTACCGTCACTTAAGACAGTGAAAACCTATACACACAAGAGGCCTATAGCGCGGTTCACAAAACCAAATAGAGCTGGTCTATAGCGAGAACACGGGGAACAGGCTGGAACTAACTGGATATTTCAGTTACTTTGATGCCTTAGCGAATATCTCCCAGAAAATACACGTAAAACCAAATGGATAGATGGTGCGTATCCAGCAGTAGGCTTCTGTTGTGAATTGCTTTCCGCTTCATTATAGCCTAACGGATGACGAGCTTTCGTACTTAGTACTTAGTAAACCACGAAGAAGGTCAACCATGACAGACAGTACGGAAAGTCTATCATCTGCACCTAACCTGTCCTCGGTCGTACTGTGCTGTTGGCACAGGCACCAACATATTTCCACGCCACTCACATGAGGCTGTTGGTTTGCACACCGGATTTTGTAGCCGGGCCAACACCTCGTGGACGATTGTTAGTAACCTGGATGTTTCAGCCCTGTTTCCAGCTGTCAAGGCATCCGTCACACTGCTACTCAGACGGCACTCGCTCTAGCACCCGAGGCAGGGCTTGTCGGACCTATCCAGCCGTTCGAAGGATGACGAAGGTCAGAGCCTGCGCTAGTTTGAGTGGGCCCATCCCGTACCCGCTGACAGAAGACCGGTTTGTCAGATGAGATGCACTCATCGTGTACGTGTTTACCAGCGCCCTTATCGGCTTGGTAATCGGGTTCAGGCCCACTAGCCTTGTTTATTATCTGTTCCTGGCAGTTTTGTGTCCTTCCACCCGGTAACAGCCAAACAATCAATCTATCTGTCAGCCTACCTACACCCACATTAGCCATGAGGCCCCGTCCTCTGTTGAAACCCCAAGATTCCCCTTGGGAGATATTAAACTGATATGAGGACATGCAAAAGTGATATCGGGACGTCTTACTTTGGGGAAGGTATAGACACAAAGTTCGCTGTTGTTCAAGCTAACTAGTTGAACATATCTTTGCTATGGTCAAAAATGTTTCCCCCGATCTATGCTCTGACGTGTCATTTGTGTTGACGGCTCCGTCAAAGACCTAGCATTAGGCACGGCCTAACAGATTTATTAAATCATTCTAACATGTCTACTTGTGAGGCACAAAAAGGATCAACGTTTGGCAATGTTGTTGGGTTCCCACAAGAGCGAAACTCGAGACAGAGTGCTTTCTTGAAAGTGCTCTTTCAAATAGTTTGCTTGAATAGAAAAGCTTCAATGTTAACAACTTAACTCGTCTGCTTATCATTCATTGTTTGGTTACCAAGCTAGCACAGAAATATCCGACTTGCACGAACTCCTTGGTTTGTTTACTACTTAAGCAACTGGTTCAACGACGTCCCTCTTCGTGTTCATCACGGATTGAATCTGGCGGTCATTCATCACTCCCCGCCACAAACTATTCATGCTTCGCGTACCTCGGCTCGATTTGCATCAGGACTTTTGCAACCTACCTGAAAAAAACGGAATTTTAATGTCCTTCTTCCCTGTCCTTATGTAACTCGCTGTTGAATTCCGCGTTGGCCAAAACCTACCGCACAATAGATAATAGTTGAATGACCTTCTTAAAAGTACCAACTGTATCATCAGGAATACAGAAATAGTCATGGAGTTTTTATAAGATCGCCCAATGAGAAGTAAATCTCAGAAGGATCAGAACAACACGCTCATTCCGGCATCATCGCATGTAACTTCAAAGTAACTGACAGTCTGACATTCGAATGATACACATCTGTATTTAGGCATGCTTGACAAACCCACGAGCCAACCAGGTTTTCATACGGAACGGATTAAAACCACAAGTTGTTTACTCTGAACCATGATCCTTGGAAGAGGTATCCACGTCTTTGTAATGTACTCCATGAAAATTGGACTATATATCCAGACAGAATTATGGGTCAAGAAGGAAACGCAACAGAAAGTGAATAATTGTCTACCAGTTCCAAAGGTTGTAACCACCATCATATGACGAGCGACTGTCGTCTGCTGGCTGGCCTCCTCCCTTCGAAGTTCATTCTACTGGCACCTCCATGCACCGATTCCGTCTCGATTAAATTCTATCTCATAACACAAGCCCAAATATGTCACTGACGAATTCAATAAACATATTTCTCATCCCACATTAGTAATTGTTCATTTCTTGGGTCTCTTTTTTCGCATTCTCAGACTTCAACCACTACAAGCTGTTCAGCATCAGCCGCACCGATTTTGTAGTAGACACTGAATTAAAATGTTACGGATATTTTGAAGCATTGCAAGAAAACAAATCGCTATTCGTATTATTTGTTTCAAAATAACAAAACAGCACTTCATTCCCATCGCTTCATCTGCACGATGCGAGTTGGCTTTGTTTAAATGGAGCACGACAACATACCCAGACGTCTTGAGTATTTTAAAAACTTCTTGAACGCAACGCTACATCTTTTCTTCCTAGTGACATTATGTGGAACTGTATGCCTGTAAGGTTTGGCTTTATGACAATGAGCTCAGAGCCAAAATATCAAGGGTCGGTTTGGGGACTGCAGTGTTAGGTGTTGACTCATGCTCGGCTATAATGTTGAGTGGGGACTACACAACTGGTTAGCATAGTGTAGACACTTGAGCATGAAGTTACCATAGCAATCTGAAAAGGTCTCCTAACTTCGTCACAAATGCATTTCCTGTCGTACAAATAATTTGTTTTGAATATAAAACACCTGAACAAAATTCACTTGATTTCTGTTGCAAAAGTCGGTTACTGTGCACCCATTTAAAGGAAAAGAGGTCAACGAATACGGTTGCTGCGTAATTTTGTCCCTAAAGGTGTTGCGAGCGAATCGTAACTAGAAACAGGTTTCGCAACCATAACAATCCAGTCATTTAAGACCAGTTCACTCACCTCCACCAATTTCCTTTAGTTCGCGTAGAAACGTGAAGTTTTTCAACCATGGCGCGTCAGATCCGGCACTTATGTAAACCACACCGGTTACTTTCTGCAAGTGAGACAGTCCTTCCATCAAATCCTCCCACTGAACGCCTTCCGTAGCTTCGGTCAAATTGTAAAACGGGTCACTTGGAAAAAGAAAGATTCATGGTCGATTAGATTAACGTACAGAAACACCGAATAAAGTGTAACTATCGAAATAACGCAATTCAAATCAAACTTGGTACTGGAGCTCGCCCATGAGCTTAACAGAGAAAACCAGGACCGAACGAAAGCAAACACTATTTTCCGTCGCAAAGCACTATTAGGGGATCTATTTTTCTATCCAAAACCGCTTCCTTTTCCGAAAAAATAACTTCATTCAATCAGAATGAGCGGAAATCTCACGGACATTCGTGAGTTAAATTTTGCTGTTTCTTACCTTTCCCTGTTTTTCCTTAACGCATACGTTGTTGTTGCGGAAAAAAGTTGCTTTTTACATCTCACCTTTGATTCGTCTTAGGAGCAATTAACGGGGATAGTTGCGTTATTCTTGGAACGTGGGCATTCCGTACTAGTTATTACGAGGAGGCAAATCCGATTTATCTCAAGTGCATTAATATACCGTGGATGAACCAGCATATTCTGTCGCGGTGTGTAGGTAATCCTATCAGCATGTCAGTAAATACACCTTGCAATACTCCGAACGGTCTTATATTGAACAGAAACCAGAAAAACTCGCAGACATATGATAGTCCAACTATAAATTTAGCTTTTGATGTAGCATCTGGAAACTGAACGTTGATTGTTTAACTGATCATTTTTGGCGTTGTGATTCGGATTTTTCTTCATCACGAAAGTCTGTTGTGAAATTCAGTCCGATAAGTGGCCAAACCACTTTAAAACCAACATTACTGGTTTAAAATGCAACATCTAATGAATAGCGTTTGTGTGGTAACGGAATGATTAAAGTTATTTTCTGTCCAGGATTCCCCGAAATTATAATCAGCATTCAAACCAAAAAATCCAGATTGCGCATTCCTGCTATGCACATATCATTTTAAACTAGTACCATCCCTTTTGCTGAAGAAGACGTCCAAGGAACAGAAAGTGTTTCCTGTACACGGCTGGACAGTAAATTTAATTCTCGGGCAAATGCAGTTGATTACAATTAGAACATCTGCCTTGTTGACAACCAAGTTTGTAATCGATAAAATGACATGAACCGACTGCAAGCAGCATGGGAATTATGAACCCATAAGAAAAACTTTGAGTTTTGATTTTAATTATACAGCGCTATGACGCTTGGATCACAGATAAACCCACCGTAACACACAGGAAACTGGCTTCAATGATGCAATCAATGGCAGGTGATCAGAGGACGTTGTGGCACCACATAATATTGAGACCAGTGTTGATTTTTCGCAGTATAAATGATAAATTTTCCAATGGCATATTAGTTTATGTAAACTGTTCTCAGGTTGATGCACAATAGTAGCGATAGGCCAATGACAATCTCTCTTTTGACCCCACTACATGCAGTTTTTAACCGCTCCCAGACTACTACCATTCTACTGAATTGAACGCCTATCGGTTTTCACTTAACCGCAGCGGCACAACGTACTCTTCGTAAAAACCTATTGAAATGATATTTCTGTATCGACCGCCAACAACTGCATTTACTTGGTAGTTATGTCTGCAGTACAGCGTGACTATCCTTTGGGCTGTAAACGGCTACAGACTTCAGGCAACCCGTTACTGCAGAATTCATACATATCAACATCTGCGGCAGGTTAACCGTCAAGTAAGAACCGAGAAAGCGACATCTGCAGGTCCCATCATGACCAAAGAAGTATTAAAGACGGTTAGGAATAAACTGGAAAATGCGGTAAACTTATCTGTTGTTCAAACCAGATATCGTTTTTGTGAAAAAACGTCACAGTAGGAACAGTGTTTGAACAACATTAAGGTTGCGCGGCCACAATGTTTGTTATGACATGCTTTCGCAGCCTGCTGTCATATTTGACTGACACAGCTAGTCCAATCGAGACAACTCACCCGACAAATGATTGTCTGGACAGTTTGATGTCACCTTCAAACGTGGTGCAATTCCGCATCGCTCTTAATGAGCTTCTGTGTAGGTAATCGATGCCTTTGATCTTCTCAATATCTTTGAACGTACAGACTTAAAGGAAAGGGGGGACAAAGAATGCAATTGGATAGTTTGATATAGAACCACCAACAAAAAATTGAATTTTGTCGGCACAATAAAACTTTCCAGAAAAACTGACTGATGCGTTAAATTTCATCGGTTTTCAAATTGTGGCAGCTAGGTTTGCAATGCCTAACACTCCTTAATTATACGGTTTAAACCCTAATGACTTTGTCCCGGTTTTGTTGTTTTGCATTATTCATCAGGCAGACAAATGTCAGCTCGGTTATATGAAAATGTCGCGGTAATGATGTTATATTCTCATTTTTGTCATCTCCTCCATGTTGAACAAATAAGCCCAGTGATAATGTGTTCATTTGACTCTGTGTTAACTAAAATACTACCACGATCAACATCACAATGGACAGCTTGACCCCCATCACACGCCTACATCATAAGGTCGGATCATATTTCGTTTTGTTAGATATTCATGCCTAATTAGTTGATCGACCACTATGTCAGTATTATAGTCACTATCTTGTGATTGAAAGAATCCGAGTGATTGCATCAGATCATATTGTAAAATGTTATCAGTGTCCATTTTACAAAATATTTCACTAAAATTACCTACTCGATAAGTCATTTCAATCAAATTATTCCAAGTTCCTTATTTTTACAGTCTCCATCTAGTTATGGATAAGGTCAACTATTGATTTGTAAACAGTTTTGGCACCTGGTATATTACAGTATTGAGCAACTTGCCTATAGCTTAGCCCATCTGAATGTGGACCAACCAAAATTATTCAACACGCAAGCGAACTGACAAGAACCAATCTCAATCGTACCTCTTGATAACATTTAGGCCAACAAGACCTGTTTAGTCCTCGTATAGATTGGATCTTTTCAAACTTCTGCTTATGGTCTGTATTAACTGGATCACCACATTTATGCGCAGAATGTCCTGATTTATGAACCAAGAAAGCTCAACTAGTTAGAATGAACTATTAAAATAGACACAGTGTGACAGTTTCTACAAAAGTTTCTGCGCAGATTAGGGACACAATTTTAGTGGTTTCCAAATTTTACTGGCAAGTACTTTACCCAACATATCCCTTAAAGAAATATTCTTAGCAGAAGGATATTTCGTGGCCGAATGACGTCCACAACTGGTACTGACAGTCAGAACAGTTGGTGGCTAAATGCAGCTGGTCAATAGGAAATTTTCTCATTTAAAGTCTTATTCAAATGGGGCACGTCATTTGTCATATGGTGTCTTTCAATGGTGCATGCTATCTTCAGGCTGTCAGCTGGATCTTATAAGCGTAATACAAAAAACCACTGTTTTCCGTAGCTGAACATTTCAGAGATTGTTCTTGAACACCTCATGTATGTGGTCAAGACAACGTGAGAAACCCGATTTCGTAGATCACACTGCAAACATCGTCAACCGATCGATCTGCTGACAATTGTTTCGTGTATCGCTATATCAGGTAACACAGCCGGAGTTTATGTGCTTCTTCTGTATTGTTGTAGCTGAATAGAACTTATGAAACAGTCACCAGAAAATATTCATGCGTGTGGATCTGACATAAAGGGTTTGTCTAAGAACGATGCATTCTGTTACCTTTTGGGCAAATTCCGTTGGGACAAGGGACACATTTCCCACTTTTGTTGTCATACGTTCCAGGTCGTGTACATTTTGGTACACAGATGTCTCCATCTTGAAGGAACGATTCTGTGTGAATGAAGTAGAATATGACATACAATAGTTTTTCAATAAAGTAACTGACTGCTTCTGTTGCACTCACGTCACTTCACCGAGCCTAACGCAGTAATCGGAATTGTTTAAAAAGGAGAGTCGGTATGCTTTCATACAGAAATAATGGAAAAACTGGTATAAGGCGAGTGTTACGGCAAGTTTCAGTAAAATGGTACAAGTGAAAATCCCAAATGAAATGTATGTAAATGTGCATTTCACGGATTCTAACATCAACGCACCTAGTTAGTGTTTAAATGGTCCACCGCAAGTAATTCACTTTTGTACGGTGAATCAGCATGGCGGTGAACAACGTGGACGTTTTCTGGAGAATATTCAAGGAGAAGTATCAGAACTTCCGGGGGTACCAGGAGGATCTCAACAAATTTCAACGGGAAACGTGTAGCAGTTTCTTTATCAATTGTTCGCAAACGGCAGCAAGTGCCAAGAAACATAGGGGAATAGATTTGCCGCCAGACTGCCCGTACGGAAGTGTCATGTATAAGTGTGTACACTGTACTCGTCGGACGGTAGCCGCCAAACGGTAATATATTAGTACACTTCTTATGACATTACCTTTTAGATTCGCCGATTACGGCTGCAAGGCTTCTTGGGTAGTTCACTATCGCAGCGGGGCATATCGCATCGAGAAGGCCAAACTAGATCGTTCACACGACTTCCAAATTGGACGGCCTAGCATATATCCGAGAAATAGACGTCTGTCGATAGCAGATGAGCGGCATGTGACTGAGATGATGCAGAACTTCAAAAGCACCCATGAAATGAAGTTGTACGTTCAGTGTAAGTTCGGGATTAGGATGCATGCAGACGACTTGCGCAATCTATGTAAGAAGCAGTGTAAGGCTGACCCTCGGAGTGAGCTTGTTAAATTACGCGATCTGCTTAAAGCAGAAGGACAGTATTGCTTTCTGTTAGGGGAGAAGTATTTGCAGTTCGCATTCTTCGTTCCGAAAGGTTCTTTCCAGCCTTGTCCTAAATTTACGGACGTCATTTTGGCGGACGCCACTCATCAGTTAGACTACGGGGGCTTCATACTGTGGCATGCCATGTTGGTAGATGTAACTGGTGTAGGTGTGACGTTTTTTTACGCATTGATGCCTAATGAAACGACGGTCAGTTACCGCATAGTTTTACAACGTATGCTGAAAATGTTACCTTGCACGTCAGCAGTGCAAACCTTCGTCGTTGATCGTTCGCCTGCACAGTGGCGAGCAATTCGCGGAGTTTATCCTAGGTGTGCCACTGTATTTTGCCGTTTTCACTTAATGAATGATGTCTCACGGCGATTTCGTCACTTAGCAGGCTTAGACACGTATCAAAAATACCGCGTATACCAGAGGACACGTAACATGCTATACACGGGGAACGTATCACAGTTTAACAGGTCACTGCAGGCTATCAAGTCTGTAAGCCGGGAAGCTTTCGATTACCTTTTGTAAGACATGGCTTGTCTGCAAATCTGGCTGGGCCTCTCATTTGCTAACAGGGACCGTTCTCTTCGGTAGCTATACAACCAACCGAGTGGAGAACGAGAATAGGCACATTAAAAGTGCTGTATGTGAACGTTCAACAGTATATGCGTCAATGAAACATATTGTTGAACGTTCAAAGAGTATGTTTTCCGATCGTTTGTGCGCTGCTGGTATACAACGTATGAAGTTGTTTACACCGCCGGTAGGATATGAAAACCTCTGTGCACTTCTGAAACCGTTATCAGAATTTGCAAGATGTGTTTTTCTGAAGCATTTCGATAATAGTCGAATAGAAGACGTCAGTTACGAGAAAGGGATGTGGAATATTCGGTGTGAAAAACAGCGAACGTTTCACGTTGCCGTAGGTGAAAATAGTAGATGTGATTGTAGCTTCTTTTCACAATGGATGATGCCGTGTAGCCATCTGGTCGCAGTTTACCGCGTAATCGACAAGCCGATCGGCAGGTTAGCGGAGAAGTGTAGATGGGCATTACCCGAAACTGCCCCCACTGAGGTTGCACCCAGTGACATACAGGAACCAGTAGTATACATGCCCACTCCGGTGGCAAATTCCCGTTTAGATAGAATCCGAAACGTGGAAGATGCATGCCAAGATCTTACTGTTACTTTGGTCTACATGAGTGATGACAATAACAACAAGCATGTTGCGACGATCCGTGGGATAAATGAGTTGTTATCCAGGCATCCAGATCTCATACTGCACTGTTCACTCCCTGGACGAGAGACCGTGCAAATAAGCGGCAGGAAGTCTTTTGATAACTCGTGATCCGAGATTAAGGCACGACCAGCCGATAACTGGTACGACTGCTTCGCCGTTCCACAGGAACAGCCACAGGTAATACGGACTAGGAAATGTTTGATAACCGACTCAAATATTCTCCCGTGCAGCGTTTTCCCTTCTACAAACCATAAATGCCTGAACCCCTCCATACCAACCACTAGCAAGGCGGTGTGTCAGTCAGATGAGTTGAGTCACACGCCTCCGATCCCCACCACGTGTGTCTCATTTGTTTCCACAGGGCGCAGGAAGTCCGCACTTGGAAGTCGAGTGACTGACGATAGTTTGCCGCAGATAGAAGTTATAGGGGATCCCTTAGAAACAGCGCGTGTTAGGCGAGTTATTTCAGTTGGCTTAAAGCAATTCAAAACAAAGATGAGGGAACGTATTGTAAGGAAGATGGCCTTGAAGCCGGTAAACAACGACGTTTTTCAGATATGCTACCAGAAGGAAGATCCTGTGGACTTAGACGAGGACAGCGTCAATTGGGTCCAGTGTTCCAAGTGCTGCTGTTGGTACCATCACTCCTGTGTTGACTAGCACAACTCTGACGTCGACTTTATCTGCCTGGACTGTGATACAATTCAGCAGCCGACGTGAACCACGAGAACGGCCCCACTGTCTTTATCAGGACAACCTGGAATGACCCCACGGCCCTCTTTAGGGCCACTTACAACCTGATTTTCATCCCGAGCCCTGCTCACTGATTGTTAACATGCGTACGATTGTTCACTTAGGGCAAACGATGAGGGTCACTGAGTCTTATTTCAGTGACAGCCTCCTGAGTCCATAGTCGACTGGCAATACCATATTCCGTGGACAGGCGATGAGGGTCACTGAGGCGTAGATATATATATATATAAGTGTATGAATATATACTGATAAGCGTATTCTTATAGGTATGGATGTGGAGTTATATTTCCCTATATATATATATATAGGGAAATATAACTCCACATCCATACCTATATGAATACGTTTATCAGTATATATTTATATACTTATATATATATACATTTATATATATACGTATATATATATAGGTATATGCATATGTATACTTATGTACGTAGAAGTATATATATATACATATATGTTTATAAATATATATATATTGATGAACGTATTCATATAGGTATGGTTGTGGAGTTATATTTCCATATACATATATGATACATATATATATATATTTCCATGTATATGAAAAGTTAATATTAATGATAATATAATATATACATGTATTATATATATGTATATGGGAATATAACTCCACATCTATACCTATATGAATAGGTTCATCAGTATACATATACATATATCTATATACTTATATATATAAATACGTATATATATACATATATATGTATATATATTGCATACATACGTCTACGTATATAAGTATACATATGTATACATGTATATATGCATATACCTATGTGTACACATAAATATACGTATACATATATATTTATATACATATATATGTACACATAGGTATATGCAAATATATATACTATATATTAACATATTTTTGTCGAAATATGTACCTATACATAAGTCACCACGTGCTTTCACATGTTTGCAGATATTTCCCCATACACCTTAGGTATTTCTGGTATATTTAGTCTACATATATATTTAATATTTGTCGTACTTATTACACATATGCCTGCTAACGGCGTACGGCTTGGGCAACCAATGAGAAAATTCGGCTTCAAGGTCATGCAGTGCATTATTTAGCGGTTCAAATTATTTTTTCCCGGATATGAAAGGAAACCGGCTCCCTTTAAAAAGCATATCCGTTACGTCTCAAATTGAAAACACCGCCAGTAACTAACAGTACTCGTGCTACAAGCACGAGATAAACGTTTGGAAAACAACTGAATTTCATCCTGTGACGACGCAATGTTACGACCTTTCAACGCCGTGTCGCGTACATCCTAAGTCATGTATGGCACTACTCATCTGTGTAGCCTCGTTTGTCGGTCAAGTCACCCTAGCTCAGCTCGGAGTACTACGTAGTCCTAAACTTAACTCCAGTCGCTAGTACAAAAATTAGAAACTGCAGTTCAATTTCAGGTATCCACCTGATCACCGAGCCTGGTATTTCAGCTGAAACGTTTCATCACCAAACACGGTCACTTCACTATAGCGTAGATGTTTGAGCACGCATGGTTTGGGCGTGGAGGCTAATGAAGTTGGATAGGTACCTGCTCTCATTAGCCCACGCCAATTATTCTTTTCATCCGAATCATGGTTAATCACGTTCTGTTACTTAAGGACTTATGTCGGAATTACGACCGATTATCCCACACTTACCTTAAACATAAGAAGCGAAGCTCGACGGGTCAACACCTGCAGCCTATAAACACTTAGCCTGGAGCCTGAATGAACACCTCTGGTTTCCGCTGAACTTTGACCTGCAATCTGATCGACTGGCTCTGGTCTCTTGAGTGGATGATTCACTCGTTTTTTTACACTGATCTGATTGTTTACTCGTCCGCCTTTGTTTACTGGTCCCATCTGTTCGAGCTGTTTGCTTTGCGTTTGTCGACATCCGGACCTGAATGCATTTACCTCTCCTTAAGATTTGCTCGCAGCGGCCTACAGTTTTTGTCCGAATCAATGTTTGTTCACCAAACCGGTTGGTGTGTGTTACGTTTCAGTAGGTTCTTCTGTGTTTGGCGTCTGAATAAGGATTTCCGTCGTATTCAGTTTGAGTGCAACTGTGGTTTGATTTGAGGACACAAAGCTCAGGTAAACGTGGATGTGCCTCTCGATAGCCAGTTCCCGTTGATGTATTCGTGGTGATAGTTTTCTTTCTGTTTTGCCGTTGTCGTTGCCCTGAATTTTCCACACCACGTTTATTTTATCGTTTCTCTCTTTTCGCGTGTACCTTTCTTAACGCTGCCGTTGGTTAGTGGGCTGGAGCGGTCACAGAGTTCTTGCGGACACTTCTGGCATGGTTTTGATTTATGGCAGAATACTTCGGTGTGTCCACAATTCCGTAGAATATGAGTCATTTTGCATTCTGCAGCAGATTTCATCTCAAGGAGTTTTGTGGAAATCCACTGGTAAGAATTAATTAACACAGGAATTTTTTCTTTCGTTCCTCGGGACTTTGTCTTAACGCGCTCTTTTTCATGTCTTTTAAGAAAGTTGGAATGCAACTCCGTTTATGGCGGGATGAGAGGTTATTGTAATGTGCGGAAGGTTGGCTTACATGTAATTTCCTTCAGTAAATTGAGGTCCTCAGTGTACCGTCATTTTTGCGGACGATCAGTGGATCCAAGCCGTTTGTTAGTCTTAATCTAAGCGGGGATCTGGTTATAATCGGAAGTATTACTGAGAAGTCTCTGTGTGTCTTCCACTGCTGAGCGTCTCAGGATTATGAATGTTTTATAAACATAATGTATTCAGGTCATTGACCGGATCATAATAGCTCATTGTTCTTCTGCATTCGCCTGACTGCATCGGATATAAATTTGGATGTGAACTAATCAAATGCTTGCAATTTAACTACGCAACCCGATGAGTGACCGATTACCTAAACCGTCAATCTGATTTGATAGACTTAATGTGGCATAGCGGTTGTCTAAAGTACACCGCGACCAATGATTCACGCTTACGAAATACAATTCTTTCGACTTCGTTTGCTGATATTGCTCAGACACTCGCGGAACAAATGAGATTCCAGCTGGACGTTTTCTGCCAGAGATCGGTTTGTACTCAAAATCCAATTTTTGCAAACGTGTGGGCTAGAAAAATTCACGAATTGACTGAGTCATCTTTCTATCTGTTTTTTAATTCAGCCTTTCATGCCATCCTTTCTGTTAATGTAGGCGTCCTGTGGATAATTGTCTACGTGGATTTTAATGAATACCGATCATCACGTACTCACACAGACCACAAAATATAAATATCAGTCAGAATTCTGATTCAGCACTTCCGTACTTAATTCCAATGCTTTGGCAATTCAGTCAATTTTCCACACTCTTTTTTGTTTATATATGGCCAGATAAACACCTTTCATTTCCCCTAACACCCTAAAGCCGATTTATGTCGTCAAGATGTTTGTTATTTAACTACAACAAAAAAACATTGTTTGATCGATAAAGTGCAACATCTAGCTCCGAGTTGACTGAGAACTAAAACAGGTAAAGTTATCCAATGTAGTTAATACGGTAGCTTCCATGACCGACCACATAACCCGAGAAGCACTCACAAGTGAGTGAATATGAGCGCTTAAGTGACGATATTCCGTTCCCTGAGGCGACTGACACAATGGTAAACATGATGGCCTCAAGCAAAGGTGGGTCGCATACTCCAAGCGTGATAAAAAGATGTACGTCTCACTAGTCAAGGCTGGGAAGACATGGATAAACTGTGGGTCAGAATACACGCTTCAAAACCGTCATTTTCACCTTTGTGCAATTTATCGATTAACCGTCGGTGAAATACATTACTACTAGTCAATCAAAAGTAATAAGACAATATTGGCAAATATTTGGACGATAACTGGCAACCCTCGAGTAATTCCGCTAAGACATTGGAAACTTTTAAAGGTCTGATTCTATGAATGCTTTAAATCTGTTCCACATAGGATTTTAGAAGTGGTATCGGATGTCAGAAAGCCCTGTTGATCATTAGTTCGGAGTGTACGAGTAAACAGGTAAGTTTTATCCACAAACACAGTTAACAGAATCTTTCCTACCGATGAGCTAACTCGAAGGAAACTCAAGTTTAGTGAGAGATTTTGAAAAAAGCTACCCAGAAAATATTTACTAATGTGAAATGTGACGGCAAGACTGTCTGGTATTCAGTTTGTCTATGTGCCCATGTTCAATCTGTCCAATTTGAAAATTGTTGAATACGATCGATGGACCAGGTTATCCTCAGGTACATCCCGGATACATCAAGCAGACCCATACCGTTATATTAGCATTGCGTCGTGCCCAGCAAAAATTGCCAGTAGGTGGAAAACCGCGCGGTTACCTAAAAGTCTCGACAATAATCCTCCACAATTGTACTAATTTAAAACACATTGACAAAGTATGACAAGGCACGGAGAACTAATGCATACTGAAACAATTATCCAACCAACCTGTTGTGAGTTTTATCAGTAGGCCTATCACCATCAAAACCCATTACCAAATGTGTTGTGGCTATTCTCTTTACTCCTTTCTTCATTAACGCTGGACCCAAAACGTGAGGCCAGTCGTTTGCTTTTTTTCGGCTACAGTAATGAACTGGGAAATATTTTTTTGACAGCAGCAGTAATTGGTTATTCTGATGCCCAGTTACTCCACCAGAAGGTCGGAGTAAGTGCGCTATAGTACAAGGATGTCCTCCTACATGACAGCATCTACGATTTATCCTGTAGACACATAGGCGTCATCCTTAGCGTTTAGAACCTAGTAATTGTGGACGACTTTCAGGACACTCCACGGAAAAGCCGAAAAGCCTCTACCTTGCTTAATAACTGAAGACAGTCGAGTGAGCAACAGTCGAGCGTGAAACTGTCTGGGCCATACAACTGTTTAGGCATTCAGCATAGTGCTCACGTATTCCGTTTAGAAGGGGATGCAGACAGTCCAGCTGAAACTTAGGTCACTTTCTATAGATAAGAAATGCACAGTTCACAATCTCTTTTCATGACCCAACCTGTAGCCGTTATTAGCATAATAAAGCTAAGAAGCTGATAGATGAAACCAACGTTTCAGCCCACTTGTGTTTGAACTTCTGTTCAACCCCGCTTTCACGTCACAGAAAAATTCCAAGTTCTATGTCCATCCTTCGTCTGTGACCATTTTCTGACCTTGTTGATCACTATATGTTTTTTGTAATAAAAGACCGTTAAATATTGCAGTAGGTTGACGTCCTTCTGTGTGGTCAAACAACGGCGTGAATAAAACCGTTGCAAGTGACTGCTGCTCAGTTTATCAGTTCTCGTCATTCTGTCATCAGGAAAGATGCATTTTTTAGATCAACTACTGGGTGGCAAGAAGTTGACTGAAAATGATCGGCTTCCCACTATGGACCCTTGCCGAAGCCATTAGTATCCGTAGGCGTAACCATTACCTATCTGATCAGAAGCTGTTCGTGCAGACAGTTAACCTTTCTTGGAACACAATTAACCACACTCGCCATTTAGAACAGTGATTACGTAACTGTTGGAAGATACGCAGTCCGCATCTGCGACTGTCCAGTTTTCTCATTTACTCTGGTTACTGCTTTTATATCCAATGTTGTAAGTGAACTTTTGATCAAACATAGTAAACAAGTCTAGTTCCGTACTTTGTTGTTCCCATGACTTTAACGAGAATTTCTGAATGTGTTTCATCATTATCAGGTCATATAAATGGAATTCAGCCAACAGAAAACTGTGATTTTCAACTATACTGTTTCCAGTCTTGTTCCCCATGATACTACTGACTGGACCCTGTTGCTTTTATGGTTTGTTTGTCTTATCTTATTGATCAGTGAACCGTAAAACACATCTGATAATTCCACAAATGTTAATGATTTACTCTCATTTCCTAAGGGCAAACGTTATTAGCGACTCATACAACCGCATGCAGCAGTTATATATTCAGATTCTCCCTAATTTTGGGCAACTGTCTACAAAAGCTTCACGGGTGCCTTATCATACTACACGCACTAATCTCACCATACCTCGAGAGGTTTAATGGAAGCCAGTTAAACTACTTCTGAGCGATTCACTTCAAAGCCATCCAGTTCAAAATATCTCGTTGCCTATATAAACCATGACTGGTTATAATACATAACTAAAGCGTTCCCTGATATTCCAAAAAAGATACCTGTCTCAAAAACAGCTTCATAATGTTTCTGGCCTAGTATAGTGGTAAGGCACGTACTGATTTAGCCTTTTTAACTGTTCAATCCTGTTTAAATGTATGCAATTTGTTTACGGACGATGTCCCTCGGACTAACAAGCATTCCGTACTCTCGAACTTGTTCTACTCCTTAGGCAGTCCCAAACGTACTGCTATTCATTGATACTCAACCTGAGAAGATCAGTGAATAAGAAAATTTGTTCTCTAAATGTCGGGAAAGTCGCCAGTTCCCCAAAAATATTGTGACACATACTAACAAAGTACGCTTGCGAGTGACCTTCATAGTTGGCACGGTCATGTGCCACTTTGCCCTACAACCCTTGTGCCAAATCTGTGGCACCCCACATACGCGCCCAAACGCTCAAACACCCATATCCCGCCTACGCGCCTTAAAGCTCACATGCTTAAATCTCGCCTACGCGCACCACTGTACCGTTCGGCCCATAGTTTGGTCTACTTTTGACTGTCGTTCGGTCACCCGCCGTTTCATTGACCAGTATTCCGTTATCTGCTTACGTGCTGGTTGGCCACTGAACCAGTTACAACACTACAGCTCACTAAGTATGTGCAGAACATTGCGCAAATTGTCCTGTTGAGTGTTACTTTGCAGTAAACATTACTTATCGCTCAGAAATAAATGAGCCGAATTTTGAAGAGGTATAAAACGACTGAATAGTCCTAATGAATCCAACCTGTGGTATGATAATAATATTTTCATTTAAAGTTTTTCACTGCTACTGGAAGACGGAGATGTCCCCTTCACAACGTTTCTGGTCTGTGTCGCAACTGTCCTATTCTCATCCTCACACAGTTCAACCAAAACGGAAAGTAAATTGGTTGTGTTGAGTTTCCAGTGCTTGTTGAAGACAGTAATGGTTACTCATAACAAATCGCAATAAACATGTAACAAATGCGAAAAAATATGGCAAAAACAACCGTTTCCTGCTCACTTGGGCACTTGCGAACACACGCCCAGCCGAATGACAGCAGTCCATGCGGATTATGTCTCCATGTGAACGTGGCCTTGTCGTAGATCGTGGAAGCTGGACAGGCGGAGGTACACACACCATCGACGGAATAACGGAGACATGCCTATTGATGACAGAAGAACGAATGGTCCACGGGTCATTTGCCATACGAAACGATAATGATACTCTAAGATACAGAACGGTTGCGCGATGTTTTCCTCAGAGCGGCAGGCTGGGAATATATCCATCAGATTACAGGCACGCAGCTACAAATGTTACAGAAAGATGTGTGAGAAAGGTTCCTTGGCCGTGACCCGGCGACCTAGCGCATAAACTCCTGGATTACCACTCTGAAAAATGCTCACGGGTTATTGATTTTGTGCGCTGGTGACGAAATTCGGCTAGGTTGAAACAGCTGTCCACTGTTTCTGTGATTACTACTGAAAGTAGCAACCATATATAAACACAAGACATTTGCGTAAGTCAAACATGCTAGACCATATATAGGTTAATTACGGTCCTGCTGTTCGAAGAGGAACGGTAGCACCTGTTGAGGATCAAACTCACGATCGTGCGGACAAAAAATGACCATCCTTTCTAATACTTTACTGAAGACATTTATTACCAACCTGTTGTGTTGAACTTCAGCCGACTGGGCTTTCAGCTTTAGCTCTCGCACCTATCAACAAAAGATAATTATGAATACTCAGCTCAACACACATTCAACTCTAATCGATTCTTCTGCTCTCTTCATCGACCACACGCATCGCACTTCGATTTCTCAAAAACCGTCGAAATTGAAGGAACTAAACTCAACATTTCGACAATATGTGAGAAGTTGGATGGCATGACAGTTAACCTTGCCTAATTCATCTCAGTCATTTCACTTCCTGGAAGTTCAAACTGCACAGGTTTACCAGATTAATGAGCAAGACTAGGTATTAACACAACGGATTAGAAAGGAGCGAGCTATACAAATGTGTACTCTCGTACCGAATTTACATACCAAAGTGTACCACAGAAAACAATATTTTGTGAGTTTCGATACGACTCTTGCATACTTTTGCTCTGCTTACTGTTTTCGTCATATACGAATCATCATCCAAGAGGATCCCATGTAACTATTCTCATACATCCGTATTATTCACCTACCAATGAATTTGCCTGATAGATTGCTTTCTACTCGTTCACAAGGTACAAACAATTGCCAGTGTACTTCAGAACAGCTTCATATCAAGATTGCCCCTCTCGTATAGTGAGTGCAGACTTATTCCAGGACATAAACCGATATCGTAATCGATATTGCATATAATCATAGCTTTTCGTGCTACAGGAATTACTTGTAACAAGATAACCTCACTCGAAATAAACTGTCTCTGGAATGAACTGGTCCCGACGATTGGGTGGGATGAGTTAAACAGTCACCATAACGTTGAGATGTAATTTTCTAGTATCCACAACGTAACTGAATTAATCTCATCGTTCGTTATCCCACCTGACAGTCACGTGCTCTGGGACCGTGACAACCGGATGCACACTCAGAATGGCAACAATGCTCGGTGTAATCCGATTCAGTACTTGAAAGTTGTGTCGTTCGGGGAATTTGGTAGCACCAATTGGACCCGTCGCAGAGCCGAAATTGACACTTGTGAACTGTAACGAAAAATTCAAGGCAACTAAACTTGAACTGAATTTATATGGATAAATAAATCGAAGCACCAGTCTCTTGATGACAATACACACAATTGTAAAGTAGAGTAAACCTTCCGATAAATGTTTTGGCTTTCTCATTTCCATTCTTCCCCTGGAGCAAAATAACGTATGAGAACAAGAGATATCGAAACCTGTACATAACCCCCCAGTGTAATCTTACTTGCTGCCAAAAATAAATTCTACCATGAGACGAACTATATATATGCCTATCGCTTACTTGACTATTGTGGATTAACATCCTTACATAATATTCTAACTTGTTCATCGCCTTGTCACCTCGACAAGCAGCGTCAACAGTACTGTCTACTCACATCACTCCATTTGATCTCCTGACCATACTTTCCATAGAACACCTTTTGCGATATGATAGTTTATGGATTTGCAAAACAGTAGCATCACAGTCTCGTCATATATGATACTAACTCTACTGACTGCATGAACATGACTGAAACAGCATCAAAACACAAAGGTTGTTAACAACGAACAAAAAACAGACGAAAACGTTATCAACACAAGTGGCCAGCTAGCTCTGTATTACCAATTTAGAATACGCAAATTCACAGTGGTTTTTGTACCAATTTTTTGTTCGTAATAGGCTGACTGTTCAGAGGTAACTGCAATGGACATGGAGTTATATAGAAAACGAGGTTATTCAAAAAATTTCCCTTAATCTTCGAAGTTAAACTGAGTGACCATCAATGAACAACGTTTGACGAGGTAAACACAAGTGTTGCACAGTTTTTTACTGGTCTGCTCCAGCCAACCGATACTGACTACTTTCTTGTAGTGATTACAAGGTTTCACGGTGTTCATATTCGAACTGAAAATTCATCTGAGTTCATAAGGTACAACAGAATTGAACGTGGTTAGGACCAATAACTATTGGTACGGCCGGGTAAACCTCTAGCTCACTCGGTCAAAAAGCCTGTCCGTAACGCCTGCAACGAAATGATTAATACTCGTTGAGATACAACCCGTTAAAAGATGCAGCTAAACCAAGCTGTCGATGTGCTTCTAAAAAATCCACAGGATTCGTTCTCTTGCCTGAATATTCACCAGCCAAATACTGCAAAACCAGCACTTATCACCTCGTTTTCTTCAACTAACATAATGTAATTGTAGCGAGGGCTTCCTTGATTGTGTCGTTTTATCACGCTTGAAAATGACATTCGTTTTAATCGGTCCCCAGTTCATTCAAACGCGTGGGGAAACATTTCTTTAATTTTACCTATTTCCTCACTGGAAATGCGCACCTGGACCTGAACCTCTCTTGTGATACTTCGTCAGTTTGCGATTGTTACCGTGTTTGTTTAGACAGAACAGAAATAATGTACCGAAAACTCCTCTTTTTATGATCTTGTATCCGGATATCATTGACTACTATTGAATAACTGGTTTCTGCAATACGACCTTGTTAGCAGCAGCTTAGACTGCCATTGTCTCCCAGAGTTACTGGATGAAGAATGGTCGTTGTAATTCAGTTTAGTAAAACTAGTATCACGGCTATTTAATAGTTTGATTACTTACAAAGTATGGTAAATTTTCTGGGTAATTACCCTAGCTCCTTGGAAGTACTCTTCGGTAAATAACAGGCCACGAGTAAATCTGACAAAAGAATTCCTCAATGATACCACGAAATGATCTTGGTATTGTTAGTCACCCCATTTTCAGCATTCATGTCATTGCTGTTATCTTATCAAGTACACCAGTTTGAGAAAAATGGCAATAATCCAGACAACTGATTATTTTCCATTCTATCCAGATATTTCTTGACCCAGGAAGCTGTAGCCTATCAAACTGTGAAACTGAAAGACATCAGCTGCTGTCTAGCGTATATATATCATACGTTTCCGTAGTATGAGCCAGATCACTATTCAACGTACTAGTACAGAAGATAGCCTGGAACACAATATTCGTTTTGCAAAGTAAAACAGGGTTAATTTGCCAAGAGAGTCAACTTGGTACCCTCGGATCGCAATTGTGCAGTTCGTTGTGAAAGTAATTAGAACAGCTGTAAAGTCCTTAGCAGCAGTGTATTACCAAACGTCCACCTGATTTAGTACCCACTGTCTTACATACATGCCACATTTGTTCACAAACAGAAAATTGATTAAGCACTGTCATACTGTTTGTTACTTGAATAGATGTTTATTACAACAATTGTGTATCTTAGTTAGCAGTGACATTCTATTAAATTTTGGATACAATTACACGGCTTACTTGTTTGACACTGACTTGGGTTTGGACCCCAACAATAACGACGACCTTGAATTTGTGGACAAGATGTGTGGCAAGGGAGAGGAGTTGGTGATGTGATCCACATCTGCATACCTGAAGTTACTGACATCCAGGAATTCGTATTGTCAGACTGATGGTCAAACGACATTGTTGATTGGGTTTGTGTGGTTATTTCAGTAGTGGGTACTTTCGAGTACTGAGTGGAGTAGGCTGATTTTGATGTCACCTTTGTAGATTCTGTGGAAAGGGCTGAATGTGAAGTAATTTTCCATTTATATGGAAAATATTATATGATAGTTGAAGTGAGTCCATACAAGGAAAACCTAGTTTCCAAAGCTGATGAGTAACTGGTGCTGCAAAGCCTTGGAAACGTTTTATAATGGTACTGCACTTTAGAGTATTAGCTTTTTGGACTGGTTTACATTTCGAGACATTCCAAGGACGAACTTTAAGATTCGTCAAAGATGATCAATACAGAAACTCTAGCCCCTTTTAGGCAAACAATCTGATCCTCAATTTAAATCAGAGCTTTCCTGGTAGCACTGAGATATACGGTACATTCCTCTGAAAGGTTCGGATGCCACAGTTTAAGTATACTTTAACTGCATATTGAATTGATTTTGTGTGAAAATCGATATCCCCGCAGCATGCTCTTTCAAGGAGTCATAGTGTAAGTGTTGCTCCAATTAAATTTGCATGCAGATTTCAAACGGAGTCACAGTCGATCAATACATTGTCTAGTCGAGAACATTTATTACACAACGGTAACATTAATTAAAACTTCAATCATTGCAGCCATGACCGACGGAAATTTGTCACAAGCTGAAGAACGTGTGGCATCAATCGTGTTGTTTATCATTATCTCGGAGATACTTACCTGATTTTTAATCAAACAGTTTGAATCTCATTCTGGCTTACCTAGCCAACTAATTCTTAATAAAAAAAAAACAATGTGTAGCGAACAAGCTCGTTTTCGGCGATTCGTCATCAGGCTAAATACATCACATTTATATCACATTTCACGGGAGAATCGTTAGGGGAGTAGGCGGGGGGACATGTGGTTAATGAGGTCAATCAGTTCAATGTCACACTGCAATCATGTACCCACTTGAACAATGGGTCTTGACAGGCTAACCGGGTGGGGGGTTGGCCAGGGCAAATCCAGAGCCTGAACAAAACGTTTTTGGGCGCACAGGGGTGGGTTATACATTCGGATCCCAATAGCCTCTGCTGTAAGTCTTAATAGATGCAAAACCGCCCCTGAAAAACGACTGCCAGTCGTGTAGAAAGCAAATCGATCTGTATACAGTCTCGAAGAAATCACGGTATGTTCACTGTATCAATCGCACACGTGTAGTAGTTGCTTTCAAACTTACTGATTCCTAATGCTCTCCAACCCCCGAATGGTTAACGCTCACGCGCATCACACCAAGCTGACACTACCGGATTTTATAGACCACCACATTAGTGGATGAATTCAAATTAAATAAATTTATATCTTCAAACGGAAACTGGTTTATATCGATTTTTCGGTCATCATATGTGGGCTAGCTTTTTCCAACAATTCGCCGTCATTTTAACCCGTTCAAGCGGCAGAACTTCACAATGGTTTTTACACATGAACAATGTACACCGCTTCGGATACATCTTACACACATCCGAGCATTGGTGTTGATTTCACCCTTAGAAAAGTCAAGCTACACTTGACTGTCGTATCGGATATTTAGCCACAGATGCAACTGATAATAGAATGTTTAAAATGAAACAGATAAAATGCTACGTTATCGTTTCTCACTTTTCGACATAGCAGCCAAAATAGGCCAGATTGATGGTGATCAGCTGAACATCCTTGTTAAAAGCGGACAGTGAATTATACGTTCAATATGATGGGTCAAGATTGCGCCTGTAGTCATGTTGTGCCACCGTGTGGCCAGTTCTAATTCTGGTCCCTGTGATAAGATTAAACAAGCAATCGAACCTTTCTGGAAAATTTACAGTCCCAAACTGTGAAAGTGATATCAGCTGTAGGTTATTATTCGCGCGAGAAACTGCACTTAAATATGTGGTTTTGAAAGACGACACGGAACTTAGGTACACGAGATGGCAAATTTTCTGATGAACATAACTCCGGCCAAACTTATGTTCATTGTCCACTTTGTATAAATCACCAAGTTGTGTATGGTAATATGGTACCTGAGGATGTCCACCGTAAAAGGGGGTTTTTGTAACCTTAATCGAACACGAGATGTAAAAGATTTTCTTCCCTTACTACGTACACTGCACACAGTTATAGGTTTGAGGACTCGAACAGCAACGTCCCCTGTCGATCTTTCCATTTTGTCTTGCGAACACTCAGTGTATACATGACCTTTGTTTCCTCACTCAGACACACCTTCAGCGGTCCACATACACTGGCCCCAAGTGTCCAAGACGCCACCGCATTATCGCTCGCCGGTTTGGTCCTTACTACTCTTGGTTGATTCTTTTTTGTGGCACGTGATTCCCTTTTCAATCCAAGGAATGGATTTTGACAGCTCTAACTTGCAGGTCATCACTGAATGATTAATGGCCTACTGTTTTCAGCTCTCTTTTTTAGTTAGGACCCCCTTCGACGATCCGTATACGTAACACACAAAATCACTTCACGCACAAAATCACTTCACTTACCTTCTCGGTCTGTCGAAGTTCCTTCATCAGGGCTCTTTTTAATTCGACCGTAATCGGTCGATCTCCCCCACGCCAATCAACTTCCTTATTAACTCACCAACGTGTACGTACTTCACACACAAGTTCTGCCGGTTCATCAGTTTGTCGGCTTTACCCATGACAGCCGGCCTCACTGGACTGTTACCCATCGTTATTCCCCTTGGAACCAGGTATTTGTTTCATATTCGTCTTTGCAATATCATTTGAAGTTGTGAGTATCTGTCATATGTTTTATTACAGCCGTTTTAGTGATGATATTGCCACAGCAACCAACCACATTTTTTTCACTTCTGGGATGCAACTTGTGTTACCGTGCGGTGAAAGTAACAGTCACTGGATCTTCGAATCTCGCGTTAAATTTGGTCGAATTTTGTTCAGTCAGAGTAAATTACTGTCTCTATAACCGGATTAGCCTGAGTTGAATCAAATTTAGTAGGTTGCCGCAGAACCCCTATGAAGATTCCTAGTTGGTTCGCTGCATATATCGTACATTTTTGTATGATGTAGTCTACCTGGTGTTCCTCATTTTCAGCTTGCCAAAAACGAATAAATGAAACAGAGCAAATGATTGGAATTTTTGTAACAACGAGACAGCCATTGAAAGGTAAACAAATCTGGTAACTGTTAATTGGGACAAAAATGACGTCAACACACGGTGACAAAAATGATGTATTTCGTATCAACAATGGCGATAGCAGCAATAACGAAAACAGCACAAAAACAACAACAACAGCGCATATGAATTACATGATGAATGAAAATACCCAAATTTGCATGTGCTATCGTACGCATATAAACTGACCTAGGCTACTTCATATGCGTGACCATTTAGTTGTTCTACGGAACAGTATGCTGTTTCTGTCATATGCAAATAAATTCAAGAATTTGTTGTCATCTTCAATGGTATATGGAAGTGAATCAAACTCACTCGTGTGGATGTTGGGTGGTTTTATCGATGATGGAGAGCGCTCGGAAATTTCTGACAGTGGTACTTCTGATTGTACAGTCGAAATTTTCCATATGGTTTCAGCAACCGTCATATATTTTTGGTCCGTAATTTGTGACTTCTGAGGGCCTTCAGTTGTAGTGTCAAAATCGAAATCAGTAGTGGTTCGTGATAAGCTTGATGTAACTGTGGATATGACCACAACTTCTTTCGCAGTGGTTTGCCTGATTTCTGTTGAATTCAGTACATCCGGCTGTGTTGGTGTTGTACCGGTAAGCGCTTGAAAGTTTGGATTAGCCGGTGTCTGCTCGATGGGTTGCACGGATGCTTTAGTATCATCTGCCTCTACGACTGATCGTTCCATTCGCGGTAAACTCCCTATAAAAAAGATATGCCGATTCTTGTAAAATACATAATCACTTTTGAATATGGCATGCTCAAGGTAATTTATGGTCAAAGAATCACGAAAGTCACTGAGAAGTATCGGATACAGATTTTGAGAGAAATGACATCCAAGATGATTAGTTTTGATTAACTGTCCACGTAAATATGATCAAAGCAGAGCCTACGTGAAACCGTTTTGCTGTGTTGCCCAGCTGATTATTCAAACTCAACACACACTGGTCACTCCATTCTAACAAACTGTGTTCAAGACTATCTTAATTGTTACCACCTCAAGCAGAAATTCGGCAGACCGATAATAGTCCACTAGTGGCCGCTGTTCTGTAAGTTTGCTATCCGGATCTTTACGGTACTCAGTAGAGATTATTTGGAACAATATTGTATCAACCAACTCTAGGTGACTTGTCCAAAAAACGTCACCAACCTGTCACAACTGGTTTGATGGCGACCGTCCTTGGCCATAGTAAATGATTTCATTCAAACTGTGGTCACATTGCAACGCTGGTCAATTTCCCTTTAGTCGTATATCAGAATTATTTGTATTCGTCCTACACAAAGTCACTTGATAAGCATTCCTGACAGTTATCGGTTTATGCCTGCGTGCATGTTCAATACCCAAATGTCGCGTGTTAGCCCATTATCAGAAGAATTGACTCAAACTGGATGCTTCTGCATTCTGGTATACACCACGTTGTACACGATTGATACGTTTACTTTTTGTCAGCCGTGTTTTACTGAGACGTTCGGTGGCTTAACACCGTTTGTGACCTTCCCAGTGGATTTTCCTCGAAAAAAAATGATAGTTCCTCATGAGAAAAACCCCTCTGTGGGTGTACTGTACCCTATTGATCCATCTATTCCATTCAGGCGCTGTTAAACAACACCGGTCATAAGGTATGTTTAGGGATGTGTGATCTGTTCATCCGCCAATACAAATCTGCATGCTAAAAATCACGGGTTGATTTATCGTGTATTTAACTACGGTGAACCACAATTTTAGTGGCTAAAACACGACCTATATAACGGGATTGGTTAGCAACTGTCCAAAGAAATATTACTTTGTAGCCGAAGCTACGATCAGGGGAAACTGAAGTCACTAGCAAACCACTTTTGTGATGATTAGTCAACCCCAAATCAGTGTTGTTAGCTGGCTCTTGGTTTGCTGACAGAAACTTTGTGAACGATCTTGAGTGGCTTACTAGGGTTAACTGTGTGATTTGTGTGTGCTCACTAGGTGACAGTCACTTCAATTGTCAATCATTTTATCATAGTTCCTATCCAGATCGAACAATGTGTACTGATCCATCTGCGCAACTGCTTGTTCGCACACACAATAAACAATAGCAACACACTTAAAAGAACCCGTACTTTACGAGCAACATGTGCCATCCTCATACATTAGTTTGCTTTTCCAAGAATACTCAACGAACACTACATTGTACGAAAAATATAGTGCTTGTTTAGGTAACCAGAAGCCGAAGAGTGTGGATTGTCGGATACTTTTTGCAGCTATCTGAGGGAACAAGCTGAGAATTTGCAGTGCTTTTTCACGTCTACCTTCAAACGGATATCGTAAGACCGGTTTTATTTTTGGTCAGACTCACCAGGTAAACAGATTCTGAATAGGGGTTCGAACCGTCTACTTTTCTTGTTGCGAGACACTTATCCGTCTGGTCACCAAGTTCTACGGGCTTCGCTGGTGATGGGGGAGTTTGCATGTTGAACAGTGATATCCTCGCCACTTTCATCATTTAGATGGCAGTGTCATGAATTTGGATGGGTAAGATCGAACCGACATCAGTTCCAGACAAACAATCGACAGCTCAGTGAACCGAAATGAACTAACAACTTGAAAGCATTCTACTGATAAACAGTTCCCTCACATGCTGGCTACCCCCTTTAAAATTGCAGACTACTTACCGTTCTACTAGTGGTCATGATTGCATCGCAGTTTGTCACCTAACTTCTACTGTCTCTCAAAAAGCGTACACCACTTAGAATGATCTGTGTTTAATCAATGCCAATGTGGATACCGTGCTGTTTGATTGCTGATACTGATATGTGAGGTGAGTGCCGAATTCAGACTAGATAAGCTTTCTTGTGCGTAACACATTGTAGTATCTTTTTCTATTCACAATGACCTACACGTAATATAGAAGTAAACGCAGTTCGTTCTTTGTCGACATGTTCATGACGAAACGAGCAAGTGGAACTACTCAACGTATAGTATATTGCGGTGCAAATTGGAGTAGACAGTGATTACAGCTTTTGAAATTCTACGTCAACAGCGTACAAAGGAAATGCTATACATACCCAGGACAACCGTAATATACGGCCATGTAGCAATGACTATAGACATGACGAAGAAAACGGCAACCGCTAAATATCATTGAACTACGCATAGACGTTTATAACTAGACAGTAACTAAGTGCACCGGACTAGGAAGAAGAAGATATTTATTGAGTTGGGATTCGAAGGAAATTGCTCAATATTGTTTATATTACTCACCGGAACTCGTGTCTAACTTACACTTCAACAACTTTTGTTATCGCACCATACACTGTCGTAACAGAATGCGATATGGTCAATAAGCCCAGCCCCTTCCGGCTGTTTCTAGATACTCTGTCATACCAAAGGCAAAACCAATCAGAGTGCTCTGTCACAGTGACCACTAAAAGATGTCACCGATTTAAAGTCTCCAGTGTTTTTTTTAAACCACTGGAAAAGCACTGCGAAGCAGCTTACTTGTCGGACTATTTCTGGGAATCTTTTTACACACAAGTTAGAAGGTGTTTTAGTTTAGCGCTTACCCATAAATATGTAATCCACAATGACATTCACCGGCTCCAACAAAATGTATAATGTTGAACTTTATCATCCATTTTTAAATTTGTCATTCGCTATGTACGAAAGCCGTAAATAAGATCATAGAAAGTGAAACTATCACGAGCCCATGTTCTACAAATCAATGTCATTATTTACTTACTTCAGTAAACCCATGCGAAAATCCCGGACACATCAAACCACCAGAGTAAAATATACGGGTAGCAGTAAAGTCTTGTGTGGATGAAACTTGTAAATTGCATCTACGGTTGAAAAAAATTATCTCGGTTGTTCAACTTGCTATGCAATCGATGCAATTTAAGTTCAATGTTGAAAACTTCTGCCGAGAAGTCATCCCCGTGAGTCATTTACTGGAGTTCCTATAACACAATTGGCTGAGTAGGCAATGTGCAACCCTTAAACCCTCGACATGGATTCGCAGCTCACTTGATACAATATTTGCTGCGTTTAAACACTCTGTTCCTATTGATGATCTCGGCTCAATAATGGTTACACTATGCATAAAAAGGTTCCCGCCCACCTTGAATATTCCTCCTGAACTACTTACACTCAACACACTTTCAACATTCAGTTTGCACTGTTGGTTTCTAGCGTGAACTCTCTGAGAAGTCCTGTTTGCCCGTCAACTGTCCTAATCACCTGCTGGATTCCACGTCACACAGTGCGACTGGCGGGTAGGTGAGTCCAAGAATGACATCTCTGGAATATTAGCATGCCTCCACAACCTGCGTCATGCCATTTTGCTTCCGTAATTGCCTCAAATCCAGATTGCACATATTCTAGCACCAAAAAAACGGTGCTTGCATTTCAAGAGATACAAAAACGCAACGATCCAGATTAATTTTATGAACACGCCCCCCAACACTGCAACGGCTGATGTGAACGGCTGTAGATAAAAGCACGACTGTTTGCGACAAAACAGTTGCACTCAGTTTGATCAAATGTTTGGGGAAACAAAGCGTAGGAAGCCTTGAACACAGGATTCCTGGTCCTGAGCTAATAGTTGTGGATTGTTGGTTCGGACGAAGAGAAAAGTCAGATATGTTTGTGAGTAATCTTGCGGTGTGACAGTGAAATGAGAATTTGTATCCATCCAGATTTTTTATAACCAGATTTGAACAAACTAGTCAGACTACATTCAAGTTGAACATCACTCACATTTGATCGCAATCTTCGCATTCAAACGAAATTTCCAGCCAGCCTCTTTTGAAAAGAAGCACTAGACTCGAGTTTTGCTCTCATTAGAGCTCGTCAGTAGTGCATATCCTCATCAGTAATCAGACCATGCTGAAAACGCTTTTAGACGTTGGACCTGTAAATGTTATATCAAACGAGCTTCACAGACTTTGTCATCGTAATGAAACCTCTGTGCTCTATTGACATTGTATTATTTAATCAGCCATCACGAACAAGAACACAAAAATCTACCGATGGAAAACTCAACGTAAAATTTCTTACTTTTGTCTTCATTCTTTCCAGCATTTAACGGTGGGTTTGAACTTGTTATTCCTTGAGTATTCGCCTCGACTGGCATTGATGTGGTCAGTAAAGCATCAGATGGTGTCTCACTTTTTTCCAATACCAATACGGAATCATTTTGAATGCTGTGTGTGTGTTCGTTTTGACGCGTACATACTCCAAAGATTCGACACTGACATGTCTCATACCAAGGTGACAAGTTTACACCAAAAGGTAGTGCGTACAGGTCCACTGTTTGCCGTTCCGCAGTTTCTAGCAAATCATCCCACTTCAGAGTAAAAGGAGCGTAGCAAAGTCCAGGGTTGTCATAGAAGTACACACCATGTCGTAAGATGGCTGGTCGCAAGGAAATCGAAAATGGACGTTCATATAGTACCATCGGTCAATAGTAGGCACAGCAAATGGTTAACATAAATAACGATTGTCTGGTTAGTAACTTAATTCGGAAGTTAAACAAAATTTTGGGATCTCAACATGTCTTTTTTGTTATTGATGAATCATGTTGACCTGTTCAAAAACGTCAAAGATAATTATTCACCATGTTCAAATCAAGTTCAGTGGACCGCGAGGAATCGATTGGACGTAAGTTACCAGTTGTTTTGCATCTATCTTCGGCTTTGTAATCAGATTCAAGCCCTATTTATGGAACCATGGGAATTTTTTTACCTTCTACCATAAAGCATTTTTTGTTCTTCCTACTTTTTCGTACCTCCCTTCCTCTGGTATGCGAAAAACGAGGTGATCTCACAAAGTTCTTGGTAAAAGAACTCTTCTTTGTGAGGGTAAATCGAGGGACACTAAATACAATCAAACCCCACTCAGTGCGTGCATATAGAAGGAACATGGATCGAGACGTAAATATTAGTTTGATTAATCATATAGAAGTCAGGCCAATAGTCATCCCTATTCTTTTTGTGCAGTTCTAAGTATGTATACATTTGTTTTTTATCGTCCCTTATAGTTCTTGATAAATTTGTTTGAGTCATTGCTGAGTACCTGCTCAAATTCTAGTTTACAATTGTGTGACTTTGCTTATACCCTCATTATGCAGACTTACCGGTAGTCGATTGGGGAGTAATGTTGTATTTGTGGACTAAAATCCTGCAAACGACCTGTTTGAAGCATATAAATTACGCGAATCTGAATTCTGTCTCTGAGCAACCGTAGTGAACTGCTGTTTAAGAACTTTCATGTGATATCGTTCAGTGGCCTTTCGGTTAATCATGCTGCTGAATAACATTCTAGGCTGCATTGCTTGTATTCTAAAAGTCTGCGAGTAGTGCAATACTCATATTAAGTCATATCTTTTTCGTAAATGGGTGGTCTGAGGGGTACCTGTGAGATGGCAGTTCGGTTGTGTAAAGTTGCGCTGACCGGGGTGGTGTGCTGAGTACTACTCACGCAATATCGAAATTCAAGTGGTTGTGATTCAATCGAACGAAACACGCCTTGACATAAAACTATAAACCACGTGAAACTTTACATACTATACGTTTACAATGCACCACACAGTGTCTTCCTTTTAACCCTAGCTCACCCACAGCATCACTGGACATAACCTAAGAAATTTGTTCTGCACAATTTACAGTCAGCCAGTCAGTAAAGAAGGTGGCAAGAGTTGGCCACACCAAACGACACTGTCATACTGATCATGAAGTTTCCTCAGGCATGCGAGACGACCAAGTAAATTAGAGCGTTAACATGTGATTTGATCACACCCCATTAGGTTGGATGAATACAGATCACCACGTGGTTCCAGCTTACACTCACTACGACTACAAGGAGTCAAAATGGGAGCTCTGGTACATCCTGAGTATCTCCATCAAGTGGACGCTCCGTGGTCAGTTCCGGTCGTTGTTCAACACATCATGTAGCGTTAGTATGAATAGGAAGATAAGAGGTTCGGTGCGTAATGTGGGATTTGCTGACTCGATTCTCATATCTAAGTTGATGTTGGGGCACATCGACGTACGATGCTGATGTCGGTAAATGTCCCACTCCAGTGACTAAGCTAATATGGATGACCATCCTTCCATGGTGCTTGCACGGAGATGATCGTGTGCAACCGGTTATTGTGCTGACAGATCACGTTGATCAGTTTCAAATAATGTTCTGGACTCTTCGAGCACCGACTGTACACTGTGACTGCGACACCATCTGGTCGCCTAATAATCGATAACTTTCTTAACGTCAGTGTAGCTCAGCGCTGTCGACCTGAACAGCTTTGAATTCCACCCATCTTGACAGGTTAACAGGGTGAGGTCTCGCAATAAAGGATACGTGCCTGGCCATCTCGCTTTTTTGAAACGATCGCGGTTTTATGGGGTTGTTAACATTTTCTGTGAGAAACATAAAGACTGAATGTACATTCGCGGATAGGGCTACGGAAGTCGGTTGAAAATTTTCCAAAACACAAGTAGTGTGTGTGATAGAAAAACAATCGCCAAACAGTGAAGTGTAACCAACACAGCGGCGGCGGCGGCGGCGGCTTGAAATAGTTTGAGGTTAACAGTGTGTAGTGTGATCAGAAGTGTACAATGTTCATTGAAACAGTGCCACGTGTCCGCATCTATAAGTAGCCTGTATTGAAGTAGCACCGTCAACAGAGAGTGCAAGGTCAGTCAGTGCGCACCTATAAGCTAATGGGTGCACAACAAAGGTCGATCGAACCCAGCCAACAGGAAAAGCTTATCTGTCTAATTTGCTTGTAAGAAGCCACTGGTTAGGTAGGATATTTGAGCGTGTACCGGAGTTAAATAGTTGAACCGGCTAAGACGTGGTAACATACGGACAAATTACAACGAACGCAGATACATCCGCCGGCAGTAAATAATACGGTTTTCATTGTCTCTATAAAAGAGGGGTAATATTTTTCAATAAGCAGAGGTTGTTTTGTGTCAACCGGACTCTTTTTACGAGGTCAGACTGTCAGCTAATTCAAAAGACATTGATAATCAGGCTGAAACTCGAAAAGTGTAACTTACTTAAAATTCGGTCGAGCTTTTATCTTTATAGAGGCGGACTGACACAGCAACGCTACCATCGTTGATGTCCTGCCAGCAAACTCAGAGCAAACCGTCTTGACATCCACCTAATTCACAACAACATTCGAGAGACTACGAATACATTTCAACTGAAGTGTAATCCTACCAAAAGCTGTTATGGAGTGTGTTGTGGGCTCGTTCAGTTAAGCGAAAGCAACGCATGTGAAATCTCAAAAGATAACGAAGAGCTCGCAAAAGCCAATTGTCTCTGCTGTATCAACTACGGAAGTAAAATCGTGAAAATAAGACCCAACTCTATCTCTGTACACTCAACCTGCCCTGTTTCTGAGCATTAATTAAACTTTGACCTAGAGGTTTTCGTTTTATCGCTCCAATTTGATAGTTGTGCAAACGGTCAACTGTTAGTCACCGTACTTTACTTGAGGTGCGCATATCACCATTTTTTAAAGCTTGGATTGCCCTCATTGTTTTTGAACCTGTTGACTGCTCGGCAGAATTTTGTTGGCCTGCTCGGCACCAAATTGCAATTCATTTCCCGGAAATGATCTTTTGGTCGAAACTGTTGATGCTGTCTGATTATTGACTTCAGCAATTCGTTCAATAGTACCGCGGTGTTGCAATCCAATCTTGTTTTAAATATTCGGGATCACTGGTTTGTCGCTACGCGTCGCACAACGTCTTCGTGGAAGATCGCCCGTCTACTATTTATCCATCAAATGTAGGTCAGCGCTCTCTATACACTACAACTCTGGCATCTGGAACCAGCAGTTGATGGAAACTAATAAATGGACGTAGTCGTTTTTGCAGTTCCAAAGTAATGTCTTACTCCAAAATTAACTTCAACGGCTTTCCAACACTCCATAATTACCACCTTCGACTCAGAGCTCTTGCCTGGAAAAACATTTAAAAATCTACGGAGTACCTTATATCAGCCTCTTTATCGCCTCTCTGTCACATTGATTCCAACAACCAAAATGGCTACTACAACCAAGCAGTCCATGGTGTGATGTTCACTTCAAGAACATGATTCTTGCTTGCCCGGTTCATAAACGACGGAAGGAAGCGTCACACGGTACGTTATGTAGGTCATCCAGGAAATTCGACGTTCCCTCAGAAGAGCAAAACAACTTCTAGCTGGTTTTTTACTTGCTAACAGTCGGTGTTCATATCATAGATTGAGGTGAGTAGACGTCTCATCTTGGTGATCGAAACCGCTTAATGATTTTAAGGCTGTTCATCCTTATGACCACTATTCTTTCTTCAAAATACTGTGATATTACTTTATAGTTATTAGACAGGGTAAAATTTCACTAGAATTAAGTTTTTCTATGTCATGTCATAAGAGTTTCAGGTTTATTGAGATCTTCATCTTACTGGTATATGCATGTAGGTGAAAGTGAACAAAAAGCGCAACAACAAGATTTCTAAAGCCGTACAATGAGACAAATTTCAATATTCTCCTCTTATGTGGAACTAATCACTCTAGTCTTCGAGACTAAGCATGCAACGTCTGATCAAGTGTCCGAATGTATCGTGTGATCTTGGTTATTGACTTGATACAAAAATCTGATCTTTTTCTGTGTTGTTTGGTTTTTAATTCAAGCTGCAAGAGGAATAAGTTGTTTTGTGGTTCGAAGCAAGTGCACCCACCCATACCATTTGTTGAACACACCGGTCGCAATGCTACAGCAGAGTAAACAAACGTGTCTCTGTGGTCATCATCGTCATCATTTTCTTAGCTCACTCTTTATCTAATTGTCTTCTGCAGCAGTCGTAAACGGTTGTGTTTTTAAATAAAATTAGCCCGACAGTTAGAGTGAACAGTAATCCTAAACAGAAAGCTCGTTTCAAAGAGTTTTACTGGCCTGAATAACAATCGATCATTACTGAAATCCATTGCAAAAAGTGGTTCCGGTGTCTACACACACTTAGCTTTAAGTTGGGTACACAGCAGGTTTGAGAATGAATATCCGAATATTTGTTTTGAATATAATTGTCATATAACTAAGAAATATAGTGAAATGAAACTGAAGCAAGTTAAGCACTGGAAGGCTGGCAAGTGCGGATCTCCTATGACCAGTTTATAGGTCATAAACTACAAATTGCCAAGTTACCCAAAGATTCCAGAAAGTATCACAAGTGTGTACACTAACTACTTGTTTAAAGTCTACTATTAATGGCTCTGTTCGGACAGGCCTAAGCAAAATGCTCCAGACTGCACATATTACAGCGTCAAAAAAACGGTGCTTGTATTTCAAGAGACATATGGGGTGGCTGCTTCTGTAAGGAACCAAAGAAACAATAATTCAGATTAATTTTATGAACACGCTCCCCAACACTGCAATGGCTGACGTAGAAGGCTGTAGATAAGAGAACAATTGTTTGCGACAAAACAGTTGCACTCAGTTTGATCTAATGTTTGGGGACACAAAGCGTAAGAAACCTTGAACACATGATTCCTGGTCCTGAGCTAATAGCTGTGGATTGTTGGTTCGGACGAACAGAAAAGTCAGATATGTTTGTGAGTAATCTTGCGATGTGACAGCCAAACGAGAATTTGCATCGATGGATGAGATGAGAACACACAGACCAACTAAGCATAATCAGTTAACATGCACTAACTAATCACCAAATCGAACAACTTCATTGGATTGATTATCAACAACAAGAACACAAGACAACTACAACGCTACCTGGTGACAACAGGCAAACCACCAACCAATTTAGATAGGCAAGCAAGATGTCCAACGTACTCGTGTATCGACTACAAGTATAACTGTTTTTGTTACAGTCGATTTTGTCCGCATACCAGTCCTGGTTTTGAATTCATTAGTGGCCAATCGGAAGCGCATTACCCTCTTAACTGGCTAGTAACCATACACAAGGCACGATCAAACAGATTGAAAACCCAACTCGAGATGAGGACGCACTAATGAGTTTGATAGCAAAAGAAAGTCCTTCACCTACAAATTCTCAAAAGGATGGTTCACTATCCTTTACACTGTCCGGCTTTTCTGGTATCGCAGTCTTTCTAAGATACAGACTGAAACCCTTCAACACGATGGGTTCTGTCTCTTTCGTGGATGGTAATGATTTGCTTTTTGCCTCCTAGAAGTAGTCATCTCGCAACCACCAAAAAATTTACGTCTCAATACTCCTAACGAAATCAATCACGAATTAGCTACTGTGCTGATCAACGCAGTACAGCTGACCACACACTCACAGCAGACAAGAATAGTAACCGAATAGGCCACATTACTTACAGGTGAGATTGGGTATTTCCAGTGATTCCAGAAAGGAATATGTCTCTGTCACGTGGCACATAGTGTTTACACAATCAGTTGTGGTTGGTTCAGTCGTCTTGTCCTTTGGATTCATCTTGAGATAATTATTCGAGACCAGGAGCGAAACCTTACGATCCCTGACAGTGATGTATTGTTGCCCACGGATAATACGAAGATTTGGTAATCGGAGGTGATATCTACCAACACTGTGAATCACCAAATATCCGGAAATATCTTCAATATGTTCCAAAACAGACAGATCGTCTTCTTGAATGAGAAGGGAATAGAAGCAAGAATAGTCGTAAGGACGAATTATCGGGTTTTGTGCAAAATCATAAGCAATTAACTGCAAAATTTAACTAGTTGATTTAGTACAGCTGTTGTTTTGTGGCAAAAACAAACGCCTGAGGAACAAACTTGGGGATGAAAAGCCACTTTGGCGACTGAACGACAGAATCACCTAAGTGGAGAGATCTACAAATTATTAGCAATTATACCGGTGTATTAAAGTGGAAATTACGTGTTCGAAACACAGACAGCTCCTCAGTGAATCACGAAACGCTGGTGAATAAACCATAGTTGCATCCACTAAAAAAGTTTCACCACTAAAACTTTTGCTTAGACCAAACGAACATAGAAAAAGGTTAACAAGAATTCGAACAATAAGATAAACTTAATAATTAATATATTTAACAATGTTGGATACTTGGATTCAGACTGGCCTAATTATGCTGGGGTTTCCCGATTTTGTTCTCTTATCGCACACTGTCTTTTTGGATCCAAAAGGATTGATAAGCAATTCGAACTCCTTGAAGTTTGTGTAACCCGCCGGTTTTTGTTTCACGACTGTTGGGATATTCTTACAATGAAGTCCAAGCACCCATATATGATAACTCTGTCATGCGTAACGTGAAATCAGTTGCCTACTGAACAACACAGTTACCTCATGAGAACGAGAACCGAAGTTCAAAGCTCGGTGGTATCAAAGATGTGAACTAACAAATGAAACCCAGGCATGGTGGTTTTTCTGAAGTTGATTGCCTGAAAACACATCCGGCCGCAAAGGTTGTAAGCACGTGCACGTGGTTGTTAAGCTATATATATCCCAAATCCCTAATGGCAAACTATTAGCTAGCACGGCTAATTTGTGGGTGGAATTATACACAACAGAGCGTTTATTTAACGCGAAACAATAAAATGCAGTGGTCATAATGAATAAGATTTTCAGTCTCAAAATGCAGACTGAGCTTTCGTGTTCGTTTTAACGAATGCCCAGGCCACCGAATCCTAATTATCACGAGAAACCAAAATAATCACACACACGCATACACACACATATTCACGTTTTATAAACCACTATTCAGTGGGCACGTGCCACAAACTGATGTATCCAATGTTACATGTTCGTTGCTCTGAATCACCGTCTGATGGATCGGCAGAATTCAGTTAATCGTGTGTACTACTCATCCATTACTTACACTTATATACTGTGCTTCACGGTATCAAAATCAGAACGGCAAGACAGTGAGCAGGAATATCCGAAATTCTGGCTCCCCTCTCAGACATATTGTGACCACGTAGAGGGGAGAAGCGTTCACTGGGATCTACATACAATTTAAAATAAAACGGAAGTCAGTATGACAGTAACTCCCATCACTGGTTAACTATATTCAAGTCAAAGAACAGTTTTTCAAAGGCGATCTTTTCTCTTGTTTCAATGTCCCGCCAAAAAGTATGACGCGCGGCCTAGGTGTTGTGACGTTTTTGCTAGGAATATACATAAATTAATAGCCCGTTGGTTACTTATTCTTAATTACTCACGGGACCAGTCAATTAAAGAATTTCAAGTTAAACATCACTCATATTTTGATCCCACCCTTTGCATTTAGATATACTTTTCAGCCAGCCTCTTTCGAAAAGAAGCACTAGACTCAAGTTGCGCTCCCATTAGAGCTCGTCAGTAGTGTATATCCTTGCCACGACCGGGATTCGAACTCCAGCCATGCTTTCATGAGACAATTATATTGACCACTGAGCCACTGACCTCACATTAGGCACAACCGAATTATCAAATCTAAATGTTCAACCACTTTCGCTTGTGAGCAATGATCAAGTTGCCCGATCGTCTCGAGAGGAGACACAGTAACTGTCCTGTTAACTCCAATCGATAACCGCGCGATTAGGATTTCTGCGCAAGGTCGAAATCTTCGGTCTTATAATACCTTTCGGATGATATTTTAGATTACTGATGAATAAAGATGTCGGAAGCAGTTTTTTGCACAATGTGTCTTTCGAGCACATTTCTTTGCATCTCATCAGGCACATAATGCAGTCCGTTAGCTTATATAAAGCAAAGTTCTCGTGTGAGTGTCGGACCATTTACGTAGGCAGAACGGAGCGGCAGTTATTTTATCGGGTCAACGAACACATTCCAGTTTGTGTTCGTAAAACGATCACGGATACCAAAGTGCTGGACTCAAATCAGAATGTGGCAAATCACAAGGAATCAGTGTCATCGATCGCACGACACCTGTTGACTTGTCGACCCCAACTGAACCTGAAGAAAGTGAAGACTTCTCCGGTTCGCGCGGGCGGTAGCGGTTAGCAAATGGAAGCCTCACCTTTGTGTACAGAAAGAATTGTTCGTGAGTACTAAATTGCCTGGTAATTGATATGTATTGATATGTGTGATTGTGCGCGTGTTCGTGTGGTTATCGATTTTGTTGTTCAACTTCAAAATGCCTATTGAACTTTGCTATTTATAAACCCACAGACTGTAGTATGTGCCTGATATACCGCGAAATGTACCCGAAAGACATATTGTGCAAAAAACTGCATCTGATTTCTTCGTTCAGATTCGTTACGTGAAACGGTTGGTTTGGTCTTCTAATGAGTAGTCGGGAATTTGGTTAATTTCAAGATGAAATTCACTCACATTTTGATCGCAGCCTTACAGAATTGCGTGGAAGGACTGCGTAGTTAGCCGAGAATCTGAAAACTTTCCGTTGTGCTGATTATAACACAATGATAACTCTAAAGCATTGAATTTCAGACCTGCAACTTTCAAGACAAATTCACACCACTGTATGATTTACGGAGTTTTCAATATGATACACAGTGAATTGCAGCCTATTCAGAGAAGAGTGACTAGCTTGGACACATTTTAAAACACAGAATTCAACGATTTTTCATCTAGAAAAGCTTACCATTTTGCATCCCGGCTATAATCAGATTTCCGTAAATGAGTTGACAGTTTGGCGTCAATCGTTCCGACAGAACGCTCCAAGGATAGGCTACATCCTTCCACGTGAACTCGGTGCGACATACTGAAGTTTTGGAACACAGTAAAGCTTGCCATCAGTTAATCGGCAAAGTTTTTCCGAAATTTAAGTTACCGTCAGACATAATATCCGATGAATGTTAGTGTTGTGTATTTTCATATAAGTGAGTGGATTTCGTGAGACTTGTCAGAAAGTAAGACGTGCACGATGACCTGAGTAACGTCACAGTAATTCACAGTCATGATTGGGGATAGTGAAGCAAGCACATGTGTACTTATCACTATGTGACCTAATTTGTAAATAAGTTGATGAGCACACAGAGAACGGATTGGCTTATTCACACACTTATAGACTCACAAGTTCGTGCAGAAATTGATAAATCTTAACGCATGAGCAATCTCATCCCTTTGTTGCAGTGAGAATAAAATACAACGAACGGTGTGTATTCATGGTGGAAACTGCTAAGAAAATGTCTTCATCTTTTAGAAGAAAACCGCATGTACAGTAAAGTTTACCAGTATGATAACGTTTAACCCGACATGAACAACAAGTGTAAATGTGTATGTCTGTCTTAGGAAGGCGACCATTGAAACTATAGCTACGGCTGTCACACCTGTAAATGTCGATCGGGTTGTTATGCATATCACATCCGTGACAGTCCTGAACACAGAGTTAGGTAGTGCTTTCCAAATGAAAAGAAATTACACCACACAGTTGCCCATTCGGCTTAAACTGAAGAATAAGGGACCTATTCCTGTAGTAGTTCGTTTCTAGCCATCCAACCAGGACGTGCTGATGTGTAACCAGGTGGGTGTGGAATTTTGTACTTTACAATTGAGTTCACTTGATGAGAATTGGCATACAGTTGTCCATCTTTTCTTACCAGAGTTTATCCTAAGCTCTATAACTTCTACAGACGCTTCCAAAAGCAGCCAAAGAATTTTCTGTGTGAGGAAGATAGTGTTTTTGATCCCAGATAATTATATAGAGGAGATTTTAATAATCACATAATTGTCGCAAGTTAATGAAATGTGACCCAATATAAAACGAACTTGCTATGTGAACAAACTGCCAGGAAAGCCATCCTTGAATGATACCGGATATTCTTTGATTAGCACGTAGGTGTCATCAGAAGTTTTGTATTGGTTGCCAGTAACCGAACAAAATTGCGAATTTATATACTCATTCTTTCCTACACTGTGTTGATGGAACAAGGAAAAACGAATCTGCAAAACATTTAGTGTTATTGTTTTTGATAAACAGATTGGAAATAACACAACGTTACGAGTAAGCGGTAACCTATTACAACACTCCTGAAGAAGGCCACCCGAGGTGGTTGAAACGTAGAGTATTACAACATGCTCGTAACGTTGTGTTATTCCCAATCTGTTTATCAGTGACATGTTAAACATGACGCCCAAACTGTTCAACTTCATTCTCATTGTTTTGTCCACACTTTTGAACAGGAATAAGCTGTTTTACACGTACCTTTGTCAAGCGTTTACAAACTGCACATGTTTCCTATCTAGGTTTTTGATAGTTTGTTCAATTCCATAACGGCCAACAGTTTCATACATTCCTGGCTGATTGCGTAGGCCTCCCTGTGCAAATTAACTCAATGTCCCTCCATCTCACTGGTACAAAATAACAATCGGCCACAGTGCAGTTATAAAACTTATTTCTTGTCTTTGCCATCTGAAGCCTTTGGTTTTAAATGCTAACTTTGGTATTGCATGATTCCCCCAGAAATGGTCGTACAGTTCCCCCTTAGTTTTGTTTCTGCCTCTTCTGAAAAATGTAGATTCTTGACGAAATTTAAGAAAATACATTTCCAAATCCAGACGTACTCCCCTTGGAGTTAAGATCAGTTTTACCACTTCCAAACCCTTCATGGGTAACAAAAAATTTCTGCGTGATTTCAACACAAATTCAACATTCTCCATACACCCAAAATATTGTTTGTCATTTACACGCAAGTTATCTTTAGCAATTTGGCTATCTTTCACGTTTCATGGATCTTGAGGAAGCCTTCCGATGAATATTTTCGTCCAATTCTCTTTTACCACTACAATCAAATGTTCTTCAAAATAACCAGAATCACCCTAGTGTAATTCGCGTGCGTATACTGTCAATGAAGCAGTCCTGTTTCACACTGGAAATCCACCAGACAACATGAGATTCCCGGTTGACTGTCGTGCTTGTTTCTAGCTAGTTTGTTCAGAAGGGCCTATAAATTTCTCGATCATTACCTGTCTTCCCTGTCTTGTTCAGCCCAGTTTTCTCTGTGATGTTTCCGTAGAATTAATATGTCCGAAATTCACTGATTACAATTTCTAAGTATATCCACGGTTGCTTTGCGACATTCCACTTGTGTCGTCAGTCTGTTACTCTTGTTATCCCAGTGCAAATTCCAAAGGGTCAGCTCATCAACAGTTTATTGACTGAAAAGGTATCAATTAATTGTGAAACACATTTTTGCGCACCATGGTTGCAGCCAATCTGGTTCATTGTTTACTGAACTTGTATGCATCTGAGCGCCCGTCTGTAATTAACCGTAGAATCTAACTATCGCTTATCTCCACATAATGAACGGATTAAGTTAGACCTTTGTTCTTGAAAATATACTTAGCAGCTTCGCTCGTCTGAATTGCCGTTGAGATAGCTTCCGCCAATATTATGAAATGGTTGGTAATCAGTATTAATGGAAAAAGTACTTCTTACCTGTGGGCGGAACAAAGCGTCTACGCGTTCTCTGTTTGCGGCTGGGTGCTTAAGCATCTTACTGTTGACTTACCAATAACCAATTTCCGCCTATCATCCTTCTGTTGAAGATTACCGCCTTAATCAAGGGCTTGTTTTCTTTCGATCATCAACACAATATGTCTGGTAATTGTTGTTGATGTATCCGATGAAAAAATCAAAGTTCCAAGTGAAACCATGCAGCTAGAAATAAATTGGGATACTCGCCAATACGGTGCTTATCGACCGACCTTGATACTTGAAGTAGGTGCCTGAAAAAAGCACGTTCATCAAGGCTGTTACACTGTCCTATGGTACAAGGTCATAGAATCACCAATGACGATTGGCCCTTTCTTTTGAACAAATGCTAGTGCACGATCAGTGGCTTCGCCTGGTACCTATCATTGTTTTTTCGGAAGGTCGACCACCAGTATGGACGAATGATACTTGGCCTGGTTTATCTGATGTTCGATGATCTAAGTAACCAGTGTGTTCAAAGACATTTCCACTTCAGTCAAGTTTAGAACGTCTGACCAGACCGACGGCTTACTCGTTCTGCTTGTACTTTACACCACAGACCCCGCCACACACGTACTTTTTCCGACAATTTGTTCAACCTTGACCGGGAACTTTGATCACTGGTCGACAGCGTTGCCGTTTGCCACGGCAGCAAAACTCCAGGGAAACAGTTGTAAAATCAGTGACACACAGCAATTGCAGTTTTGCTTTGGAGTGCTCATCATCATCAGTGTCGAATGTTCACTCTTCCCTCGGGGTTGTTCAGATTCAACCCTCAACCATTTTCTTGGGTAGTACTTTATCCGTTCAGTGACAGCCAGTGGGAGTTAATGTGTTAAGGAGTGAAATTTCATCGAACACACTATTTAAATATCACACATTGAATGTTGTCAAAAATGACTACCCTGTATTCGTCAGTTCACCCAAACTTGCAGTATCCTGCTGCGTCTAGAATACGAATGTAACATGTAGCAAGCGCAGAATTATGTCCACAACGAACAACATCATCACCGACCTACAGACCATCAGCAATCTGGAAAATAGTACCCAGATGTATTTCTTGAGAATCGATAAACCACAACTACTTTCACCCTTCACAGCGTTTGTGTGTGGGCTAGACTATACTCAATTGTTTTCATCTTGATAGTTGTATATCTAACTCGTCTTCCGCAGCACAAAGTTTTCTGTGTAATTCAACGCTTTTTAAACCGTTGCATGCTCACGTGACTATTGTTTGCCCACGATATCAGTATGTATTTTTTAAAGCTCCTCAAAATATGTTCTTGCTCTGTGTTCATTGGCGATCTTGATTGCGCACTGCTAATATTTGACAGTATGTTTCTTATGTTCCATTGCTTAACAAATTAACACACTCTGTAAACTAATAATATGCTGATCTAACACTAGCTACGTGATCATAGCGGTTTTAATTCTGCGTGGTGATCAAGGCTCATTGGTCGACTGCGTGAATTATTGACTACCGTCAGAGTCCACATACGTTTGTACACAACCCCGTGTGATCACGCGGTTAGGCTGTCACTTGGACGTTCACCAATCATACATATGCCAAAGCTGACCACTTTGTATTTTCCGTTGACAACCGATGTGTAATGACAGTAACTCAGACGCACTTTGAATAAAAATCATTCTGGAATTTACGCAAGCACTTTTGTGAACAAAATGTGTCAACTGGTTCACGCGATTAAAGCAGAGTTGACGCAGTGGGGTTGCGTGTAACGATGTATAGTATCATGATTTCATATAGGTCACCGGTTAATTGGAACCACATATGTGATTGTTTACAGTCCATTGGATTGACCAGTGAACCAAACAAACTGGAAACTACAACCACAACTGTAGGTTGGAAAAGAACATCAGGGAATTAAGAACAATTTCTATAAACTATTGACTCGGTTTATCCGAATGAGAAATTATCAACTCACGTAAGTGACCATACAACATATCCTGAGCAGCTGTAGAAACTTAGACTATTCGATTCACAAGCCCCCAGATTGTACTGACATAGATCTTTTTAGAACTTAATAAAATCGCATAAATATTTCGTCACGAGTAGACACTGGCCAAGCGCCCAGGTTAGAAAAGTTAGACTATGCAAAGTTAAATCAACAATGTATATTACACAAGTCAACAAGTGGGTTGTTATCTGCTCATGTGCACAACTGTGGCATGCGAAGAATATTCTATGAAATTAGTTCAGGTTAAATAGCGATGATAATGACCAATATAGTATCCCTGGACTCTATAGTAAACTTTAGTATTAAGTTTGGGTGTGGGAGTATTGGAGTTGCGTAGATTTCCAGATAAGTCTGGATTACCAAAGTGAATGCACAAAAGTGTCTATAGTTATGTTTGTTCTCGTTTAGAAGGTTGAAATGCATCTAACAGGGTCCAATTTAAGAAGATGAATTACATCAAACAACAGTTTTGATGCAAATCGTTCGCATACATGGAGTAATGTGAACCACTGAGAGAAACAGAGGTTTACGTTAACGGGACACATGTTCTAGTTAGCTAACAAACCGTACAAAATCCTTCAACTGTAAACGGGAAACAACGTGCAAACGATGTATCCTACGGAAGCCCATATTCACTGATAAACTGATTGATCAAGCGACATTAGTCGGATAATAGTCCACGACCCAGACATGATAAGGAATCCATCTGACTCCGGAAAACGTTTATTACTACGATGATGCCGAACCACAACACCTAAGGTAACTGTCAACTAGTTAGCAGGATGAGATTGCGCCAAAGATTTCTTGTTTACATGAAAAACTGAAAAGAACTGTGAAAGGGTGGTCAGGTCAACTAACTAAAGTTAAGACCTCGAATCGTTTGGAGCTACCTGAGAGGCGAAATAGTCCAGTAAAGCGAACAGTGAAAAAAAAATTGGAGTATATTCTATCTAAAACCATATATTAATAATGAATTATTATTGAACCGCGCAGTACCACATGAAATGAAAACGGGTATTGGAAGTAACTGTATTTCGCCAAACACTAGTTTCAGTAACTAAGTGTGATAAAATTATATTGTTGAATCGCACGCAATTTTTACCAAGGGTAGCTTCTAGCATACCGGTAACATTCGCTATACAAAGAATGCAGCTGAAGTTGGCCAACCCGATTCTAATCTCCTTCTAAAAGAGGTTCACATGCTGGATAGAAAGTAAGTGGACTTAGATGAATTCCACAGTAGGGAACGTGCAGTCAGTCAAAGGTCACACCCGAACTATTGCTAACGAAACCGAGATAGATCAACGAGGTGGTGACTATAACAAGTTGTCTGGGCATTTGTCGAATCCAAACGACCATTGTAGAAATCAGTAAGAAACTGGCCAATCAGAACGCAACCGGATGAAATTATTGTTTCTACCTACAAGAGGCTATTATTTTCTAATAGAATTAATGTACTTGGTAGCGCTAAGATATTCGATGTTCTGATTCGTTCCATACATTTGCTCTGTATTTCGCTTGATTTCAAAGATCTAAAATAACTCTGCGATTTGGTTTCAAGTCAGTTCACCAGCTGAGGATGCAATCGTAGTTGACCAGTTTTCATAATTAGACTGCGTAACATAAGGGGATGGAAAGTTCTGAGGGAAAATTTACCTACTGGAGTCAACCGGACAGTGAGTACGTGTTACCAATTGGAAATAGAGTTGAAATTTCGAACGTTGATTTGGATAAGTTAAACAGAAATAAAATGACAAACTTATCAATAGACCAGCCTGTAGTTTGATCTGCTGTCCTATTGTGGAACTGCTTACTGTTAATTTCATCGAATATGGAACCGAAGTTAATGGCCCATTTTGAAGTCGCCTGGTTGTAACGTTTTCATATTAATTCCTTGCGTACGAACTGTTTGGGCAGGGTTTTACTAAGATCGTGCGTAATCATTGTTTTTGCCGCTCTATGTTGATCATAAATAATTAATGGTTTTGTGTAAAATACCCAAAAAATGGATAAATAGCTAACAGATTTCAACTGTTGCTTTCTGTTCTGTTGTGAGAGTGAATCAAACCAAATCAGTGTTTCACTCAGAAAGACCAAAATTCTGGTCAGATGAGAAGCAACCGTCGGCCTTCGATGAAGAGTGAACCAAACAATCTATTACTCAGTTGACGATCTAACCGATGAACACCTGGCCACCTGTCCTGAAATTTTCGTCATTCTAAAACTGAGGTCGCTCATATCACTTTGTCTTATGGCTTCTTAGCACGCTTTCTCTAAATCAGTTTGACTGTCACATCAAAATTGACTTAGACGTCCCAAAAATTCAGATGCCGCAATATTTTTTTTTAAATGTGCATTAAGACAAAATATGCAGGCCGTTGCGATGCCAAGAGTTAATGGGTCGGAAAAATGAACATAATTAAATAAGATCATACAAATGGGTTAACCGCTCCAAAGTGGCCACATTAAGCTTTAAAGGTCAGTAAAAAATAACCAGTCCGATTTTAGGTCCAGTGATCAATTTAATGAAATACATTGGAGCAGACGCATATTAGGCTCCACCTACCTGCCCTCGCCGATCACCAAACATGGTCGATCACACCTTGTTTAGTGTTAACAACTGGTTAACAACATAAGCGAAACAACGATGGAGCCAGTAAAAATCGAAACCACTGGTCTGAAACACCAACCTGATCAATATTCTCATCCACTGGAATCAGTCGCACAAGTCCAAGTCACGCGTACGAACTAGTATATGAAGTGAGTTAACATCGTACAACAGAATGTTTTCAGAGTGCGACGACTTCGGTGAACAACACAGGAAAAGAACGTTTATCAATCGGTTTGACAAATAAAACGCGAAAATCAATGACCAATATTTGTCTAGAGGGACCAGATAGTGTATCTAGCCCACACTCAACTTAGTGTAGTGAGAATGAGCAATTGTGCCATCCCACTCAAACCACTACTTAGTAGCCAGGCGGGAACACGTATCTGGATTTTCAAGCAACCGGGGTGTAAAGACAGAAAGAAACTTTGGAGCGCAGTTTTGCATGAAATTGTTCTCCATACTTACAGGAAATGGGAACTGTCAACTGTTGCAACCATGAAGTCCTTGGGACAAAGTTGTATGCAAATGAGTGTTTGTTCGTAGTGTTAAAGCGCACACCCCATGTGCTGGTTTTATGAATAAACAACCCTTGTACCATCGTTGCTCCTGGCTCACAACAGTTTTCGTGCTCGGTGAGTAAAAGCTCCAGTTTGTATGAACTTCTCTGTTTTCTAATATTTCTGCATTAATGTATGACACTGCAAGATTTTTGAGCATGAATCTGCCGATCATCTAAAAAGCGTAATGCCGATGAACATGGTTACTAGTTGGATACGTTAGACTTTGGCTAATGCTGTTGATTATTCAGACCAACGTCCACTGGTAATGTTATTAGTGACAACCTCACAAATGCTGTCAGTGACATTTTCACGAAGTGAGCTAAACAAACCGTCCAAGGCAACAGACAACTCTGATCACTTAGTCATGTACAGGCACACTGTATTGTCCCCCACCTTTGGAACCACTATTCGCAAATTTAACTCAACAAATTCGGTAATTACTTGCCGGCAGCCTACAGAACCAAAAAGATGTAATTTGGTCTTCCGTTCACCAACCACAGGTGAACATTGGCTCTTCCTAGTCCGTTTAGTTCACTCGATTTTCTCTTCGGCATAACCAGTATCAGGATGAGCCAAGATATGTGTTCGCTAAAGCAGGCAGTCCAAAAAACAAATCCCAAGCTCAGCCTTACCAGTAAGGACGTAGACGTAACACGATATCAGAGATGTGGTTAGATAGCTGTAGCCAAGGATCTCGGTCACAAATCGCTAACTGTGTGCTGAAACGTGTTTCTCATTGAGACCGCTGAAGACTTCCAGCGTCGGAAATGTTTTATCTCTTCACATTAACAAAAGTTTCGTGAAAATATATAATCACAAACACAACCGCCATTTTGGACGGCTGATGTGTCCACACATTGTGTAAAAGAAATGTCTCGTCGGTTTCTCTGCTGAAACAGCCAGCACAGTGCGTATGAGTGTTTCGAGTCGTCTTCCTGGTGTTCAGAATCACCATTTACGCTCTGCGCGTACGACTGGCGTGATACTACCCAGGGGATGTCATTGTAGACTTCACAAATGCAGTTCGAAACAATGAAACGCAATGTGGCATCATATTGAGTTATGACACATGACTTGTGTTTTCAACCTTCTTACAGAACATATCAAAGTATGACTTCCAGGTTGTTATGTAGATTTTATGTTATGAAATTCTGCAAGCAAAAGGCGTACTCTCGATTAAAAATTCGAACAGATTAAAAAACAGCGGTGTGAGGGGTACCGAACAATCCCAATATGTTAAGAAAACTACATTGCATACAGAACCAACAGCTGATAGCACCTATTACATTCCCGTAAGCTTTCCAGTCAGCTCTTCTCAAAAACAAGCAATCGACTCGAATTTCACTCGGTTCAGACTTTTCCAGTAGTAAAAATCCTTGCCACGGCTGGGACTAGGACTCCAGCCACGATTTCACGAAGCAACCATGACGACCATTGCCTTATTGACTTCAAATTAAGCACTGCTGAATCATCATATGCAAACGCTCAGTCACATTTATTTGTGAGTAACGACCTGATTGTCCGATTGCATCCAGGGGAGACAGCAACTGTCTTGCTAACTCCGGTCGATGAACCCTCGACTGGGACTTCTGTCCAAGTTGAAATCGCAGTAATCAGTAACTTGTTCAGTGATATTTTGAATGCTGATTAGTAGTATGGGGATCAAGTGTGGGTGATGTTCAACTCATATAAAGACCAGAATCCCCTATCACTCATCAGAATCAACCGTGTTTATATTAACATGTGTTATTGAACGACACATCCGATTATTTTTTATTGGCCTGTTCGTTGTTACCTTCCAAGGTCATGACTTAAACAACTCCGTTGTCTGAATTCGACAAGCTTCCAAAGGACTTTATTAATCACCGCCTCTAACAGTCAGATTCGGCATAACAGCTGGTGGTTGTTTTTGATTAGTTGGCGCCGACCGACCACAGGCTCATCTGCAGTAGCTGGTGCATGAACTCACTAACTAAATTCCTCCGGTCAGCAAACCGCTCCAGTACAATCTCGTTGCAAAGTTTCAGTTCAGTTTTACATGCAAATGATTCAGTGTTATGCTGTTACCAAGGTACTCAACAGAGAGTAAGTTATTTGACAAACAATTTGCTGTAGGAATGAGTGGGTGCAAGAATGTAAAATTAAGAACTGAGTGATTCCAGATGTGAACAGAAACCCGTACGCGTCACAGCAAGCACCTCACAGGCACGCCCCAACAGGCAACAAACAATTGCCTGACCCACTATGGATGGCTAAAAGCAGTTTCATTCATCTGAAGCTGTTTTATAGCCGGCAAGATGATGGGTTTGGTATTCCAAAGGTGTACAACAATTTTGGGAGTGAACTGCTCTGTTGCCGACAGGGTTAAAAAAGGTTTACTTCAACTGTTCCAGATTGCTTGCATTAGGAAGGGGAATCAATGTTGTCTGAAAGCCAAATCGGATCATTTCATGTAGCAACTTCAATGTATCAACTCTGGAGTAATAAGTCGTACTAAGAACGAGCGTATTTTGCAGTGGGTATGAAATTTTCAATATCCCATGTGCAATTATAGCACTCCTATGGTAAGTCAATGAAACAAAGTTATGTTCTTCTTGAATACAACCGGAACTGAACTGTACTAACTCGTTTAGTTGCTCTCCGTTGTCGCAATATGGTATATATCTCATATACTCAGCGAGTTATGAAATTAACTGCTCTACTCAAGATTTTGTGCACCCACGGATTGAACAGCATGGATTACGAGGCCTGTGGAATCCAGACGTTTTACTTATTAATAACGTAGCAACTGACACTAATTCATGTTGTTGGAAATCAATATTTGTTCTGAACAGGGTAGCTTTTAGCCACTTCACACATTGGGCTACTACAATGATAAAATGACATGTGACCATTAGTAAGTTACTGGTTAATAATCAAGCTTCGACGCATAACTACCACGTTTTCCTCATGGTTGAGACTATGAACGAGGTAGACTTTTAAAAGTTAACGCTAAGTGAATAGGGCTAGCAAGAGTTGACCAAAGATTACACTCAAAGTTTAATGTACGCATTTTAAACGCTGGTTATCTGCAGCCTCTCAGTTTGAAATTCCACCTCCATTGTCAGGAAAACAGCTGGAAGAAATAACCAGTTGTTTCGACTTTTGCTGTTAACAGAAACCATCATTAATGTATATCTCCACCTTCGCAGAGTTTCAAACCATGGGAATCTGTTTGTGAGAAATTCCAGTGATGTTCTGGAAGCCCGGTTGTCTTGAAAGGAACTTTAGTAATCGTGTTTTATGAAATTAAAACCATTACCTTCATTAAAGTTTCTGTGCATACGTGTTATTTACAAAAAGTTGTCATTACAACAGATACACTGCAATGTAGCTTTTTAAAAACAGTTCGGAGTTTACTGTAACATTTGAACTCGGGACTTTTAAGTGAGTCAGATACTCGATGGACCATTAGTTGTCATAGTCATAGTCAGAGTTCTAGGTTCTGATGCTTAAATCACCTGCTATCCGATATGTTATACGCACAGACTTGTCAGTTTACAGTTCATATCTGGTTAACTAATGCGTAATTTGCTAAGTTTTAGGCTACTGTGGATTTCATAGTATTCAATCCAGCTAGACCATCGTGCAGCGGGCACTCTGATTTTCTGTCACCTCACTTTTTGTCACAACCGACTTTTGCCCTACTTTTGTTGAAAAATGTCCAAAACCATATTTACCTGCCATACCTATTAACTGGTACTTCTTTTGGCTAAACATTTTTCTCCTCGTCAAAGCATGAGACCAGTCATTCTACGAAATAAATCGTGTTAAATTGCGTCATTGTGTTGCTAGTAGAAAGTAGTCCATTAGATTCTTTACTCAGGCCTTGGTTCCTCTTTCCTTGATTGACAATTGCGTAAACCTTCACATTATTCACCAAATTCTACGTGCATTTTGCTTCACGAACGGGGAAGTTCCCATGACTACTAAGATAGACTACCAGTGCCCTAATGGTTGGCTATGTGACCCACCTGTCTACAAACTGTTTCAGATCTGGAAAATAAGACAAGTTGGGTTAGTGCCACTCAACACTGAAGCAGAACACATACAAATGCGTCATACACTCTCTTTTGTGCTGTTCAACCCGAACCCAGACACTCGAGGACGGTGCTGATTAAGACTGAAAAATAAGTAGCTTTAATTGGTGTTTACGCACGTCATTACTTCCCGAGGTGACTCATCATCATTAGCCACATTTTACACTCCCCACAATCTCAGTTTCAAGTAGGTGTGACAACCGTCTACCTATTTTGTTGAAACACTAAAACTGTGATGATCCAGTGTTTTGATACAACTTCACGACCAGAACTGGCAGTTGTTAGTTTCAACGTTTCACTTGATGTCATGTATTCCTGGAGCCGGCCGCTGACACGAGGATGTAATCAGCTAGTCGAATGCATCCACAAACATGACTGACTTTGAGCCACATAGTGGGCTGTTGTTCATCCCCACCCCGACCTATCGTGTTGAAGCCTTTCAGTGCCACTTAATACTAAAGTAAATATTTCAGAGTGAAACGTTATAGCAGAAATCAGAAATACCAGTACAGACGGTTTTTATAAACCTTTAATTGATCGCTTTGCAGATTATCTAATCTGTTGATTAACTAACGGTTTTTCCGTCACTACGCCAGCCACACAGCTTGTCCGCACAGTTTTTGTCCATTTTCTCAGGTGAGGTGAGCACCGGAAAAAATGATCAATCAGGTTGGAGTGTTTATGGTTTACAAACACAGATGTATGCAAATGAATTAGGGGCGACCAAATCTGAAAAAGTATACCACCCACAAGGCTAGTCAATGAAAACGAAAACTGGACTGTGTGATGAACAAGAAAATAACAAGCGCGCAAGTCTACAGACAGCCCATCATTATTCCTTGATAATTTATTAGCAGTGATCTAGTGGATCGGCTGATGATTAACAACTGATTATATGGAACTAACTTCGAGTTATCGATGGGTGTTAACACTACAACGGTCAGTCATTCTGCACGTACTGTGGTGGCTTGATACTTATAAGTGATCACTTATACGTGTTGTGAATCCAACGAAGTAATGGTTTAACTGCCCACCAGATAATTCCAGTAATCAGAATTGAACGTCCGTTCCACGGGATACCACGAATCAGCTCTGTTCAAGTACCTTTACTCAGAATGTTTTGTCTAAAATCCACATTTGAGTGTAAAACTGCTTCCAAATAGTTGAAGGGTTCCAGTGATAAAATATCTTCGTCTGTTCAGATAAAAAGTTCACTTTCCAAATTTTACTAAGTTATCTAGCATACGGCTCACTTTCAAGCAGGCTATCTCCACTCACACTCATCAACAAAACTGTATCAAGGCATAAGGCACCATCACAAGTTCACTTGACCAAATTTTGCCTACCGACTCAAGGTTCAAGACTGCTAGCCACCTCCTCAGTAGGAAATATGAGTTAGCGAAAGTCCTAGCGAACATGAAGTAATTTGGATAATTTGGTATATTACCCACGAATTACTTTTTATTAACCAGTATGTTTTTATGTCGTATAATGGATTGCTCACATTGTCATCTAAATCAACCCAAACTGCACCGTTTTGCTATATCCACTGAACACGCCGTGATGTCAGCGATTAATTTCGCAACCACTCTTGTAATAGCGACTCTATGCTTTGTGTCACCATCACTCAAACTTTCCGCTCAAAATAAGTACTACCCTTTTGCTAAGATTTGTATGATTACTGAAGGGTATAGCCAATCTCATTAGTATTTTGGTAATAGTGATTTATACCAAACTGACATCAACTAGCTGATACATCAAATTACGACTGTTAGACTTTATGCTGATTTGTTCAACTTTATTCTAACTTACATTTTCGTGGTACCACCAACAGAGCAAATGAAGACTACCAGTCAACTCTTTCAAACTTCTTGTCAACTGTTCGTTAACTAGTGTCATCATCGCCCTATCCGGTAGTAATACTTTTTCACGTGCTATCAAACTTCAGGTTTAACTTCCTCATCTCTTTGTCATCGTCTGGGAAGCTTCTGTTTACTGACGAGCAATTGAAGACTGTGACTGTATTAGGTTAGTCATATCTCAGGTTTGATCGGAAGAGTAACTTCTTGTTACAAATTATATCAGCAGCCTCTTCCAGAGAGATGTTGTGGATTCCTGTTTTCGTTAGAAAATTGGGTTTCAGCTGTCCGTCTAAAACATTCTACATACTACAAATGAAGTGTCATGATCATATTTCTTCGCATCTCTCGTTTTGATGAGCGTCATTTAACCGAGTGGGTCACGTGAACAATTTAAAAAATTCGTTTATTAATTTCGGCAACAGAACAGTCATAGACAGTACTGCTTTTAGAATATTACCGGAAAGCGTGGTATGATTGCAAGGAATTGAACTGAACGCCGAGATCATGCGCCTAACCGGTTAGTGCAGTGGTTCGCAACGTTCTTCACTTGCAGTAAGCAAATTTGGAAAGTTTCAGTCTGGTTACCGAACAAATTCACATATGAGTTGCGCACAGGATATAAGAAAAAAAAGTGAAAACTAGAAAAAATCCGCATTTTTAAATATAACTATTCATTCAGGATGTATTTCAAAGTATTCTTGTTGCCTCGTGTTTTTGGTACAGAATTATAAAACTAACGAATATTCTTCAATGTCGGAATCTCTGAAGTTGATGGACCGCTGTCGATTGCGTTTGTTGGGTTATGTTTTCACGTTAACAGATTAGTTGCGCCGAGGGTTAACTCATTCAATAATTTTGTTCATGCCTTCAGGGAGTTTTAAAAACAAGCATCGCTACCATCAGCAGTGTAAAATCTTAACATAACCTCCCTATTTAGATGTTAAAAATAGTTCTGTCTTGCAGTTTAACTGAAACTCTTAATACTAAAAGCCGGGAGAATTCCCGTTCAAACTGTTTTTCACGGAGATTGATTAATTCCGCTACAAATAGGATACTAGTCCTCAGTTTTGCATCAGGAGGATCTATTACTCAACGCTTATCTTCAGGTCAGCAGGTTGTCATGCAAAACGATCCCTCTGATATTGGAAATTAACTAGTTGCCAAATTAAAACGGATCCCAATTTGGCCAGTGGTATTTCAGATCCATCTTACGGCAATATCGTCAGCAGTCTGAATGCAAAATTGTCTCATCAACATTCGATCGAGTCACAGAGTAAATACTTTTCCTAATGCAGAAATTTTACTCATCCGATCAACAATCCGGTCGTTGTCTGGTAGCCAAGAGTTCAGTCCACCGAGACGACCAAGTCTTTCACTAGACAATGCCGGTTTCGCGTAATAATTGTGGTTCCTTTGACGGTTTTCCAAATCAGGTTTTCTTACGGCGGGAAATGAAGCAGCTCTCGATCAAGCTGCACGTACGAGTGGTCGACGCGCGAACTGATTATCTAGAGGACGTTTCATTCCATCCTTACTAAATAGATATTTGCAAAATATAACTTACTTAACAACGCAGAATAGGAATTTAGTTATACCAAAAATATTCCATTTCTAACTGCATTCTGTAACGTTTTCTCCAGTTTTAATCGTTGCTAACAGTTTGTCACGATATTGTATCGAGTGTACCATCAGCGACATTCTGTAACACCAGCCAAAGCCATAAGTCATGCACAGTCATACACATTTAAAAATTTCCCACCATGAGTTTCATTATCCTTTTCTGCAATGACGTTTTTCTTATCGTCTCTGATATCTGGTGTAAGACAGGTTATACAGTAAGGGACAGACTACAGTTTGATCATTCGTCTAACTCTCAAGCACCTTACATAAAACACCAGACAAATGATACATCAACTGTTTACTAAAGTGACCACAGGTATAGTTCAGAATTCAAGAACAACCTCCGTATTGCCTCAAATTAACCTCCAATAAACGGTTGATTACTCACTTATGCTTGCCAAAATAACGTGTATTTATTGCTACCATATGTTATGCCTATCGAGGATGGCTGACTAGTTTTTCGTTGTCTTGCTTTCCCTTTAGCAACTATTCATCGAAGTCCAGATCCTAAGCGAGCTCCCATGAGGGCTTTACACCGTGAGTCGATCTATCTTTCTTGGCATTTCCGTTCGAGGACAGGAAAGTGTGTTATTTCCTAAGGCGCAGTCGAAAACGGTTTCAGGTTTTTTTAAATTAGTTTCAGCGATCAAGTTCTACTCCGTTGATGACTAGCAGTTTATCTGGCTCCCAGAACAGAGTGCCTAAAGGCATTTGAGCTTCTGAATCCCGAGGCAGTCACACAATTACACACCTTCTAGTCCAGTGGAGAAAACTTTCTGATGTCACACAAGCGCAGGTTGATAACATGACTAAGATAGCAACGAGTGACTTGCATCCTAGTTTCAACAGTTCACTAAGCCAGAATCACATATAAACTATGTTACGGTAACCCGATTCTATTCGGTTCGTAATAATGTACACAAATAATTATAAGTTGTACAAACTATAAGATGAAATGTATCTACCACTCATCAGGCAGTGTAGGTTAGTGTGCCTTGAGTAAATCAGATGTGAGTGACTGTCATCCACATCGACCGTGAGGGAACACTGTTTGAGAAGAAAGCGAACTTCAAGGAGGCTGCTAATGAGTTTGGAAAATCATTAGAAAGGCTCAGTAGAAAAAAAAACAAAGAAAATGTGGAGCTAATGGTCTTTCTCTCTAAGGGGAGCCTGTTAACAACCATCACAAATGCTCACCCCTACTGAGGTATAAACAAAACGCAACGCACATTAGTTTCAAAGGCTCAACTATTAACATCCCATGACCCAGATTTTGGTAAGAAACCAATGGCTGAGAATCAATAAAGCGATAAGCGATAAGCGATAAGTCTATTTGTCAACCATTCATAACTTCAAGGGGATTCTACACACAAATGAAGTATGCTATTGATTTATTACAGTAATATGTGCATCAAAGTAATCCACAGTCATTAGGCCACTGTAGACGATACCGAATATTCTACACCAGTAGTGAGAAGTATAGATTATTTGGCGACGAACTTCTCCATATCTGATCTTCATTCACGATAGATTTTTCTTCATAACTAGAACACTACTTTTGTCAGTTACGGAACGGGAATGACGTGATTAACAGGAAAAACTGAAACGTGTACACTTCAAGTTGAACCTATAGTAAACAACTATGACAAGATCCGTTCATTCTTCTGACTAAACAATGTTCGGTTTTCATTTTCAAATTGGACTTTTGATACCTCACATGAGACGATTGTTGTTAGTCAGCTTTTCCAAAGCTGGATTTATAGCTGCTTTGTTCCACGGAGTGGAGATGTAGTGGTGTAATCAAAGGTCATGAAAGCTTTGCCCGATTTGCTAAGCAAGGTTGGAAAGTTTGCGATCATCTGCACTTCTGGCTGGAAAATTCCTTGTACACTACAACTTATTTTATTCACTAACCAATAAACTTTCTGAATCTCACCGTTTTGTATGATTTTAGTTACACATTTGCTACTTTTCATACTATTGTCAGAATCAAGGACGACCGTAGCCACCAGTACACTTCCAAACTAGATACACTGCTGTATGCGTTGTCTTCGGAAGTAATTCTGCAACAGATTGAATATTACTGTTTAAAATTGTGATTATTCTTTCCAAAATTGAACTCAATATTCATCGCCGCGTAATTATCGCCTTGCAGGTTTAATGAGTTCTGTGATCTCGACCTGTCTCGGAAGTCCTAATCGCGGGGTTATCGATTGGAGTTAACAGGCAGTAACTGTGTCTCCTCTCGAGACGATCGGGCAACCTGATCATTGCTCACAAGCGAGAGTGGTTGAGCGTTCAGATTTGATGATTCGGTCGTGCCTAATGTGAGGTCAATGGCGCAGTGGTTAACACGGTTGCCTCATGATTGGAATGTCCGGAGTTCAAATCCCGGCCGTGGCAAGGATATGCACTACTGACGAGCTCTAATGAGAGCGAAACTCGAGTCTAGTGCTTCTTTTCGAAAGAGGCTGGCTGGAAAGTCTATCTGAATGCGAACGCTGCGATCAAATGTGAGTGATGGTCAACTTGAAAATAAACCAAATCCCCGACTACTCATCAGTAATTCCATTTTATTCGAATAACAGAGTGCTTGGGGAAAAGTTGCAAGCAAATCTCTTTCTTACACACCTCAGCTCAGTGTTTGGATTCATTCCATCATACAACGAATTATTCTATTCGCTTTTGTCTAACCCATTTCTTTTCCGTATGCCAGTCTCCAGAATTTCGTTCATCTGCAGAAATCACAGTACTAACTAGTGTTCTTATGTTACAGTTATCGATGCCGAATGGCTTAGTTTTGATTGCCGGTCTACTGAATTTTTAGCTCTCAAGTAAACAAACCGACAATTCTGCTTCACTTGAATTGTGTGCTCACTTACAATTTCACCTCATTATACCTGCATACTTTAATAACATTGCTAACTAACCAAATATAACTTTGTCATCCTTTAAGGAGAAAAACTTGCACACTTGGAGACTGCAAAGAACATTGGCGAACAACATTGGCTGGAAGTAGTGTATTAGCTGTGAAGGTATAACCACTCTGTGTGTGTGTGTGTTGTGAAAGGAAGTTGACCCGGCAGTAAAGCCTACTAAACCATAGAGATTAATTTCACTTGAGGCAATCTAAGCAATTATGCCGTTTAATAGTTCAGCTATTTAGTAAACGCTTTAATTTTCTACCTAGCAGTTTATTTCTTTCCTTGTTTCCACTAGTAAGTTGAAAACAATACCTAGAGAAGTAAGCAGTGATCTTCCCTTGACAGAAAATGTTGTTCGACAAACGGATGTCACTTTCCATCATTTCAGATGGAGACCCAGTAACCGTCCTGTCAACACCAACGGACAACTTCGTATGCAAGATCTTACAGAGAGTTCGAAAGCATAGCAGACACTCTACGGTATTATTCGGAGTGGACGGTAGAGTCACTTTGACACTCCTCTAACCCTGTTCACAAAAATATGTGGCTAGGCGTGTAAACGTCATGCTTCTTTCGAGTCTAAGGTGACGCAGTGGTTAACACAGACGACTTCTGATAACATGGCCCGCAGTTTAAATCGTCACCAGTGATGACTTCCAACAGTAGAGCTCGAAACTACCTTCTTTCCCAAATGGGATGACTGAATTTTTCCGTCCTAATGTAACAAGTGAAACGTGATGTAACTGATGTATAACTTACAACCGTGAACCCTCCGGTAACTCTCCTGGTACCATATTGTTTTTTGTGGGTTTGCGGGGTAGTGGACACTGGAATTTCTTTCTGGGTCGGAAAGTAGAAACCTAATTCCGGGAGAAGGAATTCGTGCATTTTTGATGGGTTAAACGTACCGGCAAGATCTCGAATCCGGCGCTTCTTTTTGAAGTAAACCAACTGAAAATCCCAGATTAGGGTGTCTCTATGACTAAATGTGAATGACTGTCCATGTGCAACCCAATGTTGAAACCCCATACTGTTCACAAGTAAACCAGGGGTCGTCTACAACATTGGCATCCGGTTTGGAACAAAGAAAATTATGTCTTGACTAGCGTTTTACTTTTCTGGGTTAGAAAGTCATCGGGGGTTCCTACTGTTATGGCCACGAAAAGACGCTTGGTCTGGGGTATTGTCTCACACGGAGTCCTTTACAGGGCATGTGAAAACAGACGATAGCAGACACACACCAATTTACATGCCTGACTTGTTTCCGCACACATTAGGCCGCAGTGCAGTCATTCGCCCCGATGATACGTCCCCATAGTGTACACGCACTTGTTCAGTAGTCGGTTTTGTTCCCTCGTCTTTCTGACGATGAGACCTGCTTTTCTGTTCCCAAACGTACTGTGCTACTCAAAAACGAAGGTGTGTATTATACAACACAAGTAGGAAGGTCTATTTTCTTTAAAGGTGAAATTAGTTTCAAATTTAACACGCAATGCACTAAAACCGTATTAAATGCGTTTTTACATAACTAAGTTTCTGCTTCTTCAATACATAGAGGTAAAATTACATTACAGAACAAAGGTCTCTAAAAAAAGCTTCGTAACTCACATACATGCTTCTTTCTAATTCTGGCGCTTTCGCTGATTATTTCTCAAATTAGAATCGTGTTGATCTGTCACTGTTGGTCAACAGGTTTTGTCCTCTTTTCGCCATTCTGGCGGCGATTTCGTGGTTTACTGGCCCTACAAATATTCCACATGTCTCGGTCTCCATGACAGATGATTGAAGGTAAATGTCAACGTACGATATAGGAACCCGAAGGCTTATGTACCAATCTGACTTGCTGATCTTGTGAATTTTCACGGACACAAAGATGTATTCAACATTTCACTAAATGCACATCCTGTTGACTTTTTCTGACAACAGTGGTTTTTTAATCTCATTCCCTGTCAAAATTGTCTGAAAAGTTATTTCATAATCTAACAGACGAAAAGGTGGGTGATCAAGGTAAAAGCCAAAGACTGCCTCCTGAATACAAACGTCACAAATAATTTGAAACGTCTCTTTCGCCCCTATACTGTCTGTTATGGTTTGTGAAACCGTTTTTCATTCAAAAAAAAAGCAATTAACCGATAAAAGTCAGCTCGTGAAATCTTCATGGAAGAGAGGTCGCTGACGTTAGTGCGTGTCCCGTGGCTATTGCAGATCTGAATCTGGGACCTCTTGAACATGTACGATGTTCCGTCTAAGTGGAATAAAGTCTTACGACTAATGACCTCAAACGTAAACGAAACTGCATGGAGGGTAGACATACTCGTGACTAACAAGAAACAACAATCCTCAGGCAATACCCTTATGAGTAACGGCCAATAAGATAACGCAAAATGCCATCGGTTTCAGCCTCTTCTAGGTTATCCCTACACGATGAGTCAGAACAAGGACGAAATGGGCCGTGGATTGTCTGTCTAAGAATGTGGAATATCAAACGTTTTGAAAACTTTTCTGTGTCCCTGTAGTCACAGTCATTGCAAACGAGTAATCCGAGACGTACTGAGTCCATCCGGATTAGCCGGCTGTGGACATGTTACACATCAACCGTATTGACCATCTCGCCAAAATGATGTTTGCTGGACTGATGTCCCATACTGTAAATTATTGGGTTCGTAATGCGATAGATTTCCGGCTCTCACATCGTTGAGACCATTTCAAATCGATGTGTCCAAAACGAAAACAAAACGAGTTATTGAGTGCCTATTTGGCGCAAAGTGTCATGAAATATAACAAATCGTTTTTGGTTTGAAGCCACTCCATTGGAGTAACTTACGCAGTCCAATCCGTGGTTAGTTTGAGCTGACCTCCGCTGAGATTAGTGTATTTCTGATTTATTCAGTAGCTTCTTGATTTGCATTCTGAGGCTGACACGCAATAGTCCAACTGGCTTCGCTTGGGACTAAACTGCTAAGACCAACCTTATCATCCGCAACCACTACGTTGTCTTGCACGATTAATGACCATTTTGGGTTGCCACAAGTGATGCAGGACATTAACAAACTACGGTTGTTCATAAGTGTAAATTAATGTGTACGACAATTATTAGATCACTTTTGCAACCCACTAGCGGTTCTAGCAACCCACGGATTCTACGGATATTGTTGGTTGTGGATTGTCCCGAAAAGCACCGAGAGTGAGCGCACGTTGCACTGTTAGCGTGCGTCTGTCGCGTGTCAGGCCAGCCTCCATGTCCACCTAAGGTCAAGTGTATTAAAATAGTTTCACAAGACGATCGTAATGGCCCAAATGTCATTTGATCAAACAGACAAACACTTATCGTTATCCCACCACAGGCTGACTTCAGCCACTCTAGCTAAATTGTAGTTTGCGCATTATACAAATTAGGGGGGCAGTAAGGAGTTCCAGTGAAAAAGGATCATTTAAAACGATTATAAGATGAGTGAACACAGACGGAAAATAGTCGGTAAATCATAACTGACGTCAGCCAATCGTAAAGTAACAGTCATTTTGAAGAATGCATCGTTTCTATTCGTTTTTACTCATAATTGACCACAACTGTTGCATGCGCACAGGCCAGCCAGCCAACTTCTTCCTAAAAGAGGCACTGCATTCGAATTTTTTTTACTAGGGTTCGTCAGCAGTGCAATTCTTTGTCGCGGTGGATATCTGAACTTCAAATACACTTTCATAAAACTGACGTGTTGGTTTATTTTGGTTAGGCGAACAGGTTAAGACCTGAGCATCCTAGTCTCCGAAAGCGTCTGCTCACAGTTCGCATTACTTCATATGCATGAGCGAACAGCCAGGAGTCAGTTAGCATTCGTCGCATTTGGTACAGTAACATAGGTTTCGGATGTTTCCTTCTGAGAAATCTTCCTTTCACAGTTAGTTACCAATTCACACTGGACGATTGTGATTGGTTTCACTTGTTTAAGACTGACTTTCATCTAAATTTGAAGGTAGGTAGAAGTCTGATATTTTTAAGCGAGTGAGAAATCACATTTTTGAAACAATCAACTAAATGTCATAAGACGCGTAGTTAGTTCAGATAAGTGCTCGATAATCCGAACGTACTAGTCTGATAGACTTTTGACAGCACTTGTGGTGACCTTATACTGAAACCAGGAAACAGCTTCCAACAATAACTTTTAGACTATATAGCTGAGGACTCGAGAGGAATTGTCCTCCTCTAATCACATAGATTTATTGCGAGAAGAGTGATAAACGATTCAGCGAGGTTTAATGTTGTCGTCTCCGGAACGATAACCAACACCTTTTGAGAAGATACAACGTCGGAGTTCTTTGCAATCATGGGGAGGTCTTGTTCATGATATATTTTATGATGACACAAGTTGTATACAACACCAAATACCAATACATAACTTTGCACTTGGAGTGGAAGACTCGTAATTTTATGCTGGGCATTCTGGCAATAAACATCCGTTATTTTCTTGTGAATCCTCTATTCCTGATCGAGTTGCATAATTTTACATGTTTCTTTGAGCTATGAGTTTCCAACTCTTCAGTTTTATACAACATACACTCTTCCAAGGAACGGAGTCTGTGAGGTTTGAAAAAATGAAGTTTTTCATTTTGCGGAATTAATTTATCTCATGGATTTCGGTATTTTGTGAAATACACGATGTCTTTCTTAACAATTCCACTAGACTACACGCAACCCTTGCATATAAAAAATACTACCCAGAGCTGTCTCAAATGAGACTTCCGGAAGATTGTCACTCTTGAACTAAAATAACTAAGGCACAAGGTCAACTTTGGGTGCGGATTGTGAATTCGTTGAGTGGTCCTTCAATTCTCTTGACCTCTCTCCATCAAAAGTATTTTTCCTATCGGTCTCCAGGCTAGAATTTTCAATGTCATCTTCACCTGACGCTAGTACCAAACAAAAAGAAGCTTATGACACTTTACAGAGATTTTTGTGAATGACTTCGTCGACTCACCTGTAGGTCATCATTCTGTGGCGTAACTCTGAGTCTGGTAATAGAAAGTGTTTTTCAGGGCAGAGACTAGTGGTAATCTGTGTATTGACCAAACCAATGAGGAGTACGTAGTGTAAATAATCATTTGAAAGAAACAAGTGAACATTCCTGAAATTTGTTTTGTTTATAGCTTTATTGACGACCCACTTTTCATTAACACCGGAACAAAGTCGTGAAAGTCAGTTGTTGAATTTAGACTAAGTATTGAAAAAAAATGATTTTAAAATGACCCGGGTAAATTATATCAAAGTAGATGGGACAGTCTTTGACTATTCTAGCGGAATCCACAAGAGGATTAATCAAATTCAACCAAAACAATATGTGCATTATAAGTAGCTAAGCTATCAGCACACACAAGTGCACGGTCTGTCTGAATACCGCTCAGCAACGAATTTGTGGTCGCATCTGGTCTAGCTTATCCAACTCAGTGAATGCGGGTTGTATGTGTTCGTACTAAGCAAGCTGTGACAGTGTACCAATATACGACCTTGCTGGAAACATTAACATGATATGCTGAGGTGATCTGCCAGTACATTTCACTCTATGCACAGACACTGTATGCGGGAAATTTGTTTTTTCCACCGCGATTTCACAAGAGGTAACCTACTGAAAAAAAACAAGTTTGAACACTTCTGTGACCAGTGTTTATTCAAGTAACCGATCCCGCCATGCTATATTTCACTTGAGCAACTCCATACACGTTCACACCGTTTTATAGCCATCCCACTTGAAAGCAACCAACAGACCCAACATTCTATCTTGTTAGAGCGCATCAGTAATTAGTATCCTTCCAGCTACAATGATTTGAACCCTCATCCACAATTCTTAGGGCGACAGTATCAGTCACTGGGCATTTACTCCACCTCAGACACAATCGATTTACCACATATAAACGCTCGATCACATTTAAATATGTGCATGGTTCAGACTGTCCTATTATTTTGAAGGAAGACAAAGTAACTACTTGTTCACACCGAACAATAACCCCAAAACATGGGACTCCCCAGTCAATCAAAATCTCCCGTCTCACTTAATCCACGGATATTCTTCAGACTATTGATAAGCAGACCTTTTTTGTTTCAACTATATATCGTTAACTACTGCTAGGCTAACAGTGAAGTAGTGTCCTCTCTGAAACATCCCACGACATAAAAATACTTTCCTAAGAAAGATCCCAGTATTCATTACAAAATGTTAGAGCAACCGTGCTTTTAACATGCAACTCCAACACTGTAACATCAATCCAACATTTTTCATTAAATTCTCTGATGTGTTTCCGTCTTGTTCACTTTGTTGTTAAGTTCACGTAACATGAGTGCCACAGTCTCGATTCTGGTCACTTGGTACTACATGTGAACAAAACTTGTAACAGTTAATCCAAAAGTATACGCATACTAACCATCTGCATTCATCGGACCATTCAACAAACCTACCGTCACTTAGGACATTCTGGTCTAAGCCGCTTTTTTATCGTATACTCGCCCTTTAATGTCATGTCTTTCATAGTTTTCCGATGATCTCCCAATGATGCACTGTCATCCTGCCTTACTCCAACTGGACAACGAGCGGTCTCATCGCGCCTAGCCGCTTAGCACTATCTAACACAGATTTAACTGTGTATAACCATTTTCAGCCTCCTCCAATCTTTAAACTACCCGCGAATCCTATTATCGATTATTCGCCCTGGGAGTTGTGGCCACAAAAACGGCACTCAGTGGTTGGTCCTAAACTGCATCCATAAAAAGGTGTGTTTTGAAAAATGGCGGTACTTTTATTTCGTTTATGAAAAATTCGTATCAAGCCAAACTTGCTGAACCTACGTGACGTTACAGGATTTTTGTCGAACGTTTACTTGGACCGAAATGTAAGGGTTGATATGAAATAACAGGTTTTTCAAGGCGAGTAAAACACAGAAATGGAACGTCTCGAAACGGGGAGTATTACCAGCAGGTCTGTAGAATATGGGTATTCGAGAAGAAAATAGAGCTATTTCTTACTACCATTCTGTGCAGTGCTCTGAAAGATAAGATACACCAATAGTATTTCAAAGCACACGGCTAACATCTACTCGCATTCAATAACATTACTTCAGCTATATAAGGTTGTTTACAGTAAACATCCATCTGCTGTCCAAAGCTACCTACTTCTGGAACAGCAATGTTGTCCTTCGATCTTTTCCTTAGAAGAGCGGTTATGGACTGTTCTGCAATGGCGCACAAAAAGTTTACTCAATAGTAAGCTAGACTGTAACGAAGCCGGATCATCGTTCTATGTAAGCCCAAAACAAGTTAGTATACTGAATGGAGATGAACGTGCTGGGATCAGAGAGACAGGCCAGCAGTCCTGCTTGCCTCCTGTGTTGCGGAAGATAAAACGATGGCTTTCTCGACTATTGTTGCGGAAAGAAGTTATTCCAGTTTTGGAGTTGAATGCACATTCATTCGCATGTTCAGGTTGAACAAAGCTTATCACCACTTGACTAAATCGGTTTCACGGGGTGACAACCACAATAAGTGACCAGACTTTACTGTTAGTTGATCGCTATACGGTTAATAGAAACAAACGTCTTAGCAGCATTAAACTGGATATTCTGCCCTGAAACAACATATCACAACACAACCATCAGATGCTAACATTCTCCACGATTAGAAAATTACTCAATAGAATAGCGCTTGTTATTTTTTTAAATTGACAGAATCGGGTAAATTGTTGAATTTTACATGCGTGAAAGAGAATTGTTCTTTTCTGGCCCTACAGACCCATCTATTGAATGTCGTCCGTCGGTCGGTTTCATCTTGGTTTGCCGTGGATGTTTCTGCACGTATAGTGTGCTTCAGTAAGTATAGTTTCTGTATCATGACTAAAAATGAAACTCACAACAGACTGAGTTATATGAAATGCTGTAAAATTGACAGGCTTCTACTGATCTTGTGGGCTGGGCACACATCTAGTGACTGTGTGATATCCGGGAGGTTTACTTGTTAATTTGTTAATATCCTATAAATTGGATGTCGATACCCCTTGAAGACTGATGAAAACTAAGCGATGTGACTCACAAGGAACGAGAGGCTTCAGCAGATGAGGACATCTCAGTAAAAAAGACACCTCTCCTCAGGAGTAGGCTAAGTTTATTTCCATTAGGAAGAGAGATCGGCTTCTGGAGGTACTCCGAATGGATCTGACCTTGGAGCGAAGTACATTGTAAGATTGCAAGGAAAACAATGCTTAATAATTATACAATACTTCACTTAACACTATGTATTTTCTTCATAGCAAACTATGCTGGAATCGAAAGCGTACAGCTGGAGTCTGAACCAGAATAATGGACCCCCACTGCTAACGTCAGCTATCCCCTGAAACCATCGATCTTAGTTTAATCTAAGAGATAGCGTTCAAAATGATGATTTGTTTATCACGGGAAAATGTATCAACAATCACGTTAACGCTGCAGTTGGAAGGTTGGAAAACATCTAACGGGTGTATATTTTTATACATGCTAAGTGACGCTTTTTAGAAATCAAAAACTAACCTGATGTTAAACGTCAGAGTGTTGTCTCATTAATATCAGCTTACGGTTTGCGTTCGACCGTTGATGTGAATGTAGTAAACTTGTCAAACAAATGCTAATTAATGGTTGTTAAGTGTTATGAAACCGGAATGCAGCACGTTGTTTAACTCTGCACTGTATGACGCACATTACAGTAGTGAATAGATTTACCTTGCTTTTTGATTTGAATTTAAAATTATTCGGAAAAACCGTTGCATGTACAGATGACTCCTGCTTAGTGCACTACGTTATCCCGTTGTTAGTGAATAAATGCATGAAACATCAGTGATGTCAAAGATTGTATGCTGTCTTTCTCAAAACTACTAGGGTGATCTAAGGGGTGGATAGTTATCAACTGTTGAGCAGTGGTCGGGGATTTGGTTGGTTTCAAGTACAACGCCCTTGCTTTTGAATGCAGTCTTCGCATTCAGACAGTCTTTCTAGCTACTCCCTTTTAAAAAATGCACTAGACTCAAGTTTCTCTCTTGCTGTATTTCATCAGTAATGTATACCATTTGTCTGTCCGAATGTAAAAGCTGTGGCCATGTGTGAATACTGTTCAGGTTGATTGCTCGTCAGTAATCGAAAATATCGATCGGCAGGTTCGGTGACATCACATATTACGACCTGCCTCAAAATTCCTAATCGTGGAGTTATCGACTGGAGTTAATAAGACAGTTACCGTCTCCCATCAATACGACAGGGCAATCAGAGTACTACTCACAAGCGAAAGTGGTTGAGCGCGCAAATGTGGCAATTTGGTCATGTCTAGAGCGAAGCTAATGGCGCAGCGGTTGGCTCAAGAAAGCGTGGCTAGAGTTCTAATCCTGGCCATGGCAAGTGTATTTAGCACTGACAAGGTCTAACAAGAGCGAAACTCGAACCTAGTGATTCTTTTTTGAAAGGGCTGGCCGGAAAGTCTATTAGAATACAGCAGCTGCAATCAAATATGCGTGATGTTCAACATATAACTATATATATATCATTATTCTCTTGATAACAACAAACTGTGAGAAATCGAAAGTAGGAACCATTCTCGCACTAAGCAATGTCGTTGTCACTATGAGCAGCAATAATGGCATCATCGTTGTTAGTCTTGTTGAGTACTACATTTTGGTAACATACGGCACTGTTCTCCAGGTCAAGTTCTACATTGCTGGCGATCGTTAGAACGTCAATCCATCATTTCTCGAAGTTAAGGATTTTCCATAATTTCTCAATAGGGTTGTCACACTCTAACCCTAAGATTAACATCGTTTTTACAGAAACATTAAATAACCTTGGATGGCCTGAATGTTTTAAAGACAGTCCTTAGGTATATCAAACACGAAGTGAATTCTGGATTCCCCGTACTGGTAAGTGCTGCCGCTCAATCATCCAGAAACTCCTCCTTGGCTGATATATCCCCATGGACATTCACAAGCTTTTCTTTTGTGGCGAAGTCGTTTGCATCAAAACGCAAGCCATAAAATATGACAAACACTGGTACGGTCATGTTGGTCAGCAGTTTCGAAAAAAAAACAGAAAACCCACGAAATACATATTATTGTAAAATTGCAACGTTTTCGCGTGTTCCCATCTCCCATTCAACCACTTGCGTTTAGATCGGTGAAGTTTTTAGGTATTGCAATGAGAAATCCAAGAAGATACATCTTGTCTATCGCTTTGAAACATGATTTGTCACCCCGTGAGTAAACTGAGCAGGTGTTCGTCACTGAGTGTCGATTTTTTTCAGAGGACACGAGATGTTTCATGGTCTCATCCGATATGACAGCCGTCAGTCAGTAATCACCCAATGCATCACCCAAGACTATACAAGTTAGTTTCTATGCACTGCTGTAACAGTTACCGAGGGTTCTCTGGCTGACGCGTACACTAGTGCAACAGAACTGTTTCTACCTCCACTTCGTGGATGACTTGTTCTGGTTCGTCGACTTGGGATAACTCATCCCTGTTGTGCGATATGTTACCTTACCTTCAACGTCCGTCCATAAAGATCTCCGGGAAATTGGTTCACATATATTTTATTGATCTATGTAACCCGGAACCGTTGTCCATGTTGAAGTACCACCAATACAGGGGTCAGGTTTCACATATTCTGAATCACTAGCTAAAAATGTGGCCGTGTTAAAATCGTGGCGCTGTCACCAAGGTTTGTTTACGCTCAATCGAACACTCTACTACTCAGCAGGTGTAACTGGAATGGTTAATCGAAGGTTTTCGCGGACTGCTTGTAGACACGGAGGGTGATGGTGGTGCTTTACTTTGATAATGAGAATGAACAAGTTAACTCGACATCAGCGGAAGTGTCTGTTAATGCAGAATTTTTAGCACTTATTAGCATATTCTATTCTTATAGTATTTAGAAGTCATGTCATTCGTCTCTCAAACCAGAACTTCATCGATAACAAAGCAGGTTTGTTTGGTTGCACGTGGAGTAAGTCTAATTAATTCAGACAGTCTTATTATGCAACTCAAACCCAAGGCTTCTCGCTACTATTGACGTCTTATTGATAAAATTTGAAGGCTTGTTCTGTGCTCACACATGTTACTGATTCAAGCCTCATCTCTTGTTTGATACAGACGTCCTGATCTACATTCTGTTGAACACTGTTCACCTCGCAATTATACGTTCAAAGTGATAGGCCTATACAGTAAGCTTTCGGAGCCAAATGGTACTGTGTTGAACTAAGTGAAGCGCTGTAGCGCTTCTACGAAAATATTACTCCAAGCAAATGCTATGCACTGGCCACTCTGTGCTTAATATACAGTTTGTATGTGCTCACAAGTACATCATCTTCATGGTCAGTTTTATCTAACTAGACTCACCTCTTTTTCCTTTATATCTAATGTCACCAATGTAAGGATTCAAATAGTTCAATCTCGCGCTTTCTGCGTCCTCAAGATCCAGAGTATTGTTATAAAATGTACAGGGATGTATTGTTGACGTAGCAGAACTAGCCTGACATGTCACAATTTTGTTTGTGTCATTCCAAGTTTCCAATCGGCTGTCCGTAACTGGCTGTTGACTTTTGGATGAGTCTTTAATGAACAAGTTGAACGAAAAAACGAAGAGTTGTATGGTGAACAGAACTCCACTAAGACACAGTAGAAAGTCCAACCATTTTTTCATCTCTAGCATGTGTGCCGATCATAAAAGACCACTTTTGGCCAAACTGGCCAGTTTTGAAATGTGGTGTTCTTCGATAACAAGTTTCAGTGTGACGTTTTTATCTAAACTTTGATTGGTCAACTGGAATTAACCAATAAAAGATATACAAAATAACACGTTTTTGGTCATATGCGATAAACGAAAGTTTCGGACTATTTTTCCTTGGGTCCCGGCAGATGAGAAATGCCCTTCAGATGAGAAAAATAGACAATGAACTTCAAAGTTCACTTCATCGCGTGAATCAGTCAAAAACCAGGTCACACTGCGTTGTAACGTGTTAGGTGTGTACACCGCGTTAAGTGGAATCAACATAGTGAGAAAGATCCTGACTTCTAAATGGAAATTGTGCGCTTTTTGTCACGAACAGGATTGTGCACTAGGATGTCTACCCGTTATACTGCACTTTGTCCAGCCACTTGGACCAACTCCCAAAGTATTATACCAAAAATTACTGTTGCGCTAACACAACAGTAACTGTCTTCCTACTTAACTTATCGGGCAGTGTAGGAACCATTTACTGAACATCCCATTTTTGTGAATAGTTCACTTGACATCCCCGAGAAAAAGAGCACTTAACCCTTCAGTCGTTGTGAAGATAGTTTCCAATTTTCATGTCTATATTTACGTGGATTCATAATGTACTAACATCCGGAACTGCTTGTCAACTATATTGTTGTAAGGAGCGACCGAAAAAATGGGCTTTCTTGTTGCACTAGAAATTGAACTGACCACGAGTTTATTTGGTCGATCTAATTGTTCGGGAAGTGGCACTGGAGTTTTTGTCGCCAAAATATAGTACCGACTAGATTCGACTCTCCATCCAAGATTCTTGACATACACATCTGCTTCTGAGGTGCACTAAATATAAGGAATCAGACTGGTTCTTTCCGAACGACAGGAAGCTACATAAAGTTCTCTACCTAACGGCACATCTTAGTTTCTTGGAGGTAGGTCTTTCCATGAGTTTGCTTTCAATCGTGTTCACGGCTAGCTTCACAAAGTAGAGCATTCCACTGAATACTACCTCAAAATATGAACTTCAACTCAAGCTAACAAAACAAACATGAATGTTTAAATGATGCTGCACATCCTTTGTTATTCAGTTTTTTAATTAGATGTTCGTTGAGATGTGACTTAGAATGTAATCCCTCTCTACTCTCATCAACCTCTAAACGCACCGGTGAAATCTTAACTGAATTTTAATTGGAAAACGTCCATTTATTATCAACAAATGTCGATGTGCGGCTCCCGCACGAGTTAGCATCAGGAAATCGTCGCCAACAATCGAGCAGTAGAAACTCACTTAAAAGTCGTTGTAACGATCACTTATTATCTTCGCGAAAATCGCCGACTCACAAAAGAGGTTAACACTATCTATACCGCTTTATGCCTGGCTCAAAAGCAACTTCGTGAGAAGGCGCTTTCGGCGTTGACTAATTGATCAATGTACGAGTTTCCAACTTGGACAGTGGTACTATGTGGTTCGTTGTATATCATATGGCGCTTCGCTACAAATTCGGAAAATAAATTCACGTTTCTCATTGATAGACCTCTGGATCCCTACCCATTGCAAATGTCAGCACATAAGCGCTGTGAAAGATTAATCGTTCTTTCTAGAACTTCTATCCAGAAGTGATGTAGAAGCTGTACCGTTTAGTCGCCAACTTTACTATTCTATCAGACAGATGTTGAGAAGTTGGTTTACGACAAAGGTCACGTTGAAATAAAGTATGAAAGACTCGCCCCGTTCAGTACTTATGTATTCAATGTTCTATACTCTTACTGAGGACTACGTAGGTCGTTAGACAGTGCCTACATTGGCAGAGCAAAACCATAATTCTATGTAGCACAGTAGAGGAGTTAAAGAGAAAACTTATATGAAAACCTTTGGGGATAACACTGAGAGTAATAAGACGCTTCTTTTCGTTTACATGGTCTCATTAATTCTGCTCAGACCGGTTCAGCAATGTATCTTGTACATTTCTGAACTGGAGATAGCCATCTATAGTCCGCACTCCATACGGACATACATGGACCATCCTTGACACACGTACACACATGGTCATCTTACTAACACACGTGTGAAACTCAGTCCGCCCCGTAATGTCAGTTGATAAAACCACCTCGAGCTTTACTCACTCTATCTCAAAACTGCTTATTCGACGATATCTGTAAATGCCTCAGCCTGATAAGCATTAACGGACAACAGTTGTTCAATGCACGTAGTATGCATTCCAAAAATTTCAACAAATTCAATGGAGGAATCAACTCATCGTATATGATTACTTTTGAGTCACGCTAAAAAACTGCACACAAAATTGCTACGTTTAGGATTACGCAGCTGTTATCATTTTGGATGAAAACAGTATCACAGGCTATTGATAATCCTTAGAACCAGCCTCAAACTCTCATACACAGAGTAATAACTTCCCAATGATTCTTTAAGGATCTCTCTCAATAATTAACTTCGGTAAAAGTGACGTCACACACGGTGTGTTAGAATGATTCATTTCACAATGCCGTCTGGTGAAGTGACACGACAAGTGTGCTGCAGTATGATTCCGGTCAGTCATTGATGCCTTGATGATAATGTAGGGCGAAAAAGTTCCTTTTCAATAAAATTCAATATCACAGTGAATCGAACCATGCAGAGCAAGAAAAATGAAAAATTTCCGGTGAGCGTTTTCCGCTGAAACTTTTGGAAGAAACAAAATAATTTTGATTTCACATAATTTCTGATCAGTCACTTCCATGACATCTTTAAAGATTTTCAAGTTGACCATCACTCACATTTGATCGCAGCGTTCGCATTCACATAGACTTTCTAGCCAGCCTCATTTCGAAAAGAAGCACTAGACTCGAGTTTCGCTCTCATTAGAGCTCGTCAGTAGTGCATATCCTTGCCACGGCCGGGATTTGAACTGCGGACATTCCAATCATGAGGCAACCGTGTTAACCACTNCTGGCTGGAAAGTCTATGTGAATGCTAACGCTGCGATCAAATGTGAGTGATGGTCAACTTGAAAATGAACCAAATCCCCGACTACTCATCAGTAATCTTTAAAGATGTCAATTGCAGAGTAATTAAGCATACGTCATTCTGCGCCAGAAACGGCAAAACCATAAAGATAAGAGTCTGGTCTTCATCAGGGTAACATCAACGTTTTTCAGTCATAACAGGCATCATTCACAAATCAGTGTTTCGCACACAAGACTGACCAAGAAATCAAACGGATAGTGTTCAAACCTTTATGGCAGAAGAAACGTTATTGACTAGTAACTTTGCTTTCAGCTATTCCAAAGACATTGCTTTGCTTACTGGCTGATCTCCGGGCTAACAGACGTGGCTTAATGAGTGAAGTTTAGCAAGTGGGCTTTTACTGGCTGAACACTAACAGCATACGATCACAGCGGCCACATTCGGCTAAGCTAGTCAACTGAACCAAACTGTGAGACAGCAGATGATTGCTGGTTGGCACGTATTAGAATCCTTCTATGACTAGTGAATTTGGACTCATATATAAAATGCAGCAGCAGTTTTGTAGAGTACACGCATCGTTCTCCAAATTACTCCCTACTTAGAACTTTGGATAAGGACAGGTGACAACAACTACTCTTTTATATGATCTACTTAGAGTTACCTAAAGCTCTCCACGGAGTTTGTCATCCATCCCTGACAAGCAAACTCGATGATCATGACTTCCTGGAACTTTTGGGTAGATCGATCGAAGATTATCGAATCGGAAGTGATTTTGCTGTAAAGGTCGGTGAACATTTATCTGGTCAATCTCCATCCAATGGTATCGCATTGCAGTGGTTCATTTCAGACCCTCCGCCGTTCAGTTTGTTAATACTGGAATTGCTAGATATCGGTTGATTGTCGACTTCGTTCTTTACCTACCAAATGAAACGCGACGAGCTGTACAATTTTGGCAGTAAGCAGATATGTCTCAAAACAATTTAAATTTATGTATTCAGCCGTCCGCCGTTAACCACTCACCAATCGCAGTTTAGTATGCTCAATTTTATCTGGATAGCCACACCTCTAAGATCACCGAACGCCAAAAATATCCGGGAGTATTCTAGAAAGATTACGTGTAAAGCTATAAAGGAGACCACGAATTACGCACAATATCTTGGCAATAGTCTGTGGATGAGTTTACTCTTAACTATTCTATCGTACGTCTTAAAGTGGAAACAAATATGCAAAATTCTGGCCGTACTTATAGACGACAGCACTAGCTGAAAGTTGACTAGAATGGCTCGCTAAAAAGTTGTCATGTAATGAAAGATGAACTATGGCCCAGAAAATCTGGCAACAGTAGGTCGGTAAGCCACAGGCACCTGAGCGGACGTTTAATCTCAGTTCATAAAGCTCTGTACACACGTGATCATTCACTAACAGACTTCTCTTAATTAACTAAGAAAGAACAATTACGAGGTCATTTTCTTAACCCTCAATTTTAAACGGGCGAGCTGCTGGGTAATCATACCCATTTTCATTTACAGGCAACCTGCTCTATAAATTACTGTGTGACTATGAGACGGTGTTAAAAATCGACTTGATCAGCGCATACACAAAGATAGACCAGCACCACAGCTCTCTTGCACATCGTCAAACGTATCCCCACAAGTCAACGGACGTGTGTCGGCTTGAACAGCTGAGTGTTAGTGCGTGTTGGCTGGTTCTCTCAACCTGCCATGTAAATAACAGCCTCTAACAAGAACAAAATATGAGCCCAAAGGTTCTTTCAAAATCCTAATGCAAGGGCTGCAAACACTTGTGAGTTGTGCTCATCGGCTAAAATCCCTTATTAATTAGCAATAACCAAAACAACGCTCAGCATGTTCAACATCTTTTTGATTTTATCTCAAGAAGGATAGTTAATTTCGGAGTCATCGACTGAAATGCACAGGACAATTATAGTATCCCTTCTCCGGGAGATCGGATAAACTAAACATTATTCACACGAGAATGTGGGGGAGTGTATACATATGATAAATCAATCATGCCCAGTGTGAGGTCAGTGGTTTCTTGAGCAACACTGCCGTTACATGCAGGTGCGATCGAAGTTCAAATTCTAACCAGTTATAACAACAGTGAAACTCAAGCGTTAAGCTCTTCCCAACGGTTTCTGCCTAAGAAGTCTAGGTGAACACAAAAGTTGTGATCAAATATAGGTGGTGCTTAAATTGAATTTACCTCGAACCCCTACTACTTAACATTTGTTTCACTCTGTTTAAACATTCCATATTGATATGCTTCATGCCAATGTTTTTTATTGCAAATAACCTCCTATGCTTTCGTCTGTGAATTTCTTCGTTGCATTTGTCTACCGTCTAATGAATTCCACCCTCTGATAATACCAACCGTGATTGTTCTTTCTCTTATGTTTAAACTAGCAAACCTTTGTGCTCACGGTGGTTGTAATTCCTCATAATAAACGGTGAAAACAGCTTGTTAAATTTGTATAGTCAGGGTCAGATTTGCAATTTTGTAATACCGACCGACTGGCATTCAACCGAACTATTCTAAAAAAACTATGCTATGCTATAAATAGGTTTACACAAATTTCCTAAACTTGTCACGACTATGGGAATCCCGGTCGAAAAGAAAGTCAGCAGTTACCTGAAGACCACAAAGCATAAGACGTATGCAAGCAAGACAATCATCCTACGTGTTCCATAGTTAAAAGTAACTAGCAGAAGAATCGTGCGGTCAGCTTGCTGGTCAAACGTGGTGTTATGTCTACACTACGCACTGAAGTGAGAACTGAAGTGATGCAGGAGGAACCTTGTGTATCCTTGGCTAAGCCAGTGTGAAAATTAAGTTGCACTCAACAGTGAACAGAGTTTACAGAGAACGGATCAATGAATCAATAACAAGCCAATGGGAGAAGGGCAAAACCTATCTAGGCAAGCTAGCCAGAGTGCGCACTTGAACTTTGCACCCGGCAGCCGTGAAACGGAAAGTTTCACGTCAGTGGACAATTGCGTGTGCGTGCATGTATGCATGCACGTGCATGAGCGTAGCAGATGGACGGTACATCTCTCTCTGTTAAAAAGAAAAATGTCACGCGTACGGTCGCCTATAGGGATTTGTCTAAAGTCTTTGGATTTGGGGATGGACCTCTTGAATGTCCTCTTTCATGACTGCTTTCTGGCGGCGGTGCATTAAGTCATGCAAATCCAGAGGGTTTTTGCTTTTGGTAAAGAAAATGTACCAAACAGTTTATCTAAAGGCATTTCATAATCGTTGCTTGCGTTGTTGTCATCTGTCGTGTATCTGTATTTGATATGATTGACGTCTTCTGGTTGCACCTGCCTAACTGTCCACTGTGCACAGTAGGTAGCCCATTCCCGGTATGACGGTTCTTGGGATTCAAGGATTAGCTTGCTGTCTGAAGTCGCGAATATACACCAAATCACCAGACGGAAATACGCACACACGTATCCCATGATGCCCGGTAAATTAATTTTCAATTCTGTGGTTAGGTTCGTTTCAAATGGTTGACGGAAGCATGGCATTTAGAGGAGTTAGCATCTTCCGTCCCAAGAATGCTTCCGCTGATAACTGGTTGTTGGGCGATGTTTGATTTGGTTTTGAATGAACTGCTCACAGAAATGAGTCCCAAATTTTAGGTACACAGCCCACGAGGATGAAACTGGACACGCCTTCAACTTGAACACCGCAGAAATCCTTACTCCGGCAAATGCCAAACATGAAAGGGAATTTCTCGAAGCTTGGTACTCATCAACCGGTTCAATAAACAAACACATCGAATTAAACAAAATCTATGAACCAATGCGATTCAAGAATTTGAGGAGACGTAAACGTCATCAAGCCCAAATACCGGTAAACCCAAACGACAGAGAGCAGCTAATCAGACTCCAGCCCAAGGACTCCAGGGAACAACCAATCGGACATCAGGTCAAAGCTCAATTGCGACAAAATCAACCAATGGTGAGTCAGGTCAAACACGACAGAAAGCGACCAACCAGAATTCAGACCAGTAGGTCAACCCACTCTGCTATATAGGAGCAGGCATCGATCCAACTTCACCAAACGCCACATTCAAAATTATACGCCGAAACACTCACGCACTGATGATGTCACCTCGCTTGGTGATGAAACGTTTGCAACCTAAATGCCAAGCTCGGCGAACATATCAATACCAAAACCATCAACCCGAGCTACAAACAACACCACCACTATTCCCAACCATCAGAAACCTACATGGGCGCACAGCGCTAAAAACAGTTCGTTGCTGGGAGACCTTTGCATGCACAGGGGCTTCCACACGTGAACAGCTATTCTTCTTGCATGAATGCCTGCGTCAAAACATTCTCCCACCAAGTATCAACTACAGACCAGCGCTCAATCATCCAAAGGCTGGGGAGATAGACAGACAAAACGGGAGACGGGGTCAGGCCAAACACGACAAAAAGCGACCAACCAGAATTCAGACCAGTAGGTCAACCCACTCTGCTATATAAGAGCAGGCATCGATCCAACTTCACCAAACGCCACATTCAAAATTATACGCCCAAACACTCACGCACTGATGATGTCACCTCGCTTGGTGATGAAACGTTTGCAACCCAAATGCCAAGCCCGGCGAACAAATCAATACCAAATCCTTTTGGACGCTTCAACAAACCGTTGAGCTTGTCTATTCGACTGAGGACAATAAACGGGGCTCCGCGTGTGTTGCACGCCCAATGAACGGCAAAAAGTATAGCAATCACCTGACACAAACTGTGGTCCATTGTCGCTAGCAGTCATATTCAGCGACCCCAAACTGTAAGAAATAGTGGGTAGGATACTTAATTGTGTAAGTTGTCGTTTGATTCTTGAACATAGAAACGTCCGGCCACTTAAAAAACGAGTCAGCAGTAAGATACTACGGATTATCAATGGGCCTTGTATAATCGACATATATACGTGTGCCAGGCTCAGAAGAGATCGGCCATGAATGGAGGTTAACTGTGACAGGAGCTTTGGCAGCTTTGGCACAGGTATTACATCGGTGTACTAAATGTTCAATATCTTGATCTCTACTAGGCCAGTAAGTGTATCAACGTGCGACGAACTTCACTCGCACGACTCCAGGGTGGCCCTGGTGTAACTGATTCAGAACTCTGATCTGAAACGTGGGTGGTACCTCTATTCTGTCCCCAATCATTATGAAGCTAGCAACTCAAGTTAGGGCATCATACCGGCAGCAAAATAGTTTATGGCGTGAATTTTGATGACCCGTGGCCAACCATTGTCGGGAGAAATAAAATGCGCTGAAGACAACGGTCTGCGTCAACATGCTTTTGTATCTCACGCAAGGTGACCGGGGGTGACGAACGGAATCTGTAGACGTAAACTGAACTTCTGCATGGACCTCCACGGAGGAAATAACGGTATCTCCAGACGTCTGAGTACGAAATCTCTCACGCGACAATGCATCCCTATGTCCAAAACTGGTTGTTCATACACACTAAATCGTAAAACTATACCCGATCAAACTTGTTGCCACCGTTGCAAACGGTTTCGTGTGTATACTGGGTTGCCCTTCGTAATGCTAAACACAGAGAGCATTGGTTTGTGATCGGTGCACAATGTGAATGTTCGACTGCGCAGCGTTTTATGATCATTTTTAACTGCGGAAATGATGGCCATTCTTTCTTCTTCAGTTTGACTGTAATTTTCTTCCGCTGGAGTCATCGTGTGTGAAATGTGACCAACCGCCTTTTGAATACCAGAGAGAAAACGATGCAACAAAACAATAATCGGAGGCATGGGCGGCTATAACAGTTGGCAATCTAGGGTTATGATGTGTTAACGCAAGGTCCGAAAACAACAAACTCCCGATCCGTTCAAAAGCTTATTGACAAGTCTCAGACCACACACACTTCGCACTGTGTTCCAAAAGTCCATTCAAAGATACTCGTGAAACATGCATATTTGGTAAAAAAAATTATTGCAGTAGTTGACAAGACCTAGAAATGACTGCAATGCGACTTTATTTGTCGGGGTCGGTAGCCTTTATTTTCAATGGATCCCGGCGACGACCGTTTGCGTCAAGGATTGATCCAACGTAGGCAGTGTGATGCACGAGAAATGAGCACTTTTCGATGTGAAGGCTAAAACAGTAATTTCTCACTAGGACCTGCAGGAATGTAACACAGATGGACCGTACACATGAGCCACATTAAAATTTAATATTTTCAACACACAAGTATAACAGACAATATCAAGTCTAGACTCTGATTGGTTTTTAGCACAAATAAGGCACTTTAATAGAGAACATTAAAAAACCGGTTAACCAAAGCAATGGCGTATTTTGTGATAGCTAGGTATGTTTGGGTTCGGAAAGACTTAGAAGCCGAATCAATTAATGAAATTTGACAAAGGTATATGCCTATAAATAACAGTATACAAAATACGACGACCGTCCAGTCTAATGAAGGGCGTTATTACGATAAGCACTGCACAAGGAAGAACGTGTCTTTTTTCGATGTTTCTTATCATTATATAAAGTAAACTGACAATTGTTATAACGAAACGACCGTAAAAAATCAGCTGATTTTGGTTTTGTAACTGTCGTTATAAACACTGTTCGTTCAAAATGAAACCTTTTGAGTACATCTGCCATGAAGGGAAAAAAACTTATGTTGTTGGAAAGGATGCTTTGTTTGTTAACTCCCGGGTTGTTGTATCTTTTTTAAAGACCTTCCAGATGTTTAGAGTCTTTTATATTCGCTCCTAGCACTCTCTTCTCACCGCCTTTTTTGGAGTTCGAATATCCATCGTTTAGAGGAAAAAATCGTTTCTTTACAAACACTCGTTATAGTTAATGGCTACTTGTGAACTGAATGCCATTTTCTATGCCTCGCCATGAGTTACACTACCATACGGATGCTGCGGAAAATCTGGCTTTTAAATCCCACGGAAAATCGTACTTTGGCTTGACAGCATCTCCCTATCGCCAACAGTAAATCGGTCTGTGACTGACTTTGGGTAAGTACAAAAAAATATTCTTCGTGTTACTATGATAAAATGTACTTTAGCCAATAAACCGGTCCATTCAATTTTCCACATAGGCCAGAATAATTTGGTCATATTTGCCAAATACACCCGATATACTGTGACCATGTCATTTGATCTAGCTTAGCTTTCCCCATAGAATTCGAATCGATTGTTTCCTATGCATAGAGTAACTAATTGCTTCAGAAGGTGAGAAACCAATATCTAGTTGACTCTGTGTATGAATGGATATTTAAAGCAGGTTTCTAGACATACAACCGATCGAAGCTTCAAGTCCTGTTGTGTCTTGAGGTTTCCGTGACATGATTTGGAAGAACGTTGAAAGCTGGCAAAGTCAGCCGTCAATCGAGATGAGGGCAACAGACCGGTTTGTGTGACTGTCAATCGTAAACTGAAATCTGCCACTAAAAGCACTGAAAATATCCCACTTCGTTGATTAAATTGACAGTCGGTTTACAGCGTAGCACGCTGAATGTGAATTGACAGTGCAGTTTGACGCCGTGTCCAGATTTACCGGATTTTCTGAACCATTCACTCTGAATGATGCTTTGTTTATTAAAAGCAAAGTCGGGCTTAAAGAAAGCTGGAAATTCAATAGATCCAGGTCCAAATTTGAATTAATCTAGTTAGATAAAACAGTTCATGATGGACCAGTTTTTTCCACCTTGAGTGCACTTCTGACAGCGGTCCTGAGTAAATAGTCAGTGTCCAACATAATGTCAGTCCCCTTACTTTCCACATGCATTTTGAGGGTCTGGAGTATTTGAAAAAAACTCTATCAGGTCTACAGGGCACTTGTGTGTTAATGGCGAGTTCAACGTATTCACCGAAATCTGCAGCCATAACGTTTTCATATCTGAAATTTTCAAACATATGCTTTTGTTATTAATACGTGATGGTTGCTGAACATTTTGAATGAACAGATCATCGATCCAACATAAGAACCCCGAGGGTTACTCGTACAAACTGCTGAAATACGAGCTTTCAAGAATGGTTGCAGAAGTCGAATAAGGTTTTGTAACTTCTGTCGCTGTCTAAATAGACATTATATTTGCCCAAACGTTATCGTCGTCATTATCCCATTCCTACGGCCACCATCTGCATTACGAATACCCGTGATCGGACATCATATCACACTGCCGTCAACAACAATAGTAAGGAGTAGGATACAACCACTTGCATCGTAAGATAGATCAAGACTTCAACACTTTTTGTTTACGAAGAAAACCACGGAGACCAAACTAATGTGAAAATCGACCAACAATAGTTGTGTATACACGAATGGAACGTGCAATCAGCTTGAATGATGACCGGTTTCATCGTTGACAAAAAGATCATTAAATTTTGTGTGTACGTCAGTGTTTTCGAACTGGTCTTTCAGAGTGTGCTTGATTGGTTGGTGGATCATTTTTTTAAGGGAAAACTGTCCAAAGACCGAAAAGATTTCATTTCGTTACGCTTGTTGCTACCTGGAGTTTATTAATATATCTAACAAACTGACCCTCCGTCTGCCCCTATTGTGGAACTGCGTTGAACTCACTTGAAATGTGACAACTTTCACCTCGATAGAATATGACTAAACAATGGCTTACGTACTACGATCGTACTTCCACGACTTTGGCAAACTATACTTAAGCCAGTCAACTAGTTGATGTATCGTTTATCAGAAATCCATTTAACCAATATGCTAAGGAGAAAAATTTCACCTTATGTCAACAGTTGTTTATTCAAGCACAGGCAAAACACAACACAGTCTAAACATAACTCGTAAGTGATTAACGTAAACGACCACACGAATACATATGGTATCAAAATCCCGTTTCCCTCGTTCTCGAACCCTACCATAGCGATAGATTACTGGGTTTTGTTCCCTTCTTTGTCCACTACCTAGTTACTCAACAGAAACCAGAGGTTATCAACTTTCGCTTAGGAAATGCTGATTGAAAATCACCGTCTAATTCATCGAATCGAAGAAACGTGCTTTGGTTTCTTGATATTAGTAATGTTCTCTTCGTCCTTGATCTGTTAAGCAATCCAGACAGTATACGCCGTTGTGGTCACATTACCACCGGATTAATACATGTTTATATAACTTATGTATATATGTGTGTGAGCATACATGCTTGTTTAGAATCCTCCTTAAGGTTTGCGGTTAAAATAAAACGTCACATTGTTATCAGAAAGTTACCAGAAGGCGTCTTCTACTAATCACACAAGCAAGCATATTCATCTATTATGCTTTGCTACCAGTATGAAGTGTGCAGTAAAAATACATGACCCAAGATCACTGAAGCTACCAGAGTCGAACAGTGTTTCCTTCTGAATTGAGAAGTTGATTCCACTGGTGGAGTTATGTGTTCAATGAAGACATCACAAGCTGCCGGTATTTTTAGGTAGAGTATCAAAGAAATAAGACAAATACAGATAGGTAAATCTGAACAGGAAGGTTCAATAAGACGCAGAAGCTGCATACCAAGTCGGAAAACACCGCGCCCTACTACACAAATATCATACGATATGCGTACTGATAAATTTCTCGGAATAAAACACTGATTGGAAATGGCCTTAAATGTCGGTATAATTAGACTGTCCAATGATTGTCACTCCTGATAGGGAATGAGTGAGTCTATATCACGGTAAAAATTAGCCTGATATTACGTCCCTCGTTTCTTTGAATGCTTTGAAACCTCAATTCAGTTCTTATAATCACAAAGTCAGTCTCATGGCTCCACTTGTTTATGTCTACCTAAGGTTAAACGAGGGAGCAGTCCTAAAGCCATATATTAATCCGCGATGTTAACCAACAGAACAAACAACAGCCTCTTTCTCACATATTACACCTAAGGATTTTTTACGTAGATCCATTCCTGATTAGCATTAGCATAAACCCATGTGGTCAGCCAGATCATCAATAGAAAGTGGTCAAATCCATTTGTCGCCTGACCAAAAAGATTGTAGGTTGGGGCAGGCTAGTTACAGTTGTCTGACACTTATCCGAAAGTGTCCGGGTTCTCGTTTGTCCCGAGTACCGAGTTAATTAGCAAAGGGAATTCTAAGATTTGACCAAAGTGATCACTATACGCTTTCAGCTGTCTATCCAGTTGTTCTGATTAGCTATTCCAGCTCAGTCTTTCACAGATACCTAATTAGATATGCAATGTTGATTGAGAATGGACACAACTTGGTTGTGCTCTCCTATACATACGGTAATAGACGAACAAGAAACAACCACGAAACCAATACATTGTTGAAGGAATCGGAATTTTAAAACCCGAAGTCTCTTATGGAGACTTTTCTGATTCCCAGCAATGACGTAGAGGTTTAAAGCGTAATCTAACTGAATGCTTTCTGCCACTGTACTTATCTAATAAACAACAGCTACTGAATCAGTTTGAGGCAGCTGTGCAGTTGAAATTGTGTTCGGTCCCACAGCGGTAACAACGATTATGGCTGATCGAAACAATGCATCGCTGTCTATCCTGTATTGTCAACCTATCTTTGAACCCGCTCAAAATCCACTGACTTGTAGTACACACTTGACAACTTGCAACAACATTGGTTCCACCGCAAATCGTGTACAGAAACTTCTGAAACTATTTTTGAAAACCATTGCTTGACACTGTTACCAACAGAGTGTTTTCCGTTAACACGTTTCACCCAACTGCACAATTCATAAACACAGTAGATTAAATTAAATCGAGCAAATAATTGATCGGACTAGAGCACATTATTTCATTAATGAAGTTTTGATAGTTTTGACATTTTTCACCAATTTTCATCCTTCAGAACTGCTTTGGATATTACTACATTATGGTAGAATCGACTGTTCTGCAAACACTCATTCAAAGTGTTTATCAGCCATCTGTTAAACACACATGGACTTAGTTTCATCTCATCAACATTTCGCTGAGCCAGAATCACAATTTGTAAATTACTATAACATCCCACTGTTTTGACCATATCTATGAAGCGAACGAACTGTCTATTTTCTTGTTGCGTGCGTGAAAGTTTCATAAACTCCAAACACTTTCTTTTTGATCACGTCCTTTTTGGTAGCAGGTTTCACGTTCGTGCTTCTGTTTATTCATTCGTTTTATATCACGCTTGCAATTGTCTGCATTGATCCGGCATAACCCAGCTAACTTCTCACGTACGCGTTGAGAAATATACATTATTATTAGTAGTATCATTATAACTGTCAGAACAACACTTCAAAATTTTATTCATTAGTTCACAGGCTAGCGGTCACCGGAGTCGTGAAAATGTAAGCGAGTTAATTTCCCTAGCTAATACAATTCACCAAGACTCACTATTTCTGATATCGTAACAGACGAAAAGCTTGTCACGCGTCACATCTACACATGCTGGACAATAAGTATCGAGGAATTATTGTTGCCCGCTTATACTAGTATACTGTTGCATCCTTGAGTGCTTTTCTAATGTCTAACTAACCTTCAACATAACTTTCGACCACCCTCCACAATGCACGAAAGGTTTTCACATTCCGTTAGTATGGATGAATACAGTCGACCTCTAGCTGCATTTGGTGCAGCAGAAAGGCTTTAGAATGGTAACCTTAATGTTTCGGTCTGAGGATAAACATCATGAAAAGTACAAAACCCTCGGTATTTTCTGTCTTCTAAAAACAGTTAGAAATCACTCGTCTGTGCACAGAATGACATATCCATTCATATCAGATTCGCATTGTTGGATTTTTCTCATTTTTTCACAACGTCCATTGAGCTAGTTCGCACAAAACACTCACATTTTACCAAGTACCCGAGGATATCCAGGAAGCTCAACTCAAAAGCTACGCTGTTATATAAATTTTCACATTTAGTATAAATATTTGGCAGAAATTCTCTGAAATTCTATAAGACGTACGTATACTTAATGGTCTTGCCTCGAACCAGGCGCTGGTATCTATCTGAGCTTAAACAGCCTGTCAAAGCAATGTCGGTGAATCTCTCAACCACACACAGTTTTTGTTCATGTGCTGATGGGCGAAATTTTTGTAGAAACTCGGTTAAATTAGTCTCAACCAATAAAGACGTTGAAAATATTTACACTGACGCACAACCTCGTTTTTTATCCATTTCATAACAAAGATTTTTCGGGCTAAGAACCAAGATTTTAACGAAATAGTACACCGATTTTGTCTTTTTTTCGGATGGTAACATTATCCGATCATTCCACTCCAGTTTCGCTACAAATTGGATCGCTGTTGTAATTTCGTTCCTTTGGTCACTGTCATTCATAACCAAATCGTGCCAATTTGATCTTCAAGAGTAAACGTTCGATGTCCTCAGCACGGTGAACGTCTAACAGCTCGATCATACATGTCAATACTCACACAATCTTGTTATGTAAACGATTTGCATGAGACTACCAATTAGCCACATATCTTGTCGCATCAGAAATGAAATATTGATTTTGTGCCTATGGTGCTCGCAAAATTTCCCCAAATTCCACAGGCATCAGCCTTCACTGGTGACAAAGGCTTTCAGTTTTGTTTCTCATTAAGCTAAATTGATGTTGAGTCTACACCAAAATAACCACTTCATACATGTAACTCATTAAGTTCACTGTGGTTTCATTTCGCTTTCATAATATTTACTCCTTCAGGCTAATTAAACTACAGTATATCCCATCGCCTGACTACTTCTTCCGATCGTTTCATATTGCATCTAATTAGATGACGGTTGTCTTGCTTGCAGAATTCCGTGATAATACATGCCTAAAACAACAACCAACTGAATGCTGTACATGGTACGTAGTGATTTGCGCAAAAGGTGTAAATAAAAATTTGAATTTTTGTCCATTCTGCCGAATAGTGTCAGTTTTCCACAAAAAATGTATGAAATCCCAGGTAGCCGGTAGAACAAGCTAAACCATTCTTTCAACCACAGAAAAATCGAATCGGAGTAATAAGAGATGTGCGTGACTATTTCCATCTTTGACCGAGATACTGGAAGGGGCAAATAATACTCTCTATTTGATGCAAATCCGGCGTGAACTTCGCTGTTTCTCACTTTTCACTCACTTAACATGGATAATTTCAAAAACCACTGACGAAATAGGTTTTAACTTGGCTGCTGATTTACGGGACTACGTATCACAAAGAAACTCCCGACCGAACTCCATTGGGCGAGCAATGCGGTCGATAGATGGTGAAAGTGTTCAACTAATTAGATGAGACAGTGTACAATCCAACAGTTCAGTCCGACTGTTATTGAGAACCATATCGTTGTCTGAAGTATCAACAACTTTTTGGATTTTGTTGTGGGTGCAACGTTTAGTTGCAACTACGTGAGTAAGCACTCAATAAGGTGTAGTCAGTGGAAATAATTTTAGCAGAATGAAACCAGTGCATCAGTTGGAATGCCCTCTATAATTTTTAAAGATTGGAGTGAAATTCTCGGTGATCCCCTAAGTGATCCGTCTAACGACTGTAGTGTCAATCGTGACATTGTTGACCGAAAGATAATTATAAGGATCGATGGAATATCTTCGAAAAGTCGTCACAAACTCTGTTTGAATGCTTGTTGATCCATTGAATTTAGAAAAAGAAAGAGAACCATATAAGGTCCAATGTGCTGCAGTATTTTAACTGACGGGTAGCTAAAATCTGTCGGGATTTCTCCAAACTCTACTGATGATGACATCGCTTAAGTTGTACATGCAGTTTTGGTTTGGTTAAACAAATGTATACTTCTTTAAGGCAATGCTTGATGGCTTGCAATAACAACCTCGTCACAATTATGCTGTTGAATTATTTTAGTGATACTGCTGCCAGATTTTTTCTGCTTTTAATAATTAAAAATCACCTTTTCAGTAGAATGCAGTTCACTCGCTGTGCTCGCCAAAAATCTTCTACTGTACAACTTGATGCAAATCTTCTGCAAGAGACGTCCAGTTTTTGTGTAGTTTCCATTCACCCCAACTACTTGTTTAGTTTCCACTGAGTGTTCTTTTTTTCATAAGCTGATGATAATTCAGTTGGATGGTGAGTTGACACTGACAGACCTTATAGACATGAGGAGGATGACATTTGCTGACAACTGTTGCTTCTGAGTGTTTCATCGTCTTGACTTCAGGGTTATCGCTAACTTAGTTTTCCAGTCAATTACGGATAAGTTTCATTTACCTGTAGAAGCATACCACCTAACAGTTGGTTAACTGGCTTGGCAGTCGGTTCTAGCAAAACGTAGATGTTATATTCCCAAACTTTATGTCATGACAAAATGTCATCCACTTGTTGGTCGTCTGGTTGTTCGATCTGTACCACCGATTGCTCTCTCATACTTTTTCCGTGTCATTTTTGTAAATAATCACACTTGTTACCAGGTGTGTAAGTTTTCTCTTTATATGTTTGAACACTGACTGTTCCCAAGCGCTGTGTTGACACTGTCTACTTCTACTGCCAATGTTATTATTGATTGAGTTACAGTTTTAAACCTGTTTACTGTTAGGCTGTTTCAACCCAGTGTCCGGAAGTATTTTTTATGTGTTTATACATACATACAGAACGATTCGAGAAAATAGTGTTTTCCGATTTGAAATGAATTGCAGAGTTATCGCTCCACAACTTGGAAAAGGTCTGCAAATGTCAGAAGTTAGGCAGAATTGATGGGCTCTACCATAATGATTGGCGGTAGACACCTCGAAACAGTCGAATTAACATTCTGAAGCTTGTGGGTTTGTGACCCAAGATTCCACATCATCGATTGCCAGACAGTAGGTCGTCAAGTCAACCAATTCCGCTACTTCCTTGGAACTCGAAATTACTAGCCTTTAACGGAGCATTGCTTAATCAAACTCTTCAGCGGGTGTTGTGTACACAAAAACTGGCTGAAACAACTCATCGGCACACAACCCGTATGTTTTGCGCTTAACATTGGTGGAAGTGGTCGAAAGGATAACGCAACATTCTTTATGCTGTGACTAACTGCTCGGGAGAAACCCACTGTTCCAAGTTATCGCTTGAATGTGATTCCACCTGTCTAATACCTTCTTCAGCCAGGGCTACGAAATTCGATCGCTCACACTTTAAAGTTCCGTACGTCGTTATTGATTTTTAAATGTGTCTTATAAGTTCAGGTGCAAACACGTTGAACCTGAGAGTGTATTATAACTGGTGACCTATCCCTTTACCTAATGTGCGGACACGGTAGAGGCATACTCAAACCATTGACCAGATGTGTGGCTTTGAACGGAGCTGTTGTTAGTCGAAACGTGTGCGCACTTGGCCAAAAAATGCGTGCTTGAATAAAACACTTTTGTTCGGGAGGTTCTATCAGTAATGGTAGTGTGCTAATTCTAAGCAACCTTTGCTTGCCTGTTCTCTATGAATTCAGCAAATTGCACATCTTTTCAGAGTACCGAAACCGCAATTAGTAATCTAGTCACGGTCTAAAACAAGGCGCGACACAAAATCCATGTGCTCCAAATTGAAGTAAGTCTAATCACATAACGGTATTTAGCGAGAAGTTTGGTCGATATGAATATGACTCCATCAACACTTGCAGGTGGTATCACAGCTCAAACAAACCTATCAACAAACCCCATTCTAAAAATATGCTAACCTCCCGTTTCGTACTTGTTAAAATTCAGCACTGGCGCTGTGTATGCTTGCAACCTCCGGGGTTTAAATTCAAGTCTAAGTTCCCACAAGACAACCTTGTTGACCACCACCCCACTGATCTCACACCGACTACAATTAAAACCTCAGCCACACTCGTTTGAGAACGGTGCTTAGGTTGCCCAATGTCCTCAGTCAGAGACACGGTGAAGGCCCCGTCAACAATGGTCGATGATCTTATGAATAAAACGCGTAAATCATATTGAACAGTTCGTTCATAAGTTCAAGTAACCGGAATTTGGTCGCTATATAATAAATTCCACTCACATTCGCCCTCATCCAGGGTCAAAGATGTCACATTAATTCTGAGAACAGGGAAACACGGATACTGAACACGAACGGCCTATCGCCATGGTTGATCACTCAGAGTGACATACCCAAAGTAACTCAGTCTTTGCCGTCCCACTGAATGACGCACACACATGCAGCAAAGTCATAGTAAGTGTGCGTCTGGATGCTATCTTCGTTTTTTTCCTTGAACACGACATTCACTTTCTATCGGCCTTGGCAACCTGTTGAAAAGTGACGTGCAGCAAAAGTCAAAGCTGGGTAAAACATTCATTAGAACTGGCAAGGAAACTTGCATTTCAAGCGTTTCTGTGTGAGTTCTCAAGTTAAAAGAATACAGACGCCCGGTGAGGATAGCGGAATAGAAATATTACGCATCCGGGTCGACCTCGATGATATTGTTAAAGGCAGTACAAAAAACCGCGAGCAACATGGAATTCTACCTCTAGGCTCCAAACATATGGAATTCTTCGCAAAGCAGCAGGTTCAGACAGAAGTGAATTCAGATGCGAGGTGATTTCTGTGGTCGACTCGTCTGAACGGACGAGTCGAGATGCGTGGTGCGTTACTCTGATGAAACCAGTAAGCAATCATTAACAATTCAGCTCACACGCGAGTCACAGAGTGTGGTCTCTGTCCACTAGTCTGGTTATAAGTTAAGTGAGTTACTTTGTGCGTGCCTGATATTATGACTGTGTTAGCCCAAATTAACTTTGGGGGAGTTCCTCAACCCATCAAAAATCTGCACTCGTTACATGCTTCCTGTTTGGTTAGTGTTAGACGAACCCATTTTTCCCCTCCAAAATCGCCTCCTTCCTCGAGAAGACGTTCTTGTCCAATCGGAATAGGCGGAAATTTCGTGAACATTCGTGAGGTGACCTTCGCTATTTTTTTACCTGACTGACCTCTATTTTGCTATGTTCATTGGTGACTCAGTGACCTTGACTGTTTTTTATGTTTGTCCTTCGGCTATCTGGTTCCAGAACGTTAGTTAGTCGCTATGCTCCCTATAAGTACAAATTTATCCTTGTCGCACAAGTTATCGGAGCAGAACAAAGTTGCTGTTTGCACCCACATTTTGGTTTCTCTTGAGCGCAATTAACGGGGACTGCCAGCGTGATTTTCGAGACAAAGATCTGCATTGTTAGCTGTATCAAGCAGGAGAATGCGACTTCCTATCAATCGCCTTGTTATACTGTGGACGAACCAGTGTATTGAGTCAAGGGTTTACAACAGGTGGTGTACCAAAAAAAGCGCTGGTCTCACATGTATATGCACCATTTCTTATACTGGGTTCCTTTTGAGGCCTATGACAAATTTCTTGTTTTATGGCGATTGTTAACCTTATTAGTATTGTGCTTTCCAAATGATTACGGTATAGTTGGGCGGGAAATCGAGTGTCATTTACAGTTTATGCGAACTTCACAATCAGGTAGACTATTTGGTCAGCCACTAACATCTAACTTTTTTCTGAAATGTGACAGCCAGATTTGTAGTAACTCAGTCAAGTTGCCACTTGTATGCTCAAGATTCGCTCGTGATTTGCAGTTATGCACATGCAGTTAGTGTTCATCTAGAGAGTTAGCCGTCTTCATGTATGTATTGGCATATCAACCAAAGGTTTGAAGTTGCGTAATACCGATCCTGCGATTGCGTCTGGTGTCGTATCTAACACGCAGGAGATCGGTTTGTTCTGGTTCGTGCTTGTTTCATGTCGAGAGTTTCAGTGTAGGTTAACTTTTCGTTTTGTTTCTTGGGAGTCTTTTTCATCAGATTGAAGACACTTTACTGGGGCACGGCAATTGAAGACACCAGAAATTTGTTAAACAATGATCTGTTAGTGACTGTCTGGGCTGAGTTCAGAGAAGAAGGTACGTGAAACAACCAGTTAAGCTAGTTAAGCCAGCTACATCAGTACCGCTGTATGTTCACCTCATAATAGTCCGTTAGACTCATATGCTTAGTCCCTCATAAGTAACCAAATTCAGATGTCCCGTGATCGCTGTAACCAAAAGGAGCTGTGCTTTCTAGATTTCCGATCATATCACTCTAGGCAAAAAGAATGTTAACAGATCAAAGTGGCTATTAATCTGGCCGGCACCTGCGATGTTCCATGACCTACAGATTCTGTGTCACCTAAAGAATTTTTTCAGCGAAGAACGGTATTTAAATGCTAACCGAATTGTTTGTAGAACCCAACTGGGGCTGACGAAAGTCTCACACTGTTAAAGTTTTGAGTGTCACCTAGAGAGGGTACTTTGCACAGTGATACTCACAGCTACTGGGGTAGTTGTAAATAATCGTTACCCGTTCTAACTTAATTTTGTACATGGTTGTGTGCACTCTTCTATAAACCTCACCTGTGACTCTGTTTACAAACACACGCACCAACTTTTATTTTACGGATTATCACGACAGTTCACAGGAGCTTCCGCACACTGACTCCTTTTTCCCATTTTCTTCTGAATTGTTGGCCGATTAAGTAAACACGTGTTAAACGTTTTTAGCTTCCTGCATTGAAAGTTGTCTCCTACGTGCTGTGTAGAAGCTTATTTACTCAGTGTCATCCGAATCAGCCTTCTAACTTTTTATCCATTTCACATGTGACATTCTTTTCAAACAGACAAAAGTTAACTTGTCTAAATTGATTCATTTGCTCTACTTTATCTACGTGCATGAATTTGCGTCTGATTGCATTGCCTGTAGTGTAATCACACTCCTAATTTATTGCAATACGACTGGTTAGGCTGTCGCATTGTGAAGGCTTCTGTATGTTGGAATAACGATGTGTGGATCGTACAAATGAGGCGAGTGAATACTTTGGTAACGTTTACCACTTGTCAGACTGAACCAGGAAGGACCAGAAACGCAAATATTTGATGTGATTAGGCACGTACACAAAATAGAATTCACCATCTGCTTTATAGACTTTTCCATCACTGCAAGGTGGTGTTATGTCAAGGAAGGACGATTTGAATTCACTCATTTACTCCTTACATTCGGTCTATATGATACTTACAATAAATGATTTCCACTCATTACTGACGTTTCGGAGCCAGTCTGGTGTGCTGAAGAATGAAACCGCATTTCTGTAAAAATAGCATCGAGAGGTAACGTCACTTCCCGCAATGACCATAGGGAACTAAATTATTTAATAAAATTCAGCTAACAAGAATGGATGACTTTACCAGAATGTTTTCAGTCCAGTATCTACCCCTGAAATGGCGACGCGTCAGACAATTTTCTGACTCGTGAACTGGAGGTCACTTAGGGCGATTATTCCTGATGCTTTGTTAATTTAGTTAAAATATGCCACATCCAATTCATCCACTCTGACCAGTGATGAACAGGCTTATGTTTTAGAACTTGAAACTGAATGTAACACAGTTGTGATGGTAAAATTAAATGCGGCTGCTTTTCCTTTAAACCTTTGTAAAGGATAACAGTATATCCATTCACAGATTACAGAATTAAACAAAACCCTTTTGATTATAACAAGTACAACATGTTATGTCATATTCACGTTGTGACCCCAGGTGAACTGTATTTTTGGTAACATTTCTCCACACTGTATACAAAACACAAACACGTGTCATTTGGTGCCTCCCTTTTAGGAAGCTTTTACAATATGAATATTCTGATTTAAATCGCTTGATAAAAACTCTCTGAGACGGTCGAAAATTTGTGAAATGCATAACTATTTTGGTTCTTACTTGTTTCGGCTTACACAAGGAATTATGTAATAAGCAGCACAACGCACAATATATATTCTTCATGCCTGCTAATCAGTGCTAATCTAATTTCCAGCCTTCATCAGTCAATACATAAGTGTCTTCCTACACCGTCCTGTGACGGCAGAACGAAGAAGTACTATGTATTTGGAACACAGAACAAACTGCAACTTAAAGAATTTCCGTGTGGTTAACAGGAACTGCGATCTGACAGCTATCGATGTTTCGCCTTTCGCCGCAAGTCCACAGGTTTTAACTTTAAGTTATCACGCAACACCCCTGTCCGAAAAGAAGGAAGGTGGGTACGTTCGGTGAAAGATTCAAATACGGTTCACCTAATGGTTAGTTCACACCCGTAAATACCACTTTGGCCAGAATCGATAGAAATGAATGAGGGTGGAAGATTTAGACGACCCTCAAACGGCCACCTCAAACTATGAAAACGACATCACTGATTCGGTGAGTGTAGACTATCGATTCATCACTGAGGCTAATGGCGTGCAACTTAATCTGATTGTGTCCGCTGGATTATTCTAAACAATAAGGTAGCCGGCTGTTGAATGGTAATTTTCAAGCGTGCCTAAAACAGTGCTTAGATTGACTGATATTTTAGTATTCGAACCTGTTGCCAGCCTGGCCTGATCATGAACTGAAGCGCGTGCTACAGTTTTCACCGAGATACGTCCTGGTGAAACCGTTTAACCAGGATACCTCTTCTGTCTATCGCGTTAATAAAAATAGGCGACTACCCATGATTCGAATAAATTTGAAGCAGCCGGTTCACTTCATGAATTTGAACATAGCACTAAGAAGACGGGTAGTAGTAGTTCACCAGCACTTCTTACTGTCCCCTCAGTAACAAACATGTGGGGTCAAGCGGACCAAGCCCGGCCGGTTATGAATAATGCAACGAGTAAACAGAGAGTATACTGATGACAGTTGAATTCGAAGTGACAGAGAGCGAACAACAAAGCGAAACGTCAATACAACGGAATGACAAGAGACCACGCAGCACAGTCGTACGTTCGATTGAGCGAGGTAATTGCCGGTTAAGATACTCGTTCAAACAAACGTTTAAGCGCATACAAAAGTTGGAAACAAAAGGAGTCCAAATAGCGATCGTAACTCTAAAACAGTTAGCAATAAAAGGACAACGTCGCTTCAAACAACAGTAACCAGGAATATGCATAATACTAGTGTGATGAAGGTGAAGAAATGAAACAGCAAACTGGATAGAAAATAAAGCACAAAACTATCTGATCAGCGAAAGTCTAAGGCTTACATATAATTGTTTTTCACACATAGTGCTGATAGACACAACATCAGCGAAACGGGAATGTATGTGGCGGTTCAAAATTCTGGCTGTCTATTCCGGATTAATCGTATGACCAGCGATCAATATATGTCTCGCGTTAGACGAAGCCGCCAGTTGGCGTGTCTTCGGGATGAAGAAATTTGATATTTTAAACCTATTTGGTAAGTTTTCTCTCATTGTACGGTTCAAGCACCTATCTCTTTTGCTTATTCAACTTTCGCTGCAATCATACACGAAGTGGTAGCTGCAATGTGAGTTGGCACCAATACGTTTCTCCCCGTTGATTGAAATTAACGGTAGGTTGCGAACTCGGTCAAAGACTACGACCCAACAAAATTGAGTTAACAGTAAAGCTTACTCGCCATCCGTTAGTAGCCAGTATGTCGCAGATAATTCTGCAACATACTGAGTGTGGGGCACTTTCCACACAACTGAAGGATGGTGCTGTTTTAGGATAGGTTGATGCATATGTTGTCCGAAAATTTCGCATTCGAATCCGCTTGATAAAAAGTGGCAATGAATCAGTTCTCTAAGCGGTTGTTAAGAAACGACCAACAGTCTTAATTCATGGTACCTAAGCAGATTCTCTTCAACATTAGTCCATTTAGGATGCCATTACCGCATCGTACAGTAGACAGATCGGAGTTATCTCCAGGTCATTACACAGCTCTTCAAAACTGATGGTGAATTTTCGAGATGTTTTCGAGAATGTTCAAAAGAAGGTTACACGAGATCACACAAAACAGGTTGCAGCGACAAATGACTGTATGGATCTTTTAAAGAACACGGCGGTAAACATGCGCTTCATGTCTCTTTTGCTGAACACAGGCTTTTGTGTATCATTGCAACAGTGGTGTAACTGCACCTAAAATGATAATTTTGCCCAGCGGATTCTTGCACTAACCATTCGTCGGTGTAACAGGCAAGTTTAACGTTCTGGCTACGGTTACACATTATACTCGTAGATCAATTTTGTACAATATGGAAGCACCGGTGGACAGCGTTCTTTCGAATCAGGGGTACTAACCAGAGTCCTGTAAAAAGGGACAACACGAACGAGTACGAACCGAAAGTCCATTAAGATGTGTAGACGAATTTCGCAACCAAAAACCCAGATGGCACTGACAACACCGCAGTATGTGGCGTTACGTTTGCTATTTCAACCCTTATTGTCGTACTGCCCACCTTTTTCGAAGTCTGCTTAAAGCTCTAGAAGGCTCTTTTTCTTTCTCTTGCGAGGAAAAGCCGAAGTTGAATACTTTGCGTCTTTCAAAACTATTTCAAGAATATATGGCACAGCGAACTCTCAAAGTGGTTTATTCATCATTTAATAGTACACTATGACAACCCAGCTTAGTTATGTTTGTTTTAACACACCTCTGTCTTTTTTTTCTTGAACCACCTTCACTTCCCATTTCTGCATGTAGCAAATCGGACGTTACCTGGCTGAACATTCATAATGCTGCGTTGTTTTTCAGCTTGCCTAAAGTTGCCACTTGTGAACCCACTAAGCACGGAACGCCACGCCAATGTGCAGTATGTGGTGACGGGCATGATTTGCCACGCGCCGGCGATTAAAAAGCATACCCTTGAAGGGAGGACGTGAGGTTCTAAGAAATTGCAAAAGATGTTTTGTTTGCCTATTGCCAAACCGCACGGCCGAATATCAAAGGTGACTTTTATAGCGTTCATGGTCTCTATGTGGGGGGTGACATCATGCCGGGATGCGAACAGGCCCGGCAACTTCGGGATCTGAACTCGACACGGAGAGATCAAGTTGTGGAGTCACCACCTGGCATAATAGAGGGGTTCATCCTGTCCTCGCGCTTGACAGGTTAATTGGGACAGTCGGGACGATTGAAACCCATGCCTTCCTAGATAGCGGCTCTGAAAACACCCTCGTAGATGAATCTCGAACTGACTGATTCGGACTTCCATCAATCGAGCAAACGCCCAGCATTCGTTCATTGGGTAAGTTAAACGTCAAAAGGTGAGTTTGGAAGTTTTGCCTTCAGATAATGAAAGTAGAATCAGGGTCGACAAAGTCTTTACTGTCAGGGGTCATACGGTTAAACCTGCGGGAACTATACCCGACGATGACGTTCGGCAGTTAGCCTAACTTGGCTGGTCAGCTTATCGTCTCATTGGGAGAAAATGAATCCGACCTAATAATAGGCTATGGTGTGCTGTAGGTATGTTTAGCAATAGATCAACAAGCGGGGCAGGCGTCAGCCGTACTCTGTGAAGACTACCTTTAGTTAGACCTTCCCAGGCCTCATGTCGCTATCCACAAACAGTGATGACGAAGTTCATCGCTTGAGGGGTTCTGAGCTTGGACGATTGGTTCAGCGCACGTTTGACATGGAGTTTGTCGGGCGCGAACTATCTGGTGAGGTAACGAATTCCCGTGATCATCAAGGAGCCGAGCGTTTTGCAGAGTCCACTGCTACGCCCAAGAATAGTTGGTAAGTAATCGACTTGCTATGGCGGTCTTCTAATGTAAGTCTTCCTGTTGTCCGAAGGATGGCTCAAAAACATCTGGCTTTGCAAGGTCAGGGTCTTCATCACAACTTTGGATTGGCACACAAGTATAACTGGATTATTAAGGCACATGTGACCGAAGGTTCTATATTGGAAGCTGATGTCAGTGAGGGTAAAAATCTTCGCCGGTGGTACCTAACCCATCACCAGGTGTTGAAGCCGAATAAACCTCGGAAGGTGCCAGTTGTGTCCCAGTGTGTGGCGAAATACAAGGACATCTCTGGTTGCTAAGGCCATTTCTTACAATCAACCTAGTATGTGTTTCTGTTGCGCAAGGGTTCAGAAGGATTTCTTCAGAAGGAAAGAAAATGATTTGCAGACGGATGTTGCTAAAGGAGACAAGCGGGCACTGAACTTCTTTTTTGATGGAGCGACGAGTTAACGACTATATACCGGACACGTGTGAGATTATGGTCTATCCTTTCGGGGTTACTTCTTCACTCTTCTGCGCGTCATTTGGACTCAGGAAGATAGCAATCGATAAGGGACAATGATTTAACAAGCTGGCCAATCAAGTTGCAAACGAGAAGTTTTTACGTTAACGACTGTTTGGTAGTGGTGGATTCACTTGAGGATGCCAGACGTGTCACATCTAGTTTACGTAGAATGCGTCTCTCGGGTGGACTTAAACTGGTGCATTGGACATCTTGGACATCTTCAAAGGAGCTAAGTTGACGGAGTTTTTTGTCTCAGAGTCGCCTGTTTGGGTAGCGACCATGACCGCCAAGCCAAGAGCGGTAGTCATAGAATAGCCGTGCGTCTTATAGGCATTCTCGCCTGCACGTCAAGCGGACGAAAATGTATTCCAAAGGATTGACAAGAAATGATGTGTAGTAGTCAAACCTTTTGTCAAGCCCGCAGGCCTCGTGGGCTGAGAGGAATTACACGCTGACATATGCTGACGATGCGTGTTCAGGCAATTCTGAAACATCTGCGGTAAAACTTGGTTGTCTATATGTTTGGTAGTCACGGGATGACAAATAAGAGAACGTGCAGACCAGTCTCGCTGAAGACTGACGTTGGTGAAAATACCGACCAACAGTAGTTAGTGACAGAGATCTCAGTGACACGTTCTTTAGACAAGTCGTCGGTGCGATAGTACAAGGAATGAAGTTGAGAGTCATCGCAAGACACAAGGAGGGTTACAGAACGCGATAGCTGCCCACAACAAAATCAGGGGTATGAGACAACATTGGAAAAAAGGAACATAAACATTGAGCATATACTTCGGGGTGACGTCATGCACATATTAAGCCCAGTTAGCACTAACGTCGTACCACATTGAAGACCCGTTGTCAGACAAACGTGCAGTACCAGGATTGGTAACCGGTTGTCCAACTGCTAGATATTGACAGGGTGGAGCATCTTGGATTATACAGATGAGCTTCCAACGCTGGCAAAAATGTCGACCAACATCCTTGAGAAAATCAGCTCTGAGTGTTGCGTTTACCGCATGAATTGTGGTGCGATAGTATCACCAATTAAGAGCAATGACCAACAGGCCACTTGCCTTTCACCTGTGTTGCAGTTGTTTTCAGTTTTAGTGATATTTCTGCTTGGTTTCATGTGACTGGTAATGGGTGTTTTGAAGCTTCAGCGTTGGAAGCGTTAAAAATCAGCAGTCATACTGGCAGCTGTCAGTGTAGTCTGTGGTTGGTGTAAGTATCGTCCAACAGTCATCAGGTTCGCTCATACTCACAGCGCGCTAACACACCTGCCTGATGAAATTGTACGACGGCGTAAATATAGGTGCTGTGAAACCAAAGGTATAATCCTGAGAAAACAATTCACTTTCACGCACGTTAGAGACTAGTGGAGCGTTGACAAAACGAGGTCCAAGTACCCAGTGTGTGTCCACTCCATTAGCCTCGCCGTCCGGTTGACTCAAACCATGAACAACGTCTGAGAATGCAGTACGCATTCACATCGGTAGCTACTCCTTTCGGATGATATTTTTTAACAGTACGGAGAACTAACACATACAGAGGGTGATGAGAAACGTGTATTCGAAGCGTTTTGGATACATTCTGAATATCATACTCAACTCTGTTCATTGTCATGTTGGTTGGAATATTTACCTTCACCGCGAGGGGCGATTGGCGTTCTATACACTAAGTAGTGAGTGACTGAAAAATACATCACCACCCCAGTGATCGGCAGGCAGCTTGAATTAATCTGTCTCCGTATACAGTTCTGCACGGACGCCGCGAGCCCTCAGTTTAGTTGGAAACAATGTAGTAGAGTAGACAGAATTAACTTCTGAAGATTTTCGGTGGTGGAGTGGGGGCATAATGCTCTTTCTATACGCCGTTTCATAAACATCGAAGGTGGAAACAGCCATGTCATTGTGTCAGTTTCAACCATTTCCAGTAACGTTTCGTCGACCAGTATCTACTTGAAATCCTGCTTGAAAAAGTTGTACAAATACCGTATAACCAAGGAAGCTAGAAACGTCATCATACGTGTTTCACTGCCAAATATGCGAATAGTTCCGTTGAAATACAATACCAACATTGTATGGTCGTGTATTTGCATTTTGACGATATCTTTAGAATACCGCAAAATCAAGCACTCTCAGCTTATGGGGTGACATATTTCATAACGAAAATTGCAATGAGCGCAATCATAAGACATGAAAAGTAGGCTGACGCCATTAATGGGCTG
>QNGE01000902.1:9780-35592 GCA_008508345.1 Paragonimus westermani
TTGCGTGGTCGCGAGCGGAAGCGTGCGGTACGCAAAGGAACCATCGGTGCCATAGGTCGCGGTGACGTGACTATATGGCGTTGCGATGTGTGCGGCCGCGAATGCGCTGGCCGTCTGGGGCTGGTAGGTCACCAACGTACTCATAGTACCCCGTCGGCGAAGAGGCGGCGAGTACGCTAGGCTCAGGTAGGTCATATCGGTGTACCTATTCTACTTCTGTTAATGACTGCATCGGCCAACATCGTGGTCATTGACAACTAATCCGCTCTTCTTTTCAGAAACCTGAGTGTCGGCGGTCTTCTACCCATTCTTTTCTCCGGCTTTGTTGGTGCATTGTATGATGAATGGTCTGCCTGGCTTTTCATAGTCCAATGAGAACTTTGCTTTTCATCCTTATCTTCCCTGGGATGCACTAACCTGCACCCCTATACTGCAACGCTTCTTGTATTACACTTCAAAGATCTCTCTTATTAGTGTAGATCTCGTCATTGCAGCCTCTCTGATTAGTTTCCGAGAGATAAGAGTTTCCTTTCCTTATTAGCCAATCAAGTGGCTAACCAGCATTGGCCGGCTGGACAGAAAGGCCTCAGTGGCACACCTCCCGGTCTTATTCCTTCGGGTTTACACTGGATATGTGGTGTGTTGGTGGATCTGCGAATGGTTCAGCGCAAGCCAGTTGCAGTGATATATATATGCGCAGGCGTCCTTTGGCTTCGGTCACTGTGACAGGCTAATCCGAATCGGATGCCTCCAACCGTATCTGTCACCCGCTGCTTTGCGATACAGGCTTTCGAACCAAAGGTCTTGGTTGAGGGCCCTCATCGTTTTCCTGCATAGGTCCGATCGTCCTGGCGGTATCCAAACCCCCACACGGACCATGACATTACAACACAAACTACGTACCATACTGCATCGGCCGTCACGCAGGATGAACCGGGTCGCCCTATCTGCAGTTTCTAGCAGGGTGAACAGGCAAAAATCCGCCATTGCCGAATCCCCTCTCTCCTTTACTGACCACTCTAGAACAATTCCTAGATCAGACAATGCTCATACAAATCCCAGTAACACAAAGACCAGTCTGAAACACGTACGGAAACGCAAGATACTCTCCGGCAGGACGTGGAATGTGCGAACGCTCCTGGATCAATGCGCAACTACATCACGACCAGAACACCACACCGCACTCATTGCCATGGGACAGCCACTATTGCATCAAGAGCATAGCTCTGAAACAAGGCTTGCGAACCAAGTTAAGCTCCAAGAACCAGGTGCAGGGTACACATTCTACTGCGGAGGTTCCCAGCGGACGATGCATGGCAGCATGGGTTCTGTTTCGCAAACCCTGACAGCACCAACCATTGGATATTAATCGAACCGCACGGCATTAGCTTCCGGATCCTGTCCAGGTGCGTGTGACGCGGCCGACGTAAGCTGCTCAGACTCTCCGGCGAATTTGTTTTAACTATGTGCCAAGCTCATTATACAAATTACCAGTTCCATGGTCGGCTGTCCAACACAATCCGGTCGGCCTCAGTGAGTGACCGGCTGTTCGTCGTGGGTAGCAAAGACTCAAGTTAGGCCCGACCCCACCGCTTGTTCAAGAGTCCTCGGACCCCACAGCATTGGTTCAGTCGACGAAACCGGTGATCATTTGCGCCACCGTGCATGCTACTTACTGGCTGGCCATCTTAAATCAGCTTTCAGCCGGATGTGAATGACACCATGACGTGGGTTCACTCACGAATCGGTCATCATCACTTGCCTGTCCACGTGATCGTGCGGTAGCGCGACATTCGTGGAGTGCGTTTCGCGCGAGTGGTACGCGGGGCTAAATGTAGCATGGCCGAATTGTTTGTCCACGTATGGAGGCCTATTTTCCGTGGATTCTCCGGTCAACGATAGGAACTGGATATCAAACGACTGGAGATCGTCAAGATGAGGACTGCCTTTCAACGTGCAACTGCCGCTCGTCTGGAGGATGCTTCTGTGTCCATTAATCATGAGATTATATGGCAATGCCTGAAGAAGCAGATCGCAGCAGCAGTCATCAAGGTGACCAGTACCAAGCACCGGAAACGTCCGGACTGGATCGACGACAACAAAGCGGCTATCTCCAGCTGGGTATGAGAGAAAAATGCGTTGCTTGGCGCTTCCACAGTGAGCTCGGACAATGAAGGCAGGAAAGTGATATCCCGGAGTACTCGCTGTTAACTGGCCAAACCTGTTTGCAGAATCAAGGACGACTGGTGGACGAAGCAAGGTGGATGAATGTGGAGATGTGCCGAACGTGGACAACACAAGGAGTTCCATGGCCCGCCTAGAGCAATTTTGGATTACACGTTCAGTCTATCCAAACACTGGTTGAGGTAGACACCGTTTTTTCGTGCACCCAGCCAGGGGACATAATAAGAGTCTGGAGGAAATACTTTGGTAACTTACTAAACTGTCCTGCTATTGTTGATCGTGTGACTGTGATCAGTTTGCAGCAAAGAGCCTTCAAATCTTCGCTAGCTTTCTTACGGGATTTGCCATAGGTACACAATGGGAAGGTTGCAGGCGAAGATGGATTGGCAGGTGAAATAATGAGGAATGACGGACCTGCGTTAGAATAGGCCTCACTCCAGCCGGTTCACTCCATCTGTGAGTAGAAGTTAATGTCACAACTGTTCAAGGCTGCCTTTTCCGTACCTCTGTTTTAAGGTGAGGGTAGCAGGCAATGCACCGGTGACTACCTGAGCATTAGCCTGTTGAGTTGCGTTGACAAGGCGCTTGCGTGAACCCTTCTAGACCGACTGAAGGAGGAAATGTTGGAAGCCAACATTTCCGATGAGCATTGTGGATTCCGCGTGAATCGCAGTACGACTGACCTGGTGGATTGTGAACAAGACGTGTTCACACACGCGGTTTAAAAATGAAATTTTCAATTGTGACACGTGAAAATGATGCACACCCTTTCAGTGGAACCCTGTAATTCCCCCAAAGACATTACCGGTCCGAAGTGGAGCTAAGGATGCTAGAATTACTTATCACCAAAAGATAATGACGCCAATAAAAAGCATGCATGTATAACACGTAATTTGCAGTGTGACATATATAAACGAATAATGAGCTGGATAACCAGGTGTTTGAACTTATCAAAATCCTGCTAGCTCTGTACACTTGACTGTTGCAGACCACTGCTTGAATATGCGGAGACTTGTGAGGGAGTTTCAGTGAGCAGTGTTGATGTCAGCGTAATACTTGACTCGTAATTCCTTTACTGTGTGAGCCAGTACCAGCCTCGGAGCCAAAATCTTTTCGGTGCCACTGTGTACCACTTAGTTCATGTCCCTCAGTACAGGCACGACGCTGTTCTGTTCCGTGTCTCAAACCTCCACTTGTTTTTACATGTCAGAGGGCCTGGCGGATTTTGGTTTGATCGTGAACATGGCCAATGACAGGTCCATCAAGAGTAAGATAATTTGTGCATGTGTGTGGAAGGGGAGTGGGTGAGAGAGGATTGTACAGGCGCCTGTGGTGTCGACATGATTGGGATGGTCCACCGTGCCAGGTGCATCACGAATAAACACGTCTGTTTCATGAGGTCACTTTGCGTTTCGGATTGTAGGGTGAAAAGGTTACGGGACATCGGTAGCACATACGAAGTGTCGATGCGGTAATCAGCGCGGACAAACGGAATGTGTCAGTTATGAATGTCCTGTCCGAAGTGACACCTACAGATCCGCCCAATGCTCAACCCGACAGGCAGCCTCATTACAGGAATGCGTTGGGGTTATTCTTCGCACGACTGCTTAGTTTGTTCTTCATCGATGGTCTGGAGCCACTTTCACACTTTCTTCCCTCCTCCCAAAAGTGAAAGTGTCAATGAGGGTGAATCAAATTGACCTAATTTCATGACTAGTTAACTTCTGGCTTTGTGTCTGAGACGGCCCCAGGCCCACAAAGAACAGGAGTTCCGTGAGTGACCTGTTTTCGGTCTTCAATCTACACATTTTCCCGCCATTTACTCGTCAGAAAGGGCTGCTATTTTCCGCTAGGCGTTGAGTACACGTATCATTAACTAAAATTCACGCAGCTGTGCAGGGGTGACTCCTCACACTACGCTTTTAATTGCATTCACGTGTGTGTATTGAGTAGGTACACCTGTGAACGTATGAATGTGAGGTGACATCTGTGAACATAATATACAACAGCACATTAATTCTCAATGTATTTGAACGCTGTTGCATATATTGCATAGCATATACACGTAACGCATGTTGCTGTGGTTAGCGGAACGTCTGTTACAGCATCACCGCCCCACCACAAAATAAATATCGGCCGTTTTAAGCCAAACGACGGTTCCGCTAACGTGGTCGCGGTCACACAGAATTATCGGCCGCTATCGGTAAGTTTGCCAAAACATCCTTGAAGCAATGTCCAAGAAAAGTGCGATTCTACTCGACAGCCACTCAATCTTTGGCCGCTATTTTGGTACCATAGAGGTGGATTCTGTCAAACCTATTAACTGGCGCCTCAGGCACCTTTAGAGAGAAACCGGTTGGAGGAGAAGGAAATGAGGTGTACTGTTTAAGTTGCTAGAAAGCCACTGATTCTCTGAGCCAAGGGCCTTTGAGCTGGAGTCCACGAGATGCGGTGGCATACCCTACAGACTGTAATTTGATCTGGACGTTTTGTTTGGGGGATTCCACAAGGTGATGGTGGGTGGAGTAACACCTGATGGAAGTTTTGCGGTAATTAGCATACTGTAAGAATGAACCCCGCTCCTTGCTTTTCTTGGCATGCATAAACGATCTAAGCTGACTCATTGTACAATTTACAATTTTTGTGTTCAAATATATATATGCTCAAAAATCTGCACGTTGATTACGCCCTCCTGGGCGTGTTTCTCACAAATACGTCGACAAAAATACCATTACTATTATTATAACTTCTAACCGGTCAGCACTTATTACTTGCATGCGAATGACAAAACCGTTTGGGGGTACATTAAACTAGGATATCTAAAACGCTGTACAGGGCTTCTTGAGTGGGGCTAAGCGGTAGACGCTTTTATGAGCCATACTTTTTCTAATGCTCCCCGGTCGACACTTAGCCATACTATGAACGCGCGTGAACAGACAGCCGAAATGATGGCTAAAAGCAAGAAGTGCGATGTGAGTATTCAAAAGTCTAGTGTGTTTGCCTCCACTGTCCAGTGTACAGCGACTGCGACTAAACACTGCCGGCAATTAACCAAAAAAATGACGATGGCTATTCCATATGCTCTGTTGTTTGTCTCGTTGTACACTACCACGGCTCATCTTCATTTGGATTGCAATTCCCGATCTTCGCCACCATGTCTGAAGGGAACTTCGCCCTCCTAAAAGAGACATAGTCTTTTGTAACCATGGCACGTGCTAAGAATTCATACCGCTCAGGGGTCCAAACTGCCTACACTATCTGAGTCGACTCAACTCATACTCGCCTGACCAAAAAATGAGGGGGAACTTGTTGAACTACAGAGAACTGCCAGAAACACCGGCACAATTTTTTTTACATCGTTTTTTGCGATACGACAGGTTCGAAGTGTGAGGTGCCATAGAATCACAGATGATGGAGCGATATCCCGATCGGCCGCTAGTTTTCAGTCTCTCGTCACCAGAGTGATCAATTCATGCAAAAAGCTGTGCGCAAAGGTTGTGCAGGCCTCGAGTGTCGAGGCATTTGAGCATCAGCTGAACACGCTGGAATAACCCGCCTTTACGTTTAACCATTCTGGAGCACGAACGCTGTTTTAACCTCCGAGGTTGCTAGAAGGCACGTTGGCTCTTCTTCATCTCAACCCCTAAATTGCTGAGAGATTGCGTTGTGTCGGTAAAAAGCTCAGTCTGAACGAGTTCCCAGCCAAATTGCCGAAGCGTCAGGACGTCAGCCGCTGTAACGGACTGGTGGATATGCTCTCAGCCACCGTGTACTAACAGTTTGAAAGCCTTTCCTGGGGGGCAGTCGAAATATGGTCCCAGTTTGCATCGAACTAAAAGAACTCATTGGGAATCGGAAACAGACTGTATATTTCCAATAATGTTCATAAATATGACAAGTAGTTAGTTTCAACCTGATATGCAGCTAGCAGCAGCAGGCAAGAGAAGAATGAAAGGGGCGACTAGGTGGGCTACGGCTCACTCGATGGCGCTAAAAAGCGCGTCAAGCGAAAAATACATAAGGACTCCTGGTGCGCTGAACAAGGCCTAACAATATACAGGTTTAATAATCTTGATGAACGGAATTTTAATTAAGCCGCTGAGGAAGTGGCAGAGAGTTGCTGCATGCATTTGGCGTGATTGAAAAAAGTGGCACTGAGCTTGTACCAAAACCATCACAGGGGACGTACACAAACCCATGAGTATGAAATAGACACGCAGAAAAACGGTTACAGCTGATATCCCCGAAGAATTATGTATTCTTTGATTAGTTATTCTCCACCCCCAACCCCAGGTCGTTAATTGAGCTCGTGGCGTCAGCAAAGAGTATAGTCTGGTCAAGCCACGGATCAAAACCTTCAAGCATCAGGACGTCAAGAGGTGCTGACCTTCAGAAAAGCGTGAAATTGAAGGGAAAATGTTCCGACTGCTATTCTGATGACACAGTAAACCAGGCTACCAAGTAAACAGAGGAATAATAGTATTGAAAACTTGTAACGTTGAAAATTGAGTGCAGGAGCGTGTGCGCTAATCAAGAAGATAATAATAATCATTGGCGCAGGTTACTCCGTTGGGTCGAAAAGGTTACCATGTATGGCGGTAAGATGACACCAGGAAATAGGATCAGATTAGCCAGATAAAATATTCTACACGGGATACGGGAAGCAAGACATCGAGGGCTGAAAGGTCGGAGATGATGCGGATCTAAGGTGTTTAACTGCGCAAGGAATTTTTAGCCAAACAGTTGACCCAAAACTTAGAAGAGAGATGTGGTGTACGAGAACTAGTGTCGATCACTTTGCTTACCATTCAAGTTATAAGCGATGTGTTTTATGCGGGGTTATCGATTGGAGTTAACAGGCAGTAACTGTGTCTCCTCTCGAGACGATCGGGCAACCTGATCATTGCTCACAGGCGAGAGTGGTTGAGCGTTCAGATTTGATAATTCGGTCATGCCTAATGTGAGGTCAATGGCGCAGTGGTTAACACGGTTGCCTCATGATTGGAATGTCCGGAGTTCAAATCCCGGCCGTGGCAAGGATATGCACTACTGACGAGCTCTAATGAGAGCGAAACTCGAGTCTAGTGCTTCTTTTCGAAAGAGGCTGGCTGGAAAGTCTATCTGAATGCGAACGCTGCGATCAAATGTGAGTGATGGTCAACTTGAAAATAAACCAAATCCCCGACTACTCACCAGTAATATATATATAAACCTAATGAAATGATGGCTACAACAAAAAATAAATCATAATGTACAAATGTCGACCGCGAACTCTCTAGAGATTCCTCACCGGTGCGGTTGTGGGTTAAACTCACAGACAATATACATCAGTGTATGGTCGAAACGCCCGACACTAATGTCACATGTTAATGGTCAACAAATATTTCGGCCGGCGTGGGTCTGTCCTCTACGTGTTGTATAATGTTCCAGATCGCAAGAATTTGAGCCGGTGGTGGGTGTATTGCTGGTGGGAATGAATCGGGACCGCCCTCAGTCAATCGCTTGTCGTGTAGCACGACTTTCTATACCATGTAAGCTGGTTTCAGTCGGTCGGGTGACATGGATTGGTCTATTAAAATCATCTTAGAAATTAAACGTCTTTCCTCACGCTCACGCTCTTTGAAGAGGTCGAGGAATCGTGTTCGGAGTTGTTCCATGATGAACCTTGGTGCCTGTGCACGAGGTTGCAGGTGAGTTTATCCTGGTTAATGGGAAGCGGGAGTCGGTCTGTGAGGGTCTGTAATGGTAGCTGCACACCTTCTCATTTCACCTCCGCGACCTTCATAAAACTGATTGGATCGAAGTCGAATACCTTCTTTAACGGGAACTAAACGGAGCGTTGTGTCACCAACTTCACTGTACCGCGTCTGCTAGGCTGAGGACAACTCTGAAAGTTATTATCTGCAGCACGTCGATGGCAGCAGTGGACAAAAGTTCCAGGTGTGCCAGTTGAGATACCATACAGGATATCGCCAGCCTCCGTCGGAATATGACAACAAACAATTTTAGGGACTCACAAATGAGAGCGTGCTCTTCTTCTTCATCGCGCTACTGAGCATTAGCCACTTGGGCCAGGTCAGTAAATGTCAGTTCATGAACTATTTTGACGTCTGGTGTCGCCTCGTAGGTGTTGGATATACGTGGTGAGTTGAGAGATATGACCCGAGCGTCTGCTTTCACAAGGGGTCTGCCGACCTGGTTTGACCTGAAAATAGAGTGCAGAAGCCTCGTGCTTGGTATGATTGATGAGGCGTCGGCCTTAAAAAATGTTGGATGTGGCGAGTTGCCAAATCAATTTCCAGTAGGTCGTGTCCGAATATGTTGTGTCGTGTAATACAAACTGAAGACTCTGGGAGAAGAAATAAACGGGTTGGTGTATGCTCCTCTTTAATGATTTCAATGCCGCATCAATGACTGTGTTTTATGCGTCAGCGGTAAAAAGACGAAACTGAGCTTAGAGGCTCAACATAGGGGGTACTTTGCCGTCGAGAGAGATATCCCCGATTAAAATGAGAATTCCTTGGACAAATATCTTGAACGTCCAGCTTTGCTAAAGGTTTTAGGATATATGCGCAATAAAGAATGGTCCAAGTTGGGGCAATTTGTTGGACTGAGCACCTACTGGTAGACGTTTAATGTCGGTATGGTCGGTGTGATGAAAAATTCCTCAACAGTCCTGTGAATCGCAGTGTAACTTGAAAAGCCCGCTGGAGGTCAGATGATGCGACCGTTGAATGGATGCTATTTCCCTGTGTATGCTGTGGTGCTGTCATCCGGCTTATGTTTCCTCACATCAACGGGGAATCGAGACACTCCATGTAGTTGGCGATAAGGAGTTTCATCTGAATTTTAGCTAACAAGAATATTCATTGGAAACGTAGTATGGGACCATATTTGTAATGACTGAGGTTTTTCTGCGAGGTTTTCTGCTCATGGGATGAACTGATCAAGTCATAATCGGTTACTTAATTGAGGTCGGGTCAGTCGTGGATAGAAACCATAAGCTGGTCGACCGATCTTTGACACAGAACGGCTGGCTGGTACTTGCTCATCCGGCGTTCTGTCATCGGGCTGTCCTGCAACTTTGACAGAGACTGGTGGTGAGTTTGAAATATTTACTTCTAGGTGCGCTTTCTGGCCGTGTGAGAAATTTTGGCGGTATCATTACGATCGTGGTGCATTGTTGGAGTCCAGTTACCCTTGACTGTTAGACGGCCCAACCTTATATGTTCGCTTAAACGGCCATTCTGTCCTAACTTCCTCTCTATCGAGAGCTTCAAGATATTGCGAAAAACAAGAGCGGAAATGGAAGGCAAAGAAACGCACGTCGTTGTTATACCAATTGGTTGTGACGAATTAGTCTCAGACGCATTATTTGCGAGAGTCGGCAGTTTGTTAATCAACCTGTTCTTATTCACGGCAGCTCATGTGTCGTGCCGCTGATGGTCGTTTTCTTACCCACAATTGACTTATGGTGGAACTCTCTAACTTGTGCAACGTAGTAGTGCAGTGGATCAACGGATTAGTAACAGAAGAGGGAGCGGCAGCTACTAAGAGCTCCGTGTCACCGTGCTTAGTACAGGAGAACAGTGCGCGATAACACCAAATCGTGAAAAGCGGCAAATCTCTTGGGCTAAGGCAAAGATCGTGATGAAGGTGAGATTTGAACTTAGAAGCGTACGCAAAAGAGACCGAGGAGAATACTCCATACCCTTCAGAAGTCCCATGAAAAACAGTTACGGCCATACCTAGGTCAGCCACTTTGCATCTCTAGCTTGAGAAGGACGCCCATCAACCTGTTCGTTGTCGCTATATGAGTCGCCGATTTCCACGGACAATCGGCCTCAAGCCAGCAAGGAGGGCGAGTATCAAGCTGCCTCTAGTCTGACAGAAATCCGATGAAAAAATATTCACTTCTGCAAGACGCGTATCATACAGCCCAGTTCTCAACCCATGGACCGTCTTGACGACAAAATGTAAGACATCATTTAAGGGGCAGTTTGTCCTCCTGGAGAAAGGGAGACCGAATGATGGATCGGTTTTTATTGTGTGATACAGCGAGGTCACTTCATAAAAGCGTCAAACAAGAGGGTAAAATTCGCCAGATAAGTCACTCCAGTAATAACAAAAGCGTTGCCGGGCTTTCTCCCGTTTGCATTTACATAGTACGGACTTTGAGCGGAATATGAAACGGAAGTGTATAGTGCTTTCTCTAACGGAGCCAACCAAAATGAAAAGTTGCCTAACTAAAAGTTGGCGCTCGATGAGTGTGGAATATCGATATCCTCACGGACCTCGTCGTTAACCTGGATTTTACACGTTTTAGATGGTTTAGAAGTGATATTCAAATCATTTTCTAATGAAGAATGGGCATCAGCTGTATTCAACATCCTCCTGGTTCTGTCATCAGCAAACAATGGCTGCTGAGATAAAAGCGAGAGAGTATGATAAATGATGAACAGAAAATGGAAGCGGGCCGAGAATAGGGCATTCAGGCACACCACTGGAGCTGTCTGGGCAACTGGAGTGCTCACAGTTGATTGGTATGCGATAACCTTGACCGATAACGTGTGACCTTATCCACTTAAAGAAGCGACGCTGAACTCTATGGTTGTAAATCTTGTCGATTAAATCCCAGTGGTTTACTCAATCAAACACTTCGGCGAATTCAAGGTAAACGACGTTCACCCTACTAGTTTACTTTCGGTGGCCCTCCGTAGATCTGTCGCACGAAAACTACTCTTTTTAAAACAACGCAGCACATCAGTGAATAAGTTGCGGAAGGGTAAATACTCCCGAAGCAAGCTACATACAAGCGCCTCCGATACATTCGACAAGCAGGACCGCATAGCAATTGAACAATATTCACTTAGGTAGTTGCATATTCCATCCTTCGGCGAAAGGAGTGATATTACGGAAGCTGAAAGTGTTGAGTACCAGCTCACTTGAGATGGCTCGTATAAAGAGCAGATTGAGTTGTTTATTGAGCTTCTGGGGACTTGAAAGGAATGATTTATGTGGGATATAGTCAGGGCAGAGTCAGGCACAACAGCTACTGAAGAATAGCTGCAAACGAGCTTTCTACAGTGGTAGTGATATTCATCATTTGAGCTGTTCGAATCTGAGAGGATGTGTGTCTGTGCGAAAATGATGAAAACTTCCGTCAGCCATTCGCACCAAAAGTACCGCATCAGAGCCCGTGAGCCCTGTTGCACCCAGATCTGGTTTTTATGACCGCATTCTCATCAACAGTTTCAAAGACAAACTATCTTTCTGCCATTCGATATTGGAGAATGTGTTTGCTGGATTTATAGGCTACGCGTAACTCGGTGTGAACTTGAATCTTAACCCAACGGTTCATTATGTGGCGTTCATATACAAGCATAATTCAACATTGCAGACTTCCGTGAGCCTGAAATCAGTACACAAAAGTCGACGTTTCCGTTTTCACAGTGGTCACCTAGCTTGTCACACAGCATGTTGTAATCCGGCTTTGCGTGAAAAAGATGAAGTATACGTTCAGGGGCATGGTGAGAAAAGCACCTGTGCCAGTTTTTTCTCCATATTATATATCCACGAATTTCCCTCGACTGGAATCTCTCACAGATCCACAGCTCACGAAACAGTAGAAGAGACGAGCCAGTCCAACGTACAATAAGATCGTGTTAGGAATGAGGGCAAGAGTTCTGCCACCAAGAAGCATCATGCCAGCACCTGGACCAATGATAGCATTCTGAAGAATGATCTCACAAGCAAAGGAACAACTCAACTCCAGCTATGAAAGGACAAAGGAAGTGCAATTGCCGCGGTACACACCACGTTGACCAAGTCGAACAAAAGTCGTCGAACGGAATTCGTGAACACAAACAGGTTTAAAAAAGACACGACCAATTTTCGTTGTAAGAAGATCAAACTGGACACCGGATCAACTTTAGCGCCGCGGAAAGTTACATCTATGCAGACATCAGACATGCAAGAGCATATTTGGGGGCTTCGGACCCAATAAACGATTCAGTAAACAAACAAAACAAACTAAATAAATATTGTTAGCCAATGTCACCCGCAGACTTACACAATTCCAAACGCCACCATATGGAAATGTCAACAAAACGGAACGGAGCAATCCTGTCTAAGGCGGGTAATTGGTCCAAATTCAAGAGAAGAAGTACTAAGTAACCCCGTCGAAGAGAAATATCGACAAATTTTATTACAAGCCGAGGCTCAAAACAGCAGGGCGTGTCCACCCATAAACCGAGTCGAAATTCTAAAGTTACGGAAAGTGACGAATCAGACTTCAAGTCAGATTTCAGAAACGGCAGATTACAGCCAAACAGAATTCTGAGTAAAATATCAACAGCACTTGGAGGTAACAAATCAGAGTTCAGGCTAGTTGGCCAACAAACTCTCGTATACAGCAGTAGGCATTGATCAAATCTCAAGAGTCTTCACGCTTAACCCCGTAACCTCAAATCCAACAGCACTGATGACATCGTGCTTGGTGATGGAACGTTGCCAATTTAGCTGAAAGACCGGATGCGGAACGAAATGCCTAGAACCAGACCCGGTCCGCTTTCCGTTCTGAAAACCCGTACGACACTGAAAAAGGACGGCCATTGCTTGACTCAGTAAATTAATATCGACCTTAAAGAATAGAATGTACAGAGGCGCAAAGCGGGTTATGTTTCTAGCTTCAAAACAGAGATTGAAGCTTGAAAGAGAGTGAATAAATCAAATGCAGTTTGCGAGTCAGTAATGGTACGAATGTACGGCGGACAGGGAGTGGAAAATATCACTGAACATGCAAACTACAGACCGTTTGAAGGCCACTGTTATCCAGAATACCTTCATACTTCAGGTGAATGGATTGTATCAGAAATAACAATAGGTGGTTGGAGGAGATGGACTGCTGTGTCCAACACTTGGGCTGCCTTCGTTATAAAGCGTTAACGACCACAAGTGCGGGACCCAGAGAGACAGCCCACCATACAATACTGACCATTGTGTGGGTGGACAGGCGAACTCCAGTAATATCAGTATATCGGCGAAGGCATCTTGCATAAATGGACTAACTCAGCTGAATTAACTCAAAGTAAGATGAACAGAACCTCAGTGGATAGAACGAGGACTTATATTCAAGACCGGGAGTTTGATATCCAGGCGAAAGATGCACATGCAACTCTTAAGTTTAGGTTCACTGATGTTCTCTGAAGGTACATTCCAGGACCTTAATTTTCTCCGACATACAAGATGTTATACCGTTTCACTTGTTTTGCGAGCGCCTGTAGACAACGCAAAATTCATTGGTTGCACAAAGACGAAATCGTGTGGGTGGGTCGATGTAAAATTCGCCAGCTCGCAGGAAGGTCACAACTACGCCTGGAAGTGATCAAATGGAGTCGTTGAGGATGAAGAACGGGTGCCCCTGGGCAAGCAAGTTATGCAGTGATCACTTCACTTGTCCAGTGTACATCGGATGTGGGCAAAGTAGAATCGAAGACGGTGGTAAACTTCGAACCGTTTACCCTTATCAAGTCACTGATGCCCGAATAGTCCATAAAACAATGCGACTGTATCAGAGCACTACGGATTCACGGTTCTCAGAAGTCCTGGCCTACTTGTCCACTATCTATGAATGAAAGCGCCTTGAACACAGTAAATGCCTATAGTCTGCACCTAGTCAGATGTGCGAAGGTGAAATAACGGATACATCATCGATGTAGAAGTTGTTTGCAAGATCCGGGCGTTTTAGTTATCGACGCAGACCCGGATGTTTTGATTTAAAATCGCGGGATAAGGAACGTAAGTGCGGCGAACTAGCTCAGAACGTTAATTCGCTGTGATTTCTGACTGACATCCGCGAGCATCTTTTCAAATGTAGTGGCAAACCAGCGCTGGAAGGGCAGGATTGGAAACATGCGAAGTTGATTTGCAACGCAAGTGATCAAATTCACTTCTCCAGTGGAGTGGTAAGCACTGGAAACATGTTGCCAGCGGAGGTGGTACTAACCACAATAACAACTGTAAACAAGTGCAAGTAAGAAGGATATTGGCCAGCCCTGCTTCCAAAGTTGGATGAACAAATCGAAAGACGGGGTGCACGGTGTGCTCTTCCGCGCTATTTTTGTCTCCTGTCCTCTGTTTCTTTTTCTCGCACGCAGTTGGGTGACCAGGAAACGGTAGTACGGAGAGTGTTTGGCAACACAAACACTGGCTGTAACCATGGCCATCGATATAACGATAAAAACACATTAATTGATGAGTCTCCTGATCACAATCAGTCTCTGAAAATGACACATTTTGTTAAATGACCTTAATCTGCGTCCCGCATGATCGTTGTAGCAAAGTGGGGTCTGTGAATCTCACAAGCGCAATAACATGAAACTGTCATGTCACTAACCACAGGCTCTCTGATCCGAACATAATCGCGAATGACGCTCACTTAGCAGACGGGGCAACCATTAAACCGCAGGTGTAAATTTGTGACCACTTTCAACTTTAGTTGCTAGTAGCTGCAAAAAACCGCAGCAGAGACTGTGGTCGGAAGTTTCCAAAAAAGAAATTTTAAACTGCTATGGCACTCCTCAGGTATGTCCACTCTAAAGTCTGCCTCAGTGACACAACACATCTCTCTTTCAAAGTTTCCGTTTGTCCCACGATAAGTATGTAGGCCCTTTATTGTTCATCGCTGCTGCGGGACATACTCTACTGTCTTGACGTACTTACCGGTAACCTATGAACTCAGAAGCCGAATGGTAGACCCATGGATCTAGAAACTTTACATATCATGTGACACACGTACGGCGTGGAAATATGCCGCCACACTTAGCTGGTGCACATGAAAGTGTTTCTGGTAGCTTTCGACCATGAGAACTTATTCAACAAAGTGCGCACTAAACAAAAAACGTCCTTCGCGCCTTCTCTGCTGTTGCTCGAAGCAAAAACTCACCGGAAACCCCAAACGTTTGCCGATGCGTTCAGTGAGTACCGGTCAGTGGCTCACGACAGGGTTTCGTCTAACTGACTCTGTATTCTCTAACGTCGATTATTTTGTCATTCACTCGTGTGACCGTCATTCCTGTGGTTAAGGTTAAGGATTTCAAATTCAGGTTCAGTTCATATCGTACGATGGAAACAAAGATGAACCCAGTGGGATCTCCAGAGAGACAGCCCTTGGTTTGGCATCTCTAAACAGACACGCTGGATATGCAACCTTCCGAATGCTCGAGAAATGGTCTTCGTCAAGCTTACGTCCGAGACACATTCACGACTCGTCATCCATTTTCCCTTGTTTGCTATCCGCCGATCAGTCTCCCTCGCATCCTGTCAAAGCCAATGGAGCCTTTGTTAGAATACGTCCTTCCCAGCGCGTTACTTCTAGAACAACATCTTCCCATGTACTCAGTATGGCTTTCTTCTTGACCGGTCAGGTGTAACCACCATGTAAGTATTGGATAGCCAGACAGAAGACAAGGTCACTGGCAAGATCTCGGTTGCCTTCTCCTCCGACTTCGCCGAAGCATTCAAATCCTTGCCACGCAGCCACGCTTTACTTGAGCCGGAAGCTTATGACGTACTGTGGCATCCGCGCCTACCGTTGCCGCACGTCACCTGTCTACCTGTGCACGCGTGTGTGTTCCTCTCTCTCTCTCTCACCCCGATCCCGAACGAACCAATCCTGTTAACCACACAATCGATCGAGTGACTGCTTGTCATATTCTGTCTCACCACTATTATGATGTCATACACTCGTGTTCGATGAAAGCTACGCGCTACTGCCGTCACCTGTTCTCATCCTTCTCTGGGCCGACTACGTGTCAGGGGTCGCAGTTTAACGTAGTTCTAAGTTGTAACACATACAAAGATGGAGTTCGTGTCGGATTAAGCCCTTATTCCGTAACGAAAGATATACTGAAAAATCTGAATAAGTTCATTCTTCCTATTTATCACCTCTGTAGTTTCTGAAGGATACTTTCCTGGTCTTCTATTATATCTAACGCACATCAATAGCTTACTGCCTTTGTTCTCGGCAACATTGTCGTTTACGCTGCAATTGTTTTGATCCCAATGTGCTACAGACGGACGCTAACTGCTGGTCGAGTGATTGGAATCGCCCTCCCTTCAGCAGCAATCGTGCACACGCCACTCGAAGGAGATTCTGGTAAGCTACTGGTGATGCATATTCCACGGGTTGTAATATATAACTGGGAAATTTGCCTGAAAAACACCTGAATATTTACCCGTCACCTAGTTTAGTCTAAGGGCTAATGGGTGACTGAAAAATATCTAGTCATGAAAGTTTTTCAGATGGAGACTTGGCGGGTGTGAAATTTGCTGGCAGCAGCTAACAGGGGCGCAGAACAGTGGCTAGTCCTCCGCTGGTGGTGCGGTGAAAAACAGTGTGCTTTGCTTGTGACAGTGGACCTGATAGGGTGATGAGGCCTGAGAACTTCCGAAACAGATGTGCCTAACTGTTGTCTGGTAGGGTCGAACGTACTTCTACTGAATCCATGGACATGTCCTTTCCGCGTACGTACAAAGCAGTTGTGCTGTCCAGGGGCTTCCGACTACTTCCATTCACCAAAAATCCCAACAGGGTGAGAAATTCAACGCGACTCATTGGATGCTGTACATCTGTAACGGTGAGGTTCAGTGGATTTGTTGACGGAGACCATGGTCGATGGTAAGCAGTGTGCCTCCGCAGGTTTGCATGACAGCGCGGTTAGCTGCCCGGTAGGTGTACGTTACCGATTCAGGGTTATGTTTGTCAGCTGTAGACGGAACAACGCAAACCTTGGCGTTCGTGTCAATAGAAGACTCGAGGGGCGTTAAACGATCGAGTACATAAAACGGGCCATATACGTGCTGGCTGGTGGCATCTGTCGTCACTAATGAGTGACCTGGTCGTTGACTGACCGAATTTGGCCATTCCGAAAGGAGAAAAAGGCTGATCACAACGAAGAACACGAGCACCACGCCGGTGGTTTTAATGATACGCTCATCCGACTGTCCTGTGTGCTGCCTAATTCGTGAGTGAGACTTTGAGCGCACTGGTGGCCGCTTGTCTGACGGCCGTTTTGTTAAAGTAGCAAGCTGCAAGGACCCCTGTGAAATCTTGAGAATTCCCACTGAATGGTGTCATGGCTGCAAGACGCATGTAAATGGACAACTTACTGAGCAGCATAATTTTAACATGCCTTGTCAGCCACCTCTGCGGGTTTATTTAACGGTTTGTCTTTCCCTGAAACAACTACTGTGCAACGGAGCTCTTGCGAGCAACCCTGACTCCACGACACGCGCGACACCGGTTCTTTGACAGTCTGCATGTTTGACAACTGAGTCAAGTGAAGAAACAACTGTGAGGAGATGCGATATCTCAATTCAACGTCGGTAAAGATTTTTCGGATGCTGCCTTCGTCCGAAGACGCCATCCTATTAATGGTGGTCGATTTTATGACGTTGTAAGGGCTCACAGATGGACGCCCGTAAATTACACTTGCAACTTTCGCAACCACAGCCTTAATTAAATTTGAGGTGACGTTGTTATACACGCTGGCCTGCTAGTATTTTCTCTGAAAGTCAGAAACAACTTCAATGTGTGCGATCTACAGCCTGGGGTCTCTAATGCCGAACACCGGAAGTGTGCTCGACAAAATGTCCTCTAAAGCTGTTGTTTCCGGTTCAGTATCATAATGCATATCAAGATAGAGGCGTGATAGATGGGGGTAGATAATACCAAGATTTCTTGGGAGAACTACAGGAGGAAGACAGAATAATAGACAAAAAGTTAGCTCTTGAGGAAGTTGCGCACGAGTTACGTTGAGGGCCCAAACTGTCCGGATCCAGCGGTTTGTCCCTTCCGCCGTCTGGCGGCTTTCTGTTGACCTGCAAAACAGCAATCTAAAACAGAGTGTAGCACCGATCTTTGGTTTACAGAAAGCACTAAGGACAGGGCAAAATAATAATCCAACAGAACAGGATGAACCAATAGTCTAGCAGAACAGGATAGAATACTAATCTAACAATTTCTTGAGTTAATGGGAATCCTATACCACTTTGAGATGGCCCTTCGAAGAGCAGTTGACGATCTTGAATGGAAGGTCTTTCCGATAGTTGGCGGCCCTTTATTAAAAAAGCTGTGGCCAAAGAAATGCCTGCAGTCGGGGCTCGCGGAGCTTCTTTCCGTGACCCCTACAACCGTTATCATGTGTTGGGCTAAAGAATTGCTGCACCAGCCCTGCTCTAAAGGAGAAGTGTGTAAGGATTAAGCCACCGCGGAGTCTTCGAAACTCAAGTTAATAGAAGTTGAGAGTTTCGAGACGAGACTCACAGGAGAGATACCGCAGGTCAGTAGCCTTCTTCAAACCGGTGTGAACCATGTGACTAACATCCCCGAGGAGCGTAAAGCGCTTGAAAGTCACTGGGGGAAAACCTGTTTTATCATCCCAAGGACCAAGGATCCTTTTCTGACGGCCATCTGATGGTGATAAGGGAACGATGGACTAGTCGATAGCCAAGTCCCTAGGTTATTTTGAGACCCACTTTTGAGACGCCTATTGAACTTTGGGTACTGTGTATCACGAATAGGCTCCCGGAGTCTCCTACAAGCGACGTGTGTGCATAATTGTTGTCGTTTAACAGAAGACTCCATTCAGCTGATCGGTACTCAATAGGGTCCACTTCACTGTGCAGTGCACTGAGACCATACGCATTCCAAATATTTACATCAGTAACATAAAGGAGAACGCTGCTAGAAATAAGCTCCGGGAGATAATTGTTGTATATCAGAAGCAGCATTTTACCAATTACAGATCCCTGAGGATCTCTTTCGGAGACTGAGGGGGGAGATTAAAAGCATGATCTGGTTTTCATTCTGAAGCTCCTGTTACCAGAGAAAAAAGTAATCCAGCGGAATAGCTCTCCTCGGATCCCATAAGCTGCTATTTTTTGTGCAAGGAGAACTTATGGGGGGAAGTCAGTGACTTTGGTAAAAAATAGCATCCGAGATACGACCACTGCCTTTGGCTTCTGTCTTGCTTTCCGGGAAAATTGACATATTGGTTATGCATCAGTGATCAGAGGAAGGCCATGCTGAGTTGAGCAGGGAATGTTGTTTGAGAAGGAATGTTCAGAGACAAATTATTTTAACAGACGCCTCATTATCTTGCACGGGATAATGGTAAGGCTGATCGGCCGATAACTAGAGGAAAGGTGACGATAAACTTTCTTAAATATGGGTAAGACAGTGACCTTCTCCGTGCCTCCGAAAGAGTGCCGGTACAAAGTGTCTGTTTAAACAAATTATGTGGGAGCACCGCCAAACCAACAGCCGCTTCTCTGAAGATCCCTGGTGGACTGCGTTTAGTCCCAGGGTCCTATGAGGACTGATCTTAAACAAGTGATTCTGAACTCCGTGCATAGAGAAGTGAGCTCTCAGGATTAAGTTTTGGAAGTTTCTCCTAGGGAGAATGGGATGACGGTTTGGCGAAGCCACATTGTACACTGCTGAATAGTATTCTTTAAACTCCTCGGCAACCACTTTGTGGTTTGAGGAAGTTCCCCGTCCGGAGGCCGCACAGAATGCGTCGAGAGCTTAGGTTTTCTCTGGCGGCGCGAGTGCTTGGAAAGAAACTTCTTGTTTCACGGGCTATCGGTGGGATTTTTGACTGTGCCTGCTTTGTGTGTTGTCGGATTTCCCGCTTGCGCTGTTTCATACAGGGTAAAATACCTCGAGATCCTCCGGCCTACCCGTTAACTTCTGCTTACTAAATGGAAGGTAATGCACATCAGGAAGGTCACGCATGCTCCGTGGAAACTGTGTACAAGGTGGGGACCTCTGTAATTTATGAATAAAACATACCTCGTTAGTTCCTGAACGGCAGCTTCGAAAAAGAGGCAGTTTGAGTTCACGGAGTCAAATGGAGGGCCAACTGTACTTAAGAATGTCTCTAGTGCGTTGAAGCCTGTCTTCCAGAAATTTTGGAATTAAGCGTTGGTTACAGCGTTTTGGAGCCAGCAACAGAAAAAATTTGGAGGCTAGTAGCTTGTGATCACTATGCCCTAACGATGTTTTGATGGCGACTCCATCTACCGGGTGGGCCTCATTCATGGTAAGCAGACCAAGCGAGGAGAACGCGTCCTGGACGGCGTCTTGTAAATAGTTCGACATGTTGTGTCCAGGTTTTCTCATGGATCAACATTGCCAAGTATTTCGAGGATCCGCAGTCAGAGTTCTTATTAGAAGGAACTATAGAGTTGAGTTTGGGTGCGTTGAAGTCACCTAAGATGAGAAGGCGTGAACGAGGCTGAGGAGACATAAGACGGTCTAGGGCGGCAGGAATGACTTGGTCGTCGGATGCGCTGCGCGATGGGAGCGGTAATATCACCGACAAGAAGCGTGTCACGATTACGAAACTGGGATTCGATCCGGGGTGCGTCGCATTTCTTTAAGAAGGTAAATTCCTCTACTGCAAATGGCACCCGGGGCTTTTGGCTTACGGAGACGGCAGGGCATCCCATGCGTCTACAGCAGGGTTCCGTTTGGTACCATGAGTACCCAACAACATGTAGTTCACTATCCCGTATATCCGCGAAAAACCAGATATCCGTTAAAGCAAGAATGTAAGGGCTAGTGTCATGAACCGACTGTCCTACTTCTGGTAATTTCTTCGCGAGGCTAGGACAGTTGGTGTGCACTCACTTGAATAATAATTCATATTTGACTGGGTGCAAAAGAGGCAGAGGCGTGCAAGGAAGATGTTAGGAAAGCAGCCTCAATAATAAGGAGGGAGCGTAGCCAGTAGTATACCTTCAAGAACCTTCTTGGGGAGTAGCGGCCATTTCATCACAACGCGAACGTATGTGAGCATCCCTGCGGGGCAATTAGTCAACTTCTGTTATCCCAAGATTGGTGGCTTCGGACCGCCTACGCTTTCGGAATTTGTGTGGGGTGTTTGCAACTTTACGCACTCAAAATTTTGGGTAGGGCTTGAGATTAGAAAAAATTTTAGGACGAAATGACCCAGATCCAACTGAGAAAATAGCGGCAGGAATGAGCAAAGTGTGAGCTTGGTGGATGCAGAGGTGACCCCAGCGAACTCACTGGGTTATAAAGCTTTGGAATAAAATCAGTTTCAGTGCACTTTTTCAAAGTGGAATGATTGGAGATCTAGAGGAAGAGTGGTGGTCCGTACCACCCTTGGGGGCTACTCTTCTAGACCCATCCGGCTCAGCAGACGATTGGCCAACCAAGGGGATGACAGTAGCCGCCTCCTATGTGGGTGCTTGAGTTGATTTATTCGGGGACAATGACGCCTTCTTGGGAGCAGGGATAAGGATCTTCACGTCGGCGTGGATTTTGCGGTCGGTCTTAATGCACGACCTTGTTCTGAAAAGCTGGGAGTGTTTCTGTGGCCCATGAAATAGGCGACCCAGCGTGGTTTCCTCGAGATTGGCAAGACTTTTCCATAGTTCCCACTCTTTTAGTGCTCCCCTCGTGCAAATCTTCGCGGGTAACGTCACAGGAATTCTAAGTGACTTCTTGGTAGGTTCGGCTTGCAGAAACCATGTTTGCCAACTTTGTAATGGAGGAGGAGTTTAACACCGCTTTGGCGCGTACTCCTGGAAAGGAGGCGGTTGGAAATCCTTCCCACAAACAAGCCTGCTCTCCCGGACTGACCTGTCTCTCATTCTTGTTGCGGCTTTTCCAGTCTGAGCTGTGGAAAAGGCCACTAACCTATGAGTGACCGCTACATTTAGAAGGGGAGCGCAATATACTAACCGAACGAACTACGTTCTGACTTCATGTCAGATAAAGCATTCTATGTCTCAACCAGAGCTTAATCTCCCGTGGTCGTTTGTAGTGCACTGACATTCTTGAACGCCTTACAGCTACACTTGAGTGTCTGGTTTTCTGCCCATTGACAGTCGCGATCAGCGGATCATCGTGGCTCCGGGTGGGGTGCAGCCTTCTCGAAGAAGATACCTCACGCAGACAAACTGTCATCTGAAGGAGTGAACAGAGCGTGCCTGTCCTCCTTGAGACTAGTACACTTGTAGTGGTTCTAGTGTAGGCACGTCTGGCATCACATACTGTTTTGAGCACTCATGCGGCAGCCGAATCGGCTACAAACGTTGGATACCTCCCAACCATTATTGTCGCTGTATCTCGTCCGTATCACTGTGTTAAAGTCTGAAAATAAAAGCGACATGCGTTAACGAAAAAGAAACACAAGGCCAGAAAAACAGACACTGTAAACACTGGATGAATCGGTGCACAATGAATGAGCATGTTACTCGATAACAAATGCCAGTGATCGTACGTAACTTTCTGTTGCACTGAGCAGCCACAGAGAGAAATATGGGTAGAGAGTGGCAGGGATTTCAGCGATTAATGTACGGGTGTGAAGCGGGAACCCAAGGTTCCCGGATACAGTCTGTCGATCTGAAAAACGAACATTGAAAACAGAGTGTAACATCGTCTTCGGGAAGTACAGTGATTAACAGGAACAAAGTAAGGTATCTCGCACAGTGGAATTTTAGATGAAAGACAAACAAACAAAGATTTAAAACGATCCCTAGGAGCACTACTGACGCCCTCAGGATAAAAGTGGTTTCAGTGGCTAATAACCGTGTAAGAAAGAAACTGCTGCTTCAGAAAGGTTCAGGACGAGGAAAATTAAATCAGGTTTCGAGTTACCCGCGATTCGCTGTACGTGTACTAAGAGTCAATTAGCGGGACCACCAACTTGCAGAAGACAAGCCCTATGCAACATAACGAAAACAAATGGTCAGTTCGAAATGCAGCCACTGAGTAACTCACTGTATGCAATCTCGATCTAGCAGACGAGAGACGCGCACTGAAAGTGTATTGTCAAGTCGAACCACTCATAGAAAGCGGCGTTCACTTGCGCAAGGACAACTGAGGCAGAATGTATGTAAAAATACAGCAAAACACAAAAATGAGAAAAGTACCTATAAACTCCACAGCTCTTAATCTCGTAGCCCTCACGATAAGTTATGGAAGGGAGTAATTTTTTCTGCTATTGTCACACTACTAGGGTCCCTCAAACGCCCAGTGGTGCAAGATAATGGGCGATTCACGGCGGAAGCTGCTTCGTCCCGAAAACTGAGCTGAGCTGCTCTCCGAGTCATTACACATTTTAGCACTGTATCTAAGCATGGCTCAGTGGATAAAATCATTGAAAGACTACGGCTTACCACTTTGTCATTAATCTCCTCAACCATCGATATCCACGTTAACAAAATGCGACCTTGACGCTCGATGGAGCGCGGATTTGTCTGTGTCGATTACGTCCCGTGCTTCCCGTTTCGTGTTGTGGGTACGTTCTTACGTGATTTTGCGTCTTGCTTTAATACACTCTGTTATGCGATTTGCATTTGTAACAACGATATCATTAGTTCGGAATGTAACTTAGAAGACTGTGTTGTGTAGTGGATCTAAGCAGTATATGGAAACTCAAGTGTGAATATGAGGTCGAAATCTGATGAAAAGGAAAACAGCTAACTCACAATAGTTCGTGGAGGCACGTTGGTTTAGTGTTCCACTACACCAAACGAAGATTCTCACTGATACTACTTGTCGTGTGTCCCCCAGATATTTCTGGTTATAGCCTCGATGTTACGACGGAGATAATTCCAACGACAGATGAATAAATTTGCCGAACTAAACGGTTGATTCCGCTGAATTCTAACTTCCTAAGATTTGTACGCCACCGACCCTGAACGCGAACAGAAAGCAGAACTCGCGAACTCGGAAGTGTGATTTTTAAATTATTGTAATACTAATAAGTAGTGTGGCAGATTTATGGATTTATATGAGGCACAACTGTGAAAAGTCAAGGCTTCGGCTGGATTCGAACAAGCGACAGACACAGCATGCCTCAACGCGACAAGCGCTGTACCAGCTGAGCTACGAAGCCACACCGGGAGCTCGGAAATTTCACATTTGGACTCTGTTACCCACCCGTCCCGCTGTCTCATGTGGAATACACCGAATGATTCAGGGGATCGACTACCCCGGCAGGATTTCTCAAACAGTTCACGCTGGAATCCACCAACGCCACTGCTGAGCACAGAAGTTGTATTGCTAATAAGTAGTGTGGCAGATTTATGAATTTAGATGAGGCCCAACTGTGAAAAGTCAGGGCTTCGGCTGGATTCGAACAGGCCACAGACACGGCATGCCTGAACGCGGTTGAAGAAGATGAGAAGGCACGAATAACAACAAAAAGTATGAATTAGAAAATAATGTACAAAACGCTACAGTAGTGAAGGTGTGAAGTATAACGGCTAGGGTTGAATCAGGTGATTCGGAACGTACGATACGTTTGCTTAACGACCATGTGTATTCTTCGTATGAGTTAAAAATAAAATTGCCAGGCGTGTTGCCCTACTCACGACATTCCTTAAGAGACTGACTTGGGTCACGAAGAATGTGCACGATTATTGAGGGTTTTTAATGGTTGTGTTCTGGGACACATCGCAGTTAAGGAAAAATCACATTTCCACCGAACTAAACTGTTGCCGAATACAATGGAGTAAGATTCGTAGGTCAAACAATACGGCCACTTGAGTGATTCATAACATGCGCCCTGTACAGTCTACTACAGCCACATACTATAATCAGAGTAATAATGAACAATAACGGCCCAAACATTTTGCTGTCTGTTCGACTATAGTCGAACAGTCAAGCGGACAAACAATTTGGTGTTTCGCTGACGCAATTTAATTTGAATCATCGAAGCGTCAGATGACACGACTCACTGTCACTTTTATCCACTCCACCAAACAAATAAAATTTCCAGAAAAGATGTGATTACTCGGAAAAGTTGGTTTGAGTATGGTATTTCTTTTGTATAGTGCAAATAACTGCTACTGAGCGGGATAATTTTGTATTTTGCTGACATGAGCGTTACAACTTATCATGCGGCGCATCATTCGTGTGGATTTAACTGCGTTGTGAGAAACTGAAATGAGCAAGTGTGTTACTTCCTTAGTAAGCAGCGCAGTTTGCTGTACCGATGCAAAGAACAGGCGGTGGGGAGGGCAGGTCATATTTTTGAATGGCATGTGAGTTTGTTACCAGAACGATACAATCCTACGGTGGATACAAAGTGTGGAAATTGCATAAAATGGTACGAAGTGATAAACGGATACAACACCATAGTTGACACTCATCTCCTTGATTCTTTCACCGTTTTTTCACAGTAAGCTTGGGACTGACGAGCGCAAGATACCGATGTTCTCTGGCTCGGGCAGTGAGTCATGTGATCGGGACTGCATTTGTATTCATTCTGTTCATCACCACATTGTTTCATTTAGTGGTTTTCAGAGCCAATGCCTTTCAATTCACAATAGCTATGAGTAATGTGTTTTAGACGCTGATTATTACTGGTCAGTAGCTACGATCGCTGCACCCGCTTCCAGCAAACTAACACTCGTGGTCACTAGTAGTTGGCCACTAGTGTACACTAGTCTTCATTACATTCGAGACCCATGTATTCATCATTTGGTCACCTCTAGGTCTACCTACCGATTCAGCGAGCCATGGACAGCACAACAGTGCGGCGGCTTTTAGAGATTCCGTCTCGTCGGTTCGGCGAGCTAGTG
>QNGE01000902.1:38639-70224 GCA_008508345.1 Paragonimus westermani
AATGATTCAGGGGATCGACTGCCCCGGCAGGATTTCTCAAACAGTTCACGCTGGAATCCACCAACGCCACTGCTGAGCACAGAAGTTGTATTGCTAATAAGTAGTGTGGCAGATTTATGAATTTAGATGAGGCCCAACTGTGAAAAGTCAGGGCTTCGGCTGGATTCGAACAGGCCACAGACACGGCATGCCTGAACGCGGTTGAAGAAGATGAGAAGGCACGAATAACAACAAAAAGTATGAATTAGAAAATAATGTACAAAACGCTACAGTAGTGAAGGTGTGAAGTATAACGGCTAGGGTTGAATCAGGTGATTCGGAACGTACGATACGTTTGCTTAACGACCATGTGTATTCTTCGTATGAGTTAAAAATAAAATTGCCAGGCGTGTTGCCCTACTCACGACATTCCTTAAGAGACTGACTTGGGTCACGAAGAATGTGCACGATTATTGAGGGTTTTTAATGGTTGTGTTCTGGGACACATCGCAGTTAAGGAAAAATCACATTTCCACCGAACTAAACTGTTGCCGAATACAATGGAGTAAGATTCGTAGGTCAAACAATACGGCCACTTGAGTGATTCATAACATGCGCCCTGTACAGTCTACTACAGCCACATACTATAATCAGAGTAATAATGAACAATAACGGCCCAAACATTTTGCTGTCTGTTCGACTATAGTCGAACAGTCAAGCGGACAAACAATTTGGTGTTTCGCTGACGCAATTTAATTTGAATCATCGAAGCGTCAGATGACACGACTCACTGTCACTTTTATCCACTCCACCAAACAAATAAAATTTCCAGAAAAGATGTGATTACTCGGAAAAGTTGGTTTGAGTATGGTATTTCTTTTGTATAGTGCAAATAACTGCTACTGAGCGGGATAATTTTGTATTTTGCTGACATGAGCGTTACAACTTATCATGCGGCGCATCATTCGTGTGGATTTAACTGCGTTGTGAGAAACTGAAATGAGCAAGTGTGTTACTTCCTTAGTAAGCAGCGCAGTTTGCTGTACCGATGCAAAGAACAGGCGGTGGGGAGGGCAGGTCATATTTTTGAATGGCATGTGAGTTTGTTACCAGAACGATACAATCCTACGGTGGATACAAAGTGTGGAAATTGCATAAAATGGTACGAAGTGATAAACGGATACAACACCATAGTTGACACTCATCTCCTTGATTCTTTCACCGTTTTTTCACAGTAAGCTTGGGACTGACGAGCGCAAGATACCGATGTTCTCTGGCTCGGGCAGTGAGTCATGTGATCGGGACTGCATTTGTATTCATTCTGTTCATCACCACATTGTTTCATTTAGTGGTTTTCAGAGCCAATGCCTTTCAATTCACAATAGCTATGAGTAATGTGTTTTAGACGCTGATTATTACTGGACCCGCTTCCAACAAACTAACACTCGTGGTCACTAGTAGTTGGCCACTAGTGTACACTAGTCTTCATTACATTCTAGACCCATGTATTCATCATTTGGTCACCTCTAGGTCTACCTAGCGATTCAGCGAGCCATGGACAGCACAACAGTTCGGCGGCTTTTAGAGATTCCGTCTCGTCGGTTCGGCGAGCTAGTGATAGAATCAGGAAGCTGTGCTTCTAAACGTTCCGTATATCAGGATGGTAAACCACAGGGCCGTAAACGATGTACCGGAAATCAGAACGGTTGCAGTATCCGAATTGGGAGAACAGAGGTCTATTCAAACGAACTTTGAAAGCAGAATCCACAGTGATAATACTATTAGGCAGAAAGTTTCCAACTCTACAAACACAAAGCGGAAACATAGATATTGTCATTCTAATTGACTGTGTTAAAGTTTCAGTTTGAGGAGGTGACCCCTCAAAGCAATCTTCTTAGAGGTGCTGTATAGGTACTTAAGCATTAAATCACTCTGCGGTCTTCGAAATTCGAACGCATACGTGGTAATGTTTGTGCCTTTCTTTACGTGACTGTGTACATTCCAAGATCACATTTTTTGGCCCTTTGGACTGCCTCGGTTAGGACTAATCCTTTTGGAGATAGAAGTGCTAAATTACGCTGCCATATTCCAGGTGAGATCGAATGAAGTTGTTGTAAAGTTACTTAAAGGATACAGAGCAAAGCCTACCAGAGAGACGCTTAAGGAGTGCCAATGTCCTTCTAACATCTTTGGCATGAACATCCGTGTTCGTTAAGCTAGAGATACCAAAGTTTCTAAGTCTCTTTTATCCGATTTGAACGGAAGGGTCGCGCCCTTAAGGTGGTAAGTAGTTCCAGGGGTGTGCCGAGTATACATTACCTTGCGCTTTCTTACGTGGGACTTAGGAAGTCTGGTTTGAAGCCAGATACAGAGATTCTGAATCACCTCACAGAAAGCCAAAATCCTCGAGAGTTTTGGTGTTGCGCTAGAGTTTGACATCATTGGCAATTAACAGCAGGAAATGGAAGCTGAGTAGGTCGTGTCATTCATCCGGATTGGATTGAAGAGAGGTCTGAGACTGAAGCCCTGGGAAACTACACTACTGTTCCAATGGGTGTAACAGAAGCATAAGTTGGCGCGAACGCAGTAACAGCGATTGGTGAGGTGGGAGTGAAACCACCAAGACAGATTACTGTGCACGTCAGAGTTGTGTAACTTATCAAGCAGTGCACTGTGGTTCACTCGATCGGACGATCGAGGTACACATCGTCCTGTGTTATGGTTTGCTGACCGCGTCCAATCGTCAACAAAACGTGAGCATCTTATACGAAAGCCATTTCGGGCACTAAGAAAATCGTTCTCATCGACAAAGCAGATGAGAAGTATGTCAAGCAGATGTTTCGAGCATTGTAAATGCGCTATTGTTGTCAGCGATTGGCATGCAGTTCATCATCGTCATAACAATACATCGGTGGCTCACGCTGCTGCTTAACTACCACACGATCACGTAGAAAAAGGAAGCAAACCCTGTGCTGGAAGAGGGAAGGAGAAAAGAAGGGAACTGGAAGAGACCTATCTGGAAGAAAGTAGTTACGACTATGTTCGAACATTCAACATCAGGGTGCCTACACGTTGCAAGCAGAGCAGTGTGGGTCAGGTCTTTCTCAAGTGAAGAGGAAGAGATACAATCTCAGAAGTTCCGCACTCGCTCGCCTCAACAGTATGTGATAATTGCTAACGGGGTTAGCAACTCCACTACTGCGGATATAGTTAAACTTGATAGTAGCGTGGTTTCTCAGTCTTAGAGGAGCTGTTACTCAAGTCTTTTTAGATTTAAAGATGGCATCCGATTTAGTTTCTCCTGGAAATGATCTCCAGAACTATCTTCTTCGCAAGGAGGTGCCGAGAAAATACGTGAATCTGTTGAGCTCACTGTATGCCCACTCTGCAAGCAGGGTGGGAGTTTATGGATAACTGTCTCGGGCGTTCACCACTTTCAGTGGTGTTCGTCAGGGGTGTTCGACTTCCCCTTTCATGTTAGGTTTTTTCATGGACAACATTCTGGAAAGCGCGTTTGGGGAGTCCAGTGAGCTTGGTGTGGAGCTTCTTCCTGGCGCTAGGTTGACAGACCTGGAATATACTTGTGACATTGTTTTACGTAACGCTTCTACCAAAGACATGCAAACCATGCTGAGCAAGGTTGGTGACCGGGCTGGTTTGTGTGGAATGCACTTCCCACTTTCAAAGTGTACAGTGATGCTTCAACACTAGGGCATTTTCACTCCTGCTTTCTTCATTGCAGATAACCCGCTCGGGATTGGGGACAGTTACACATACTTGGGGAGCACTATCTCATCGACTTGTAATAATAATGCTGAGATACCAGCCAAGATAGCAAAGGCACGAGCTGCATTTGTTAGCCTGCGTCATCAGTGGTGTTGAAAATACTTCCGTTTTTCTTTGAAAGAAAGGGTAATAGTGCTTGTGTGCGTTTTGTTTTGCTCTGTGGCTCGGAAATGCGGCCTGTTCGCGACGAAAATGCTAACAAACTTGCTATGTTTGACCATCATTGTCCTCGCCAGTTAGCCCACATCAAGTGGACTGATCGCGTGAGCAATGTGGCCGTTTGTCAGCGCGTATTCCGGAACGCTCGAGATGCGTGACCTGTTAGTCACCTACTTACTGCACAGCCTCCGGTGGTTGGGCCACATACTCAGTGTGCCACCTGATTGTTCACCATATCAGGCATCACGTACTGAGACCGCCAAAAGTTCGGCAAAACTGCGTGCTGATCAGGCAACAACGATGTCACAAAACGTGAAGGCCCTTTCTGCGCAAATGAGAAAAGTGGGCGGTGTCGCTTGCATGACCGGGGTCATCGCGATCACTGAAATCGCTGATCAGAAACGCTATCCGAGATGGCGGTGTGCTGTAGTCAATGGAGTGCCTGCATTCAAACAATTTCCAGTTCTTCCACTTATTCTTTTATTGATTTTTTATCTTCCTGGTGACGTTTCCTTGAAGGACATTCCACGGTACTGTTAGGGTGTGCGGTGACCTCAGCCACAGTACCTTCTGGTCAGGCTCATGGCTGTTGTGATGATGATGATCCTACTTAGGTTATTGACCTTCAAGTCCTTATTGGCAGAAACGTAATCCAGTCAAGGTGAGGCTTGATCAGCTCGACACCATGTGTAGTCACAAATGCATTCGGTGAGGTCAAAGGTAGTTCCTAGGTTGGAAAATTTTGCAGGCGTTGGTTCCTTAGGACCCGGAAATTGGTTTCAGGCAAGTTAAGGTCGCTCATCACATTGTCTTACTATTACCTTTCAAAGACGGTGTGGATTAGTATGTTCTGAAGAAATTCATAAAGCGGGGGACAATACAGTACACTAGTTGGCTGGTTTTCCGAGTTTGTCAGTCTTATGGATCACCAGATGGACATTGGAATTGTAGATAATACAGGATCAGTAGGATGGATAGCATTTAGTGGGTTGCAATCGTAAAGAGCTGAACCGCGGACTTTTACTGGAGGTTTTTTCGGTACAAAATAGATGTGTTATTGATCTCCATCTGGAAGTCTAAGCGAAGTGCAAGGAACCAGATTTCAGTATTCGCAGTGATGAATAAATTCGAGAATCGACAGTCCTTATGGTTCATTCTATTTGTTAGGCAAACTGTGAGTATTGGTACATGAGCATTTTGTAAGGTTAATAGCGAAACAACGTACAGAAACTTGACCAGGCAAACAGGATTCTCCGCTTACTTGGCAGCGGGTTGATTCACTGTTGATTCTGCTGGAGTTGGCTGGGGCCCATTTCATGTTTCCAGATGGGCTAAAGTTTTGCATACCAAGAGGTTCATCAGTAGAGCGATTGAACTACCGAGGCAACCCAAATGATTCAATGTGAGTTCATTGCGTTCCTCTCTCTCGACCTATCTGAATAGAGGATATTCCTCGCTGGGAAAAACGACGTCGATGCCGGATGCGTTCCTGGACATGCGCCGGCATATCATGGATAGTGACTGACTGGAAGTCGCTGATGCATATTTCTTTCAGAGAATGTAGGCCGAAAGGTGCACCAAACTAGCATGCTATTCAACTGCACGGCAGACGCAGAGCATCTGCATCGGTTTCGGTCCTGTTCCGAAGCGTCATCTGGTACATCAGGGGCACCTCGGTTTCCGATGTGCCATGACTGATCAACAAAAAGGGCTACCTCTCCTGATTCTTTTAGTCTTTGTGCTCTACCAAGGGAGTGTCTGCGTCCATGGAAACACCAGTGAGAAACGGGCGCCCGGACCAGTTTTGATTTTGGAGCAAATACCATTCCCAGGTTCTCGATCGTGCTCATCTGCAACGTTAACTGAACGTTATTGAAGTTCTGAACGATTACAGAGTACTCGGCGACTGAAAAGTTTGACCTCACGAAAGCCGGAATGTCTTTAACTTCCGGTGTCTCTCGGACGTCCTTCTGCAATGGCGATGGGCTTCTTGGATGTAACAGACATACGAATATGCGATTGTCGTTGACTCAGTCGTAGGGGGTATTGGGAGACTGTCACCGAGTTTTCTTGCCGGTGGACGGATCGTTTGTCATTTATGTAGAGGTCGAGTTGTCGGTGGTATTGCCAGTTAGTCGGGATGACCTGCAATAGTTATAAATTGACTAAACACAGCCTAACTCAGTTTAAATGAGAATTTTATGGGTTTCCGTAGGGGTACCTATACATGTTACCGTTAGCTGCATGTAAAGCATTGCATCGCCTGGGTACCTACTCACACTGTCTCCGAGCACGAATGGCAGTTCGAGCTTCCAATCATTTTCAGACAGTGGGGACTGGGCAATATTCAAAAGGGTTGATAAACTTCGTAAAATGATTGAAATAGTATCAACAGTTTAGAACGCAACCTGTTCGTGCTGTCCGTCTCTCCAGATATGTGTACATTGCAGGTTTTCTTGGTTAATGTAAACCCAATCAACACGACGGTTCTTTGCATATCCCTCAAATTTTCCGCAACGGACCCTTGGGTATCGTAATCACTTTAATCTTACACTTTCACCTTGCAAACAAATTAAGAGGACTTATGTCAATCGTTTTCGGATATCACGTAGGAAGCTTGCCGAAGAACCGATTCCAATGGATTTCAGTAAGCATTTTTCGAACTGTTCTTCAGTACAGCCTAATATTATCTACATTGAAGCCCGATTTGAATCTTATCGATCAGTTGTGATCTCTGACCAACTAAGGTTGACAACCTAGGCTGGCTAAAAACTAAATTCACTGACATAGCTCGGGTTTATCGTAGGTCCGATTAAAGGCTCATGCGCTATTACCAAGCAACACCTACAATCTTTAAGAGAGCTTAAGTCAAAAAGCGTTGTACTATTGTTAGTATCGAATGACCAAATGAAGTTCCAGCGAATAGACAGAATAGACAGGGTCACCGAAACAAAAGACCGCATAGGGTGACATCTGTAACTGCTGTTACAGTTGCGGTTTATTGATGAAGTAACCTAAAAATCTCTCAAGCCATGTGGATCGTCAACACCCCAATTGTACGGCCTGCTGAAGACGCATAAATCCGAGATACCGCTTCGACCAGTTTTGACACTGACGAACTCCCTATATCATGAGTTGGCGTGCTGGGTGGTTGTTGTTCTAACTCCACCGAAACATAAGTTTCAGGCACGTTCCATCAACGAGCCTGTCTAGTTGATCAGTGACTTGGAAAAAAAATAATCTTTCTAATGTACTGATTTGCTCTGTAGACACTAAGCCACTGTTCACAAACGTCCATCTGCATGGAACGATTGATTATATTCTTGAGGTTGTCGAAGCAAATCACGTTATGTTGCCACTCCCTACCGAAATACTGAGGGAAAGTCTGCTTGTCTGCACTGAGAATGTCAATTTTCGTTTCCCCGCGCTATCCTACCGTCACATAAATGGGGTAGTCATGGGAGGTCTGCTGGGTCCCGTCGTAGCAGACTTCATGTTAGGAAGTGAGCAAGAGATGACAAGTTTGTCATACTACGAGCGTTGCGTTGAAGACACATTGATATTCAGTCGATCCAATGGATAACCTGGTGCAACGTCCAAATCATTGTCACTCTAACATGAAGTTTACCTGTGCATTTAAGGCCAACAACTGTCTTCCATTTCTAGACATACTTGTATGCCGCTGAGAAGATGGCTCGATTAGTGGCGCTGTCAATAGGAAATCCACGTGGCTCAGCCGATACTGAAACCACAACAGTCTCACACCGGTCCAATATAAGCGAGCAATAATAAATATGCTGTTTACACGAGCACGACGAATGTGTACTGACGACAGTCTTGTGGATAAACCAGACCTTATCACTTCCGTCTTCCAACCAAATGGTCACCCTCAAACTTTCGTAGAAGGGCACAGGGGACGAAAAGCACCATCCTAAAAGGTGATCACTGTAGGAAGAAAGAGGGTCTACATAGAGTTGCACTGTTAGGTTGATCACATCATGCAACAAACAACATAGTGATTGAGAACTTCATTTAAACGAACACTTAATGCAACTGAACGTGTACTCTCTCGGACCCAGAAGCTGCCAGTGTCTTCAATCAAAGGAGACCAGTCTATCAATACCAAAACGCATTGTGTTTATCAATTTATATGTAACTGCGGGGAAAGTTATATAGACAGAACCGAAAGATACCTATTCTTCAGAGTGAAGGGACACTTGCCTAAATGGGTGCAAAATTCCGTGTTACCGCATAAACAGCCGTTTTCATCAGTCGCTGGACATGACTGGACCACTGACCCTGTTATCGATCCAGCTTGTGCATTCGGAATCCTATTGCGTCATTCCAATTCAACATTCCTGAAGTTTACTGCGGCTTTCGCAGTCAATCGACTGAAGCCAGCCTTCTGTGTTCAAAAATGACTGTTCGTGAACCTGACCCTTTCCTGGAGTTAGTGACCTATCATATTGACCCATCTTATTGATTATCAAACCCCTGAAATGCATGCCATAAAAAACCGCTTCATGTTGTAAAAGTGATACTGACAAGTCATTGCGAAACGCTTGTATCCATTAGTTTTCGTATTATAACTCTTTTCTTTCAAACTTCTGAAAGGGACTAACCGCTTCAAACTCTGCGTCTGTTTTGCCTAGATTTGCATTTGTTGACGTTAGACGCAGTGTGATCGTTTTTGTCCACGAAAATCAGGGTCACCATCAGTCTGAAAAACCTTTCATCATCGTTTTTATGGACAACGTGCCAGTTTTCAACACCGTTCGGAAGCAACATCTGAAAAGAAGATAACTCAGGTAACAGGTTATTGGTGAAGATGGAGAACGGTGGTCGTATCAGGATGGAACCCTCAGAACTTCACTTGAGGTGGGCTTAGAGCAGGTTAGAGGATTGTTCATTCACGCGCGATGGAAACGACCTACTAGATCTGGTTCAAGCCAGCAAGGGAGGCTGCCTTCATCTTCATGGTATTAAATTTCGTCAGTTAGAATGAACCGATCCACAAAATCACATGCCTTGGCAAAGTGAAGACCTATGACATGGATACCCTAGCTGCTATCTTTGACAGAAATCAGTTGATCCACGGTTCGCATTGTATGAACAGTCGTTGAGAAAGTCGTAGTATTCATTATAGATGTGGTATCGTACCGGCAATTACCTGAAGACATACGTATGTATACATGAAATACATGATTCTAGATACAACAGTTGATTGGTGTGACTTCTCAAGTGTATATATATATATATGCATAATAAGACGTCAATTAAATTCACGTTTGTAACTGTTAATGTTAGCGTTTCGACTCATACGTGCGGTCGTTCAACAAGATAATTTGTAATTTACTATTTAGGTCACCTGTTATATTATCACGTCTACTGTTCACTTTTATTGTTCGGTAAAATTCTCCATATGTGAACTCAACGAAAATGTCCTAACCATAGAATTGTGAATTAAAGTCAACAAAACGGTCTACGTGATCGGGCAAATTGAGCAGTACAGACAATCGCATGTGGCTAATCGTTTATAGATGGTAATTCGGTCGGGCCTAAAAGCGGTCGTTGGTGCAGTGGACAACACCGCTTTCTCATGAGAATGACGACTATGGTTGAGATTCCGTTCATTGAAAGAATACGCATCAATAACGTGCTCTGACGGGAGCGCGACTCGAATCGAGTGTTTTCTGTCGAAACAGGCTGTTTGAAAAATCTGCTTAAATGAGGAAACTGCAATCAAATCAGTGTGGTGTTCAGTTTGTATAGACCAAAACCCGTCTTCTTACCGGTGAATTTACCAACGATTTAAAGATATTCGAGCGCATGCGTAAATGTTGTTCACTTTAAATTTTGACGTCTAATTTTGATTTATCACAACTTCTCAGACTACCACATTGCTTCTCGATAGCATATCGATATGGGAAACATTCACTCATTAACTTTAAAATATTAGTGTTGCCTTATTGAAAAACCGCAACATGGTAGATTTAAGGTAATTTCACTTATCCCACTTGTAAGCGTGTTTTTAAAGTTTTCTTATGAAACGGGGCCATTTCAAAACAGTCCTATCGGTTCCGTCTCTTAAGTGTATTTCTGATCTCAGTGTAGTGTACATATGTGACATGCTTATACGTCTGTGTAAATAACAATTGACCTACTGATAAACCCAATTATGAAAATTTATGGCTTTGGCGGGATTCGAACCAGCGACAGAATCAGTAGCAAGTGCCCTACCAGCTCCGCCAGTGGTACTGGTGGATTTCAGTGTGAATTGAGAAGTCCTGCTGGGGCGGTCGGTTCTCTGGATTCCATATGAGACAGTGAGACGGACGAGTAAGGAACAAATGTAACATTTCAGAGCTCTTGGCATGGCTTCATAACCCAGCTGATGGAGCACTTGCCACGTTTGGGCGTGCTGTTTCTGTCACTGGTTTGAACCCAGCCGAAGTCCCAGTTTTTCACGATAGGATCTCTGAAAAGTCGGTTCATGTGATCACCTATTGTTACTTAGGTGACCCAACCACGCTGGTAACTTTTACTCACATTTCAGACTGTCCTATCACTCACAGAAGTAAAATGTGAATTTTAACGGTAATGTCCGTAGAAAATCCGTCATGTGCGCATCCTCTGCTGCCGAACTCAATCTCTTGGTGTGGCCAACTGCATAACTGTCAACAGCCGTCGTCGAACGTTTCTCAACTGGACAACACCCATCAGTCCAGCCGTTCTTGGGCTAGAAGCAAACGGATTTCTGTAAGTTACCTTTTTTGGTTTCACGTATTCCATTGCATTTGTCTTAACTCTGTAGGTAACACATGAGGAGTGAATGCCAACTTTTTGTTTCTATTTTCTGCCGTTCGTTTTTCCCGGAAAACGACTCACTTCTGCCACGAAACCTGCGGGAAGCCAAATGACCCAAAGCTGCTTACTTATTGATGCACGTTTATGGTATAGTTTACATTATACAGTAGCTCTGGTTTTTGAAGGAGGCAGCTTTATAGGTCTTGTTTTGTGCATCAAATGACTGTCGCTTCATCTAAATTGATGAGCCAAATGTTGTCGGCTATTTTCAAGTTCGACGCTACATAGATTTACTAGACGGGAACCTCTGCTAGGACACAAGAAAGTGAATTGAACCCGCTTCCATTGTTTGAAACTCATTGGAAATGGACTTTTACTGGGACCCCCTCTTCACTTGTTGCGTGTATTCTGTCAGTAAAATCAGAATGCCTAAGCGTAAGCCTAGTGTGTTGGGCTTTCACTGTTGCAATCCTTAAGCTTATCTAAGCGTATTACTTAAACAACCGTCCGCTTATCGAGTCACGAGATCTCATAGGTATTAATTTACTTGAGTGAGCCGGTGGGAAAATTAACGAGCTCATGCGCGAGCTTTAATAGATCATTCACCAACAAAGAATGTAGTTAATTAGTGTGATGGATTCCCGTCACCGGTTTGTATCGCTCCGAAAATGAATATTGTAGTGCTTGTTTTTAACCGATCAGCAGATCTCTGCTTTCCATGCCAAAGGTTGACAGATATCCACGTCCATTCTGATGTATTTTGAATTCCCCACGTCAATCAGGGATGTAACGGAAATATAATAAGTTTTCTGTTCCATTACATACGTGAAGTTGGTTTCTGTATTGGTAGCAAACCACCTGACGTACCCCTTGTGGACGAAACTGTTGATGAATGGAACATCATCTCTCGACTGTGCTAGCGGTCTTTGCAACAGCGTATCAAGTTTCCATAACAGAAGAGGCGATCATAAATTGAACGTACTTTCTGTGTCCAAAACTTATCAGTATAGTAGTTAGTGCTGTCAGTAGAAATCGAAAAATAAAATACTGTACAGATCTTCTCTTGTGTTCAGTTCGCAGCTGCCAGTGCTGCCGTCCTTGTACCTGATAAGACACATTGACGTCTGTCCGGAGGAAGAGTATTGTTCTTCCCCAAATTGATTGTTTCTGTTATCTAATTTCAAGAAGAAACTGTCTGAAGGACCAAACAGTCTTTAAACAGTAATTTCACCTGAGCGCACAAGATGGATTTGCCACCCTTTTTTGTTCAAAAGTGAATATGCTAAAGTACACTCCTCGCAAGTAACCGATGTGGTAAATAAGCACACAGGATTTCGTCTCTTTCATTTGTCCAACCATTGGGATTTTGTTTTGTGCATCAAATGACTGGCTTCATCTAAATTAATGATGATGATGATGATGCATATGTGTTCGAAACAAATTAGTTTGTACTTCGCAAGCTAGTTCATATCAGTGACTGATTTTTTCATCTTTCACCAATGTTTTGCAACCTTATCTCGTGCTAAGTCTCGATTCGTTTTCTTCTATGGAGTTAGCTGACGCTTTTCCTCTTAGACACAACCCTAACGTTTTGCAGCCGTGACGTTCTACCATTTCGTCAGGTGCATTGTTTGAACTTAGAGGTCTTTGTTATTGTTACACGCGTTTACTTATATTTTCCTTAGTTCACTCGCGTTAATACCTGACGCTGAACTTGACGCCATGAGGTGTGTCAGTTATTTCTGCCCAAATCAGTGCAGCCTGATGTAACTCACATGTGACTCTAATGATCACATTCAAGCAGGCGTCATTGCGATGTTTCCAGCTGTTATCTTTTTACGCTATCGAACTTTCCTTAATTAGCCGGTTTCCTTATTTATTACGTAAACTCATAATGAACGGGACAATCAAGACCCGTTCTTATTGCCTATGGATCCCCATTTTTGCGAGTCCACATTTCGCTTTTTGAACATGCGGATTTTGTTAGTGAGGCGGACTCATATGCGTTTACAGGGTGATTGCTAGGCCTAGTGATGCTTATAGCTTGGGGTGATAGTTTAGATATTCCGCTGCTCGCCGACCGAGTACTAGGAACATTTGCAATCCATTTCGCTCATTCTTTTTCAAACATGGATCTTTCTTTTGTAACTGCGTTTGCTAGAGTTCCTATATTATTCAACAACGATTACGTTGAAGTGCCTTTTTGTGATTTAGGTTCCTAAAATAGATTACGTTGAAGTGCCTTTTTGTGATTTAGGTTCCTAAAATAGTAATTTTGCATTGGTGTCTTGCAGTTGTCGTTCGAACAGAGGAACTGGAAATGAAGAAAGACGCCTTCGAACATGTCACTGAACATCTGACAGTGGTTGCAAGTCTTCTGTAAACTACAGTAACTAAACGTAAATCGCTACCCTCGTGACCTGATTTAGCTTTGAGCGTTGTTGGTGAGTAGACCTCATTATACTATTCCTTTGTCTCCAAAATAGGTCAGACCCTCGTTACAAAATGAGATAGATTATCGAACCATCGGCTCCACATGAGATTCTGGTGTTGTACTTCAGGGTTTCAAGATACTATTGTTCTTCGACCCACATTACCAACGATCGGATTGTGGCAAAGTTGTCCCCCGAAAGATAAAACTGCACACCTACTACCAGTTCTTACTCTTATTCTATGTTCTCATCGCTTCAGTTTCGGTGTTTGTTCTGAGCTTTTGTTGCTTGCAATGCATTGTTAGAAACCAAGGCCGTTAAAAACCGCTACTTCCGTATCAAATTATCTGACCTTATTGTTTGCTGCGTCACTAAGAAACCAATCGTTAGTTTCACTGCTTGCATAAGCCCAGTTGTAGATGACAGTCAACTCACGAACTTGCTCAGCATCTGGGAATGCCGAAGCTAAATCATACAGTCATACCGGGATGAAAATCCTGTGGCTTTGTTTGATAACCTCATTCCTAACTAATGATAGGTAACAGGTTTAATATCTCAGTTAAATGCGGTAAGTCTTAATCAGAAAAGTGTTCTGCGTTCATTCTGTCACCGTACGATACAATCTACACTTGTTCAGGCGTGTGCCACCCTCGCGAGCCTTCTTTATGTGCGATGTAAACAGGACCGCTGATGATCGTTGGGAGTATAAGTTTTTGATGTTCCTATGTAGTCTGTCGTGTTCAATGATTCATAAACCTGGTTGGTCTACTACAAGAAATTGAGAGGACTGCTTACTTGACCATCATCGCACGTAACACCAAAGGCCTGACTATCGGAAAGAGTATCTGTCAACACCTGTGAACAATAAACGCATTTTTGTACGAATGTTAGGGCTGGACATCATACACATACCAGAAACGTGAATTTATGAACTTTCACTTCTGCTGCCTTGGACGAGCATTTTGTATCGGTTGGCAGGACTTAACAGATCTGCCATAACAAGAGCATATATCCCTAATGTGTTTATTATACTCAGCCGACAACGCTTGTGTGGTTACATCAACTGCATAGAAATCGAAAGGTTCCTAAACGACATATCATTTCCGCTCTATGAAGGTGTCTGCAGAAACGAAGTAGGGCTTCCAACATTAGCGTCCTCAACTGTAAAGTTATAGTGGCCGATCGCATAGATTGGAACTGGTTGGTGAAAACAGGCGAGCTCTTGTGCGGTCTAAGAAGTACTGGCTGTAAGAACAGAAATCAGTGAGATCATACCTCTACTGAAAAGAGTGGGCGTGACTATAGTTTGAAGCCACCACAAGAGCTACTGCTCTGTGATTGAACTGTACAATCACGGGCAAAGCAGCGTGACAGCCTCAAGCGCACAGTAACTCATTGTCTCTTGGGACGTACGGATACAGCCGTCATGCATGGCCGTGTGTCTGACCGTGTGTCATGTTAAAATAGTCCCGATTTCCGAAAGTGAATATTTAACGAATGGTTTCGAGATTACTTCACGCTGTACATGAGTGTATTTCATTGCACTTCTTGCGTTCGCTCACATCTCCTATGCGTGAGCGTATGTTCACTAAGCGACGGTTTTTACTTCTCTCAAGTTTGAACGCGATCCCCTTCAATCAAGCTGGTAATGACAAGCAGTAGGGTTTTTTTGTTGATATAAGTTGAACATCACTTACGTCTGATTTCGGCATTTGCATCCATACAGACTTTTCAGACCCTTTTGCAGAGCGCTCTCATACAACTAATCGGTCGTTTATTAGTGCGAAGTTAACGACTCTATGTTCAAACCCCGGTCGTGGCAAGGAGATGCATCACTAACGAACTCTAACAAGAACGAAACTCGAGTCTAGCACTTCTCGAAGGGCCACAGTCGATCGTGAACCGTGTGTAATTTATGAATTTTTACGATCTGTCTACATCTTAGGAACTGTGAAACTGTTATGATCCGGTGGTCAATAATAACGAGAAATGACAGCGCACGAATATACGAATCACGAACACGTAGCACAGCGCTTAACGATACCCGAAAACCCCAGAAGAACACAGAAGATCGTGACCTTTAGCCGAGAATGTATTTGCTCTCAAACCAAAGGTAATTTGACAGACCAGCGTTCGCGTATATATAGTTTTTGAACAGCCTTGGAAGACCCCACTGGAATTAGCCCATTAAAACTTAAATGGACCAATCAAAGACAGAGGGGAAACTTGCGCCAGATTTAAGTTTTAGCATATTGTGGCGCGAAAAAATGAAATTCAAATTTATAAATTAATTTTCAAGGATATCTCAGAAATTAAACAGTTCTTGGTGAAAATAGACTTTCCCCAACACCTCCCGTTTGAGATGACCGTTATCCGTAGCACTTGGCCCGAGGGTCCAGCTGCATGGGATGATGCGGGAGTCTATTGCGGTCGGTCCAACGCCTGGGCAAGAGGTTGGTGGTGACATCAACATGGGACGGCGTAGCTGTGGTTGTCCCTGTATCCGGAATTGCGAACGTGTTCAACAAAATATCCAGCGGCAGCAGGTGCTGGTCGTCCGTTGTCTTTTCGTTCGTGTGCCGAGGGCGTAACTGGTTGCCATGACGTTTCCATATGGTGCCACTTACCGAAACGTCATACGGTACCTTTCCTTGATGAACACTCACGGTTGCTTCCATGCAGCAGTTGTGACCCGGTCGATAGTCACGAGCGTAGACGGCTTCTCCAATGGCGAAAACGTTCTGTAAGTTTTGGCCGGGCACCTGTGTTGGCTCATTCGTCGGAATGAGCGCGAGATGGACCGAACGAAGCTTGCGGTCCACAAGAGCCTCTGCTGGTGATCGGCCGTCGGGTGTTGCCGGGTTGGGAGTTGTGCTGTATGCGAACAGGAACTCCTCTAACACTTCGTCGGTGGTCCGCTCCTCCCGAGATTTGAGAAGCGCCTGTTTGAAGGTGTCCACGAAACTTTCGGCTTGGCCGTTGGACTGTGGGTGATACGGCGGGGACCGAATGTGCTGGATCTGTGAACGGTGGCAGAAGTCTTCGAAGTGTGCTGATGTGAATTGTGTCCCGTTGTCCGACACGAGGATGTCAGGAAATCCTAAACCACCGATTGACTATCAACCCTGCTCCCTAACTGCTTGATATAAAAAACCCGTTTCATGTTATTGCAAATTTGGTACCGACGAGTCAATACGAAATGCTTGCGTCTACCAGTTTCCGTGTTCTAACAGTTTTGTTTAAATCCATGTTGGCCGAAAATGCGACGCCGGGCATTGATCGTATTAAAGGACGTCGCCGGAGAGAGGGTGACTATCTCAGGCCACTTGGAGTATGCGTCGACCAATACACGATGGGATCATCGAAATCCAAGTTGAGGCGCGACCATGGTCCCTTGGGTGTTTGCCACGGTACGGGGTCCTGCTTGGTGGGTAGTTTGGCGGCCTGTTGAGATCTTGAGCATTGCTTCACCATCTCCTCGATGTCGCCGTCCATGCCAGGTCAATATGCGTAACTGCGAGCATTTGCCTTCATCCTACTGGTGCCGGGGTGACCAGAATGGAACTGTCTCGGCACCTGAAGGCGGAGAGTGGTTGGGATGACTACGCAAGAATCCACTGTTGTCAGTGAGTCGCGGCAACGGTAGAACTGGTTGATCTCCCCAGTTGGAGGAGCCGTGGGCCATTTGGTCAGGACGTATGTCATGACCTGATTCAGGTTGGGATCCACCGCCGTGGCGCGCCGGATGTTGACGACAGTCACCGGGATTCCACGAATGGCGTCTGTGAGCTGTCGGCGAACGTCATCCTCCACTGTCAGGGTAGCAACGACAGCGTCTTCTTCAGGCACGTGATGGTTGCTGATAAGGCGCGACAAACCATCTGTCTGGCCAAAATGATCAGTGCGGCGGTAGCTGATGTCGAGCAAGATTGTGGCCCATCGCTGCAGTCGGTTGGCAAAGTAGACAGGATTACCCTTCTTCCATCCAAAAATGGATAGTAGAGGCTTTCGGTCGGTCAGCAGAGAAAAATGCCGACCATATAACAGTTTATGAAGCTTCTTCATCGCGAAGATAATGGCGAGTCCATCTTTCCCGACTTTACTGTAATTCTCCGCGGAGTTGAGCGTGCGAGAGGCATGGGCGATTGCCTTCTCGGAACTATCGTGGAAGATGTGAGAAACGACTGTCCCGACGCCGTAATTTGAAGCATCGACTGCGACCACAATTGGCAGGGTTGGGTCGTAATGCGTCAGCAGCAGGTCGAAGCTGAGCATTGTCTTCAAGCGAGTGAATGGGGTCTCGCAATTGGGGGACCAGCACCATATAGCATCCTTCTGTAGTAGATGATTTAAGGGAGTCCGAACATCGTGTAGGACTGGGAGGAAGGCACTGTAATAACTGATGAGGCCAAGGAAGGACCGAAGGGTGTGCACATCTTTGGGCGCCGGCATCTGTTGAATTGCGCGAATGTTATCGAGATCTGGATGGCGACCGGCGGTATCAAAAATGTACCCCAGGTATTTGATGGACCGCAAAAACATTTGGCATTTGTCAGTACGTAAGTGAAACCCGTACTCCTGAACGCGTTGGAGAACCGCAGAGATTCGGTCCCTGAGTTCGTTGGTTGTTCNAACATTTGGCATTTGTCAGTACGTAAGTGAAACCCGTACTCCTGAACGCGTTGGAGAACCGCAGAGATTCGGTCCCTGAGTTCGTTGGTTGTTCGACCCATTATGATAATGTCGTCCAGATAGGCAGCCGTACCCGGTAGACCAGTAGTCGGCGCGTCCATTACTTGCTGGAAAATGGCCGGCTCGGTTTTGACACCAAATGGAAGTCTGGTGTACTGGAGAAGGCCTCGGTGGGTATTGATCGTGAGTAGTTCACAAGATTCGGATGCAACCTCGAGTTGGAGATATACCCCTGTCAAGTCCTATTTGGCGAAACAGATGCCGCCGTTGAGTATAGTGAATATGTCTTCAGGCACTGGTAGTGGATAGCGGTTTGGTTCCAATGCCGCATTGAGGCCAGTTGAGAAATCCCCACAAATGCAGATGCATCCGTTAGACTTCTTCACCACGACGATGGGGGTGGCCCACGCGGAGTTGGAGACCGGCACCAAAACACCCAGTCGTTCCAGTCGTCTGAGTTCTTGATCGACAAGCGGCAGAGCTGCCGTTTGGGGCGAAAGACCGGTTGACTGCTGGGCCAAAGCTGTAGTGTGGCCTGGGTACAGGTGCAAAGACCCAGGCCATCCTGGAACACGGGGCAAACTCTCGAATAATGTCATCGGACATCCTCTGGGGTGCGGCAGGAGACCGCACCTAGTTGCAGATGGCACTGACTGGGACATCAAGCAGGCCAAGCGGTTCGAGCCAATCCAGCTCCAGAAGATCAAGACCAGAGTTAGCGACGTAACACGTCTTTATCTTTATCTCTTCTAGAAGGTCGTTGAGTGAATGGAGTCCCACGTGACCAGGTTCGTCGCATGTCGGTTTTCATCCGTTACAGGTACAACACACTGAAAAGTTTGAATTGATTATTTGTGTTCGGTTGCCAACACACGCCTTTGATGCGCTTCTTTCGTTTTCACATAATCAATATTCAATTCGTGTTTACTCCAGCTAGGTCCAGCTTGACATCAGATCGTACGAGTTCACGGGTCTTTCAGATTAATTCGAGTGACTAAATTATTTTAATCAATTTTTTCCAATCCGATTTTGTGTCATGACCGTATCCGACTTTGGCGAATAGTAGTTCACTTTCATACTACTCATCGCCGTTGATCAGTTAGCTCACCGGAGTTTTCATTGTTATTATATCGTGCAGTAATCTTTTTTCATAAATACAATAATCTATTTGTTTTGAGCTGTGGATTATCTTATGGTTTTCCGCTGACTGGCATAAAGTTTACCACAGAGATATTTGGTGCTGCACCGCCTAAGCCGGGTCCAGCCAACATATTCAACTGAACCTGAAAGGATTTGAGGCCATTCAAAATTGTAACCTGATCCCGAGTTCTGTTGTCACTGTCACCAGAGCCTCGTCAGCTAATATAGTTTAAGTATATTGCAGTGAACTTCACACAAAAAGACCATGCGGGATACCTAGGTATTTATCTCCAGCTAATTGAGACGTATTCGTATTGATTGTGTCCATTGATGGACTTAATTTTCGTGCACAGGCAAACTTCGTCAGTCCCAGTCTTCTATTCTTGTTATATGGATCTCATCCCCCTTCTATCGTTGAGTAGGATGGAATTATGTTAGTGATTTCGTCAGAAAATAACTGTTCCCACGTGTATCCAGTGCCTGAGTTAGTCATCACGACATCGGGCTGAAAGAAACCCTGGATGAATTATTAAAGAATGGGACATAAAAGAGAATAGCAGGAGAGACAAGAGTTGACCGTGCGAGAAAGCTAAAACTGAAACTGGTGCTGGTGCACGTGAACCTCCTTCCAATGAAAAAGCATTGATAGGTTGAAAAATTCAGTGAAATCTGCCGTCAAACCAACTCAGATTCATCACGTCAAGAAGCACGTGACTGACCGACTGGCACAAAAATATGTGTGAAGTTGAGGGAAATTCGAACTGAAAGAGTAATCTAGGTCCCCAGCGGTTGTTAAGTGGATATGCCATGGGCCGTTTTCCGTCTTGTTCGGTTTTGCTGGTAAGTTCAAAGTTCGCATTGTGTCTATACAGAAACCTTGTTTACTGACAATAATGGTATCGTGATAAAGCTGTTATGTACAAGTGTGTGAGGCCTGTAAATTTGTGTTTGATTCTCTCTCTTTGTTAGTGAGTAATAGGGAATTTTGGTTCATATGAACTAAATCACTCAACTGATCGTAGCTGTCGCATTCCCTTAGACTTTTCAGTCAGCTACTTTCGAAAAAAGCATCATATTCAAGTTTTGTTCCTATTAGAGCTCTCCAGCAGTGTATATCCTTAATGTGGTTTCAACCAATATTGTGAACTTTTTAAATGTAAATTTTTAGAATTTAGGGAGTGTTCGTGAATTTCGAAATAGTTAGCTCGTAACCTCTGTTTTTTGTTCTAAGTTTGCTCTTGTTTTGTGCGCTCAACTAATTCAGGTCTGTGAAAACAAACCATCTCAATATCGTGGAGTATTATAATGTTTGGTTGTTCAGAAACTGCATTCTAGTGCATTACTGATTACATCGTACACGAAAAGAAGTTTCATTTCTCAGTTTTTTCATAACTGATTCACTCAAAGTAGAGCGAAAACAAAAGTGTACATTGTTGAGCTTCCAGTGTTTACTGTTAGTTTTGGTGGAACGAGCAAATTGGATAAGTACTCTGTGTTATTCAGCTCGATAGATGAGTGTCTCTTGAGTTCTCAACAGCGAGAGGGATGGAGAGAGGAGGGCCCTCAATGTGACTTCCTTTTTTGTTTCTCGCAGTCCGATGACCAGGATGCATCTACTGATTGCACAGAACGGATATTTGATCCAGTTGTTATTGTATTATAGTTCACTGGCAATAAAGTGGTCTTTAAACGTCTCTTTCACTTTGTGTGTTGGTTTGTGGTTCATTCAGCAGATCTTAGCGCTCGGCTTCACCACTTGCGTGTTTTGTTAACCGAAATTTTTGATTTCATTGCATGACGATAGTAGATTTTGTCGATCGGTTCGACTGTTGAGTGAAGGTGGATTTGCTCAAGTTGTTCAACTGAGATTTTGAAGGCGAAAGAAATGTTTGTGTCCACAACTAGCCAGAGGGTTTAGCCAGATCATTTACGAGTGCTGGCGTATGCTTCTGGAAACATTTTTGTCCTACTAAGCGTTTCTCCACGTACTACGTAATGTGGTCAAGTTATGCTAATTAAAAACCCGAGTATGTTATTGTTCAAATGGTGAGAAGTATATGTTCATGATATTTGATTTACCATGTAGTTTGCTTCCTAATGTTGAAGCTAGCCGCGGTACATTTAACCCAAATACTATACTAGGGATAAGAAACGGAGATTTCAGTTCATATCTACTCAACCTGAAGCATCTTTGGTTGGTGTCATGTGGATAAATTCCTTAATTCCTTATGAGTAACAGTTGTATTTGTCTGAGCATTTCAATATTTGGGCTTGTTAGTTGATTCAAGGCGGCCAGTCGGCACACGCACACCGCATGTGTACGGACTGCCCAAAACCCACACACACAATGATTCAAGTTTGTTATGGTGTGTGTGGAGAGGTTCACTTCCGTACCACAGATATTAATTGACTAGGTCAAGTGATCAGTCAAATAATAAATCTTGAATTTTGAAATCGCTTACTGGATTTGCGGACTCACACTAGATTGATCCAAATTTTCTTTCCAAAAGGAGTAACCAGCGGAGGACACCTTGGAATCTTTATTAACTTAATCAACTTCACTACTTTTGCAACAACTTCCTCGAATGCATTCTGAAACAAGTTGGGTCTCCCGAAAACCAATGAGACTATGGAGCATTTGCGTTCGATTCAGGCTGCGTTAATCGCACTCAACTTATAACAGAACCAATCTGTGGATTTGGAATTCTAGGTGACGTTCACGTTGACAGTGTATTTTCCTGCCCTACTACTGTAAGCTTCATAACGCTGGATTTGTTTAGTTAGTTTATGGACGTACGTACTTTTCTTCACCCACCAACTGTCCAGTTGATTTCACATCCGATGTATCCACCCGTAGCTGAGGTAGGAATGTGCCGTGTTTTGTTTAGGCGTTCACCGTACAGCCCCTTATGAATCCAACTGCTTCTCATAGCCTGGGCTTTCTGTACACACGTGTGTTATCACGCTCGCCTTACCAGTGCTCATGGCAAACTGGTGCTTGAGATCGTTTGTGGGAAGGGATGTGGGTGGCTGGTGAATCATTGGATGAGAAACAAAGTTTGTATTTGGATGATCAAACATGAGGGTTGTACTGAGTCGTTCTCTCAAGGGTTAAAATAAGAAAACTGAGTCATGCACTAGTTCCGAGTAATTCGTAGCTTCTGATGACTCCATATTGAGCAGTTAACTTGTCAACCAGACCTCTTAGGCAGGATTTATGTATGCATCACGTAGATGGTTTTTTCTTTGCAAAAAACTGAAATATGGAGTGGTATATTATTTGAGGACATTTCATCAAAATGACATTATCTTATCAAATTAATCTGAGCGACTTTCTCTCCCAAACTAGTCACTGTTGATCAATTTTATTGGACGCAAGTCATTTGAGCTGATCAGCGGATCGCATCTTTACTTCCGTACATCCTGTTCACAGGTGTACAGGCTACCATAATTATTACATGCGCATACTATAAGCTAACGTGTATGTGACAATTAATATCAAGGTCTTGATTGTGAATACTAATTTGTATCAGGAAGACGATGAGAAGATATCACTACGTATCTGAATCGCTCATGAAGCATCGATTAAGAGTACGCACTAACGATGACTCTTCTTGCTCAAATGAAGTGAAGGCCATCTTCTGATTCATGCAACCGACAATCGGCCCACCTCCAAATATCCAAGTTGACTAATATTCTGAATGAGGACTGCGTGTATGCGAGTGTTTTGACATTGCGGCCTTCTTGCGACGTTGTGTATACCAGCTTGAATGTTAGCTTTACTGTAGATTTTCTTCTAAATTTCACGAGTGGAACCGGACGGTTGTCGGCCTGTGTCCTCTACAGTAGTGTCTTTTATTTTCATGATTCTTCGGCATCTTAGTATCCTGCTCACGTGACGTTTTTCAGCGGACACCTTTGTATCCTCTCCTTCACGTTTGTGAATCGTGGCGGATTTTGCTGTTCTGTTTGTTTCAACCCACTTAATACATTATTCATTATTACCCTAAAATAACGTAACCGCATATTTTAGTCAGATTCAAAAGACCTCCTGGCGGAATTCCCGGTTGACGTTAATAGGTAGTTCCCGTGACTGCCACTTAGATGACCGGGCAAAATGTGTTTGATCGTTCACTTATGGTGATTCGATTAGGCTTAATGTGAGGCCAGTCTTGGTGTAATGGCCGATGCCGTTGCCTCGTGAATGCTTGGCCTGATTTCACCTCCCATTAGTAGCAGGGATGTGCACTCACGGAAGCAAAACTCGAATCCACTGCCTCATTTCGAGAGAAGCTGGCTGGTAAGTCTACCCGATTACTAAAGGTGCTCACAATTGTAAGTGATTTTCTTCTTGAACTTCCACCGCAGTTTTGTATTTATTTAGCAACCTTTCTGTTCCATTCGCCCCCAAGTTAGAAGTTGACATCCTTTGGAGTGAATGTTGCCAGGGTAATCTTTCGGCTGTAAACTTATGATTAGCCAGATATTTTGGTAACATAGTTGGTACGTCATTCGCATTAGATTGCAGTTTTTGCATTCCTACTAAGTTTTCTGTTAAACTCTTCCGGAACAGAAGCGTTAGGCTCAAATTCACTCATTGCTGGTCCTCATCCTGAGTGCCTACATTTGCCACAGCCAAGATTTGAACTCCTGTCTAATTCCTCAGTAGGACACCATATTGACCACTGTGCCACGATCATATCATTAAGTCTGGTCTTTTCGCCGCGTTTGCTTGTAAACACTGGTTAGTTAGCCGGACCGTCTCAGGAAGAAAACATTAAGTGCTCTGCCATTTCAAATGGACAGAGTTTCTGCTTCCCTGGGTTTCTTCAGTTGCAAAACAATATTGTTTGCCTCTTCTTCAACTATGCTTATCATGAGGACTATTTGAGCAGTATCCTGGATACCAGCAGTATTTCGACTGTTAGCAAAACATCAATAGCGTGATAGCAAAGCTTTGTTTTTCGGCAACACGCCTTGTCAAAGTGACCACAACCATATAAACAGTTATCTTATACGTTCAGTTTTGGATATTTTTCCGCAAAACTGAGTACGAATTTCAAATACGCCGGTCACCTGCCCTCTTACTACAGTTGGCTTCTTGTGTTATTTCATTAAAACAAAAATACGTTAGGCTAATTGCATCAGTTGCGTGGGCCTTTTGATTAACTTCCATGTTAGGTGGTCTAAATGTATGCTTTCAGTGTTTATGCAACGTCTTTCGAATCCCTGTGTACCCCCCTCCCGAAAAAAGTGTTTGTACGTTCAATTTTTTTTTACTGTGTTGTCTATCTGTCGCAAGTCATTTGGTCAAGAAATGGATATTTCCCCTCTGGTCCCTAGAACTTCACTTATATGGTTTTTTTATATTACTATGACAGTTCCGTGTGTTTCTAGTTTCTCTTATCACCTTCGTTTGCGTTTATCCAGTTGCTTTTCATATTTTTCTATAAAATATGCCTCCATCCCCTTTATTGCCGTAAATCTAGCTGCAAATTATTTCAGCTATTCAGCACGTATTTTGCCTGATTTTCACATGATAAGCTGATACCATGTTCCGAACTGTCTTCTTGTTTTATTAATTGTGTCCTTTTTGCAATTGTTCGACATGAAACGTTTTTCTTCTGGTGAATTCCGCTCTTTTACTCTAAAAATTTACCGCCTGTTCTTCTTGTTCTGTTGCATTCTATTTGATGCACTGAAATCGATCGATCATTTTTGGTCGGCTTGATTACTAACCAAATAGGAGTCGCGATAACTAAGGGCAGTAGCACACATACCTTTCAGCAGCCCTAATGACCACGACCTCAAGGTCTGACTATTGTTCATGATCATCGGTTCGATTTCCCCTATGTAATGTTGATGAGACTCGGTTGGATCGGAACAACTATTCACCTATTCACAGGTGGTCATCTGGTCCAACTATATATATATATATATATATATATATATGCATGATGTGTTGTCAGATCGCAACCAAAAACCGAATTGCTATTACTCAGGTAGCAAATCCTTGTAGTGAATTTCATGTCTCTCATTTACTTACACAGTTGAATTCGGATAAGGTGAGATATGAGTTGTAACAGAACATTGATTTTTCCCATATAATTACCATCATACTTGTGATCATCATTGCTATAAACCTACGAAGAATCCTTTCTAGTTGGCTGTTAATGTGGAGGCGACGAGATGTGGCCCAATCCATGCAAGCAGTCGACGTCAAGTTGTATACAACACTAGAGTTGCATGTGTGGGTTAGGGGTATCCACAAGACGGCATAATTCCTTGCGTCATTCATTGCGCTCACATCATTGTTTGTCTTGGTGGTCCGGGAGACACTATCTCATCAGTCAGTCTGTCTGATATCAGTGACTGTCAGTGTGGTCAGCAGTTTAACTCAGTTTGTTGTTGATGCTCGCAAGCCGACACATCATGTGAATTGGTGTATTTTCATATTGATCTACATGTGAACGAGCGTACTTCAGTTGTTATTTCAAACTGCTAGTTTCCGTCGTTCTCAGTACGTACTTATAGTTAGGTGATATATTTGATAATTAAAGTTTGAATGTCAGTTCAGACCGCCCAATTTTTTCGATGCTTCATCTGATCTCTTCTGAACAACACTTGCCACATTTGCTGTTCAATCAAACGGCTTGTTCGGGGCATTAGCCAAGGGTATTGATAGTAGGGTTGAAACATTTTCTGACCAAGTAAGATACCTTCCCTCTCTCTCTCTCTCCAATGTTTTTAAAATATCCAATATTTCTTATCGTTTTAGAAATTAGTTCGGAACTCTCGTGCAGCCCTCACCTAATTTGTTTCCAAGCCAATCACGTATGCCGTCTACGGCGGACGACCATATTCGGAGCCCTATAGATAATCAACTGTTGACAAATTGTCAGAATTCATGTCTAATTTGGAAGACCAAGTGGAAACGGAATAGGTGATCTCAGTGTCACTTTTGGTTGACATATCCGACGACTACTACGAACACCTCCATGCTGTGATGATATTATCGTTTGACTCTCACTATGTAGCCAGAAATTCCATCGATTTTTCTTATTGAAAGATCTGAATGAGATGTGTGAACCAGAAAGATAACGACATGGCTATCGGTTACTTCGATTCGCTTGAATAAGACAGAACAATAAACTGGATTTTAATGTTACCCGTCTCAACTGACTATTACCAACCACACAAACGTAGTTATTGGCTGGTCATGTAATTTACCGTAAACAACGTTTGCTACTCATGTTTGCAACTCGTTGAATGAATTTCAACCGGTTGTTGAAAGTATCATCGATAGAATGGTTTAGGACCTCGATATCCGGGTATAAAAGTATCACCGTTTACGGTTGTGGCAGCTTGACTACCTCCGTTGTAATGCTTTTGTAATATAGACACAGCACAATGTTTAACTCTCGTCTTTCACCATAAATTTTTCGGAGTACAGACTCTTTTGTTTGCTAACCAAATGCAGCACATTGTGTCGTTCTGTTGAACTTGTTAGTGTCCGCTAAGTGGGGGATTAGTCCACCTCAGTGCTCAAAATCAACATTGTGCGGCTGAAGAAACAACTACCATATGTCTCTTGGGTCGCTGGAGGTTGTTTCGAATAACAGAAGTTACCACAAATTTCTTACCTCTCCACAACTAGTCAGGCTCTTTTGGCTGTAAAAAAAGCCTAACTGTAACATTGTTCACCTTGTGCAACGAAGAATGGATCGCTTGATGGAACACTTTAGACAGTCTTTCAACTGTTTTTGCTTGCGCTGTTCAATTCACCCTACTGCTCCTTGTCTGGTGAGTGTCTTCTTTACTACTGTAACCTAAGTTTCATAGAAAATTAGCTTTTTTAAATGTTGCAAGACATTCAGCTCAGCGAACTTTTTACTGTCTCCTTTGAGGATGAAAGCCCTCCTTTATTAACGAGTCGATCAGCTTACTGCAGAGTCTCTAGAATAGCCTCTAGAATATGCACATCTCTATTTGGCTGTGGTTGTGCCATAACTACCCTCTTTCCTTGAAGGGGACCACGTGACTGTCAACGAATCAATCAGACCACAATCAACGCGGGTTACACCCACTACTGTTCCTCGCAAGTCTGCCTATCTAACTCTTCCTTTTAAAGGTGATAATGTTTCAGCCCTGATTAAACGCCGTTTAGATGCAGCACTCAAGCGCACATACAACGCCGCCCGACTGGTCTACGTGGATGAAACCACCCGTGTTCCAACTACACCTAGAAAAGACGTGGTGCCTCTTTTCGCCCAATCCAATATTGTATACACGTTTGATTGTGTCTGTGGAAGCAGATACGTCGGCAGAACCAGGAGGCACCTCGGCACACGTATCAACGAACACATACCGAAATGGCTTTTGAATTCGGGGGTCGGTGGTGCCATCAGTGCCATTACAAAACACCTTCTGCAGACCGGGCACTCAGTTGACCCAAGAGCCGCTTTTAGAGTGTTCTTTAGACTCAAACTAAAGCAGGCTTTCAATATTGCAGAGGCTATCGCAATACATCGGCTGAATCCCTCTTTATGCGCCCAGAAACAGTTGGTGACTAGCCTTTTGTTATGTTAGTATGAATGCAACTGGTACTTTTTGTACAGTATTTTAGCTCTTGTTTGTTTTCTGTAGATTTCTTTCTAACCATATTTGACCTTCCCCACTCAATGTATCTTTAACCACCCCCTTATTTCATCAAGATTATCAATCAGTTGCATTTTGCTGCTTCCGTTTTGGTCACCTGACTGACTGTTTCAAATATTTCTAGACTGATTTCGCCTAGCTGTTTGCCCCCCCCCCAACTATATAAAGTGTATGCTAATTTCGCAAAAGTAACCGATGAGATGGGAACGAAATGTCACTGCGCAAGACATCTCACATGCCACTATTGGCTTTTTTCAAATTTACCGATGGGAACCATTGTTTCAAACTTACCCGTTCTTATTGCTCCTGATCAGTCTTATGGTTGAAGGCATCTTGAAGTGTGCTCTGTCCGACTGTTCTCCCAGATATACTGGTTCACCTCGCAAGGGCCGACTTTGAGACTCGGAGCGCGATAATTATCTTGTTTTTGATAGTAGTGCTACGCAGACAGCGCAGATCAGCCTTGACAATTAAGCGATGCTGTTCTGTCATATCGATCCACACTTTGTATTTGCCTATTGGGCCGTGTTGTTGCAAGCCTGTTGGACGCAGATGTATACCGTCACAGTGGACAGTGACGTCTGTTTACTTAAGCGAATTTTCATAGTTGAAACCAGCATTCAAAACGGAGCGCTACGTTTAACTCGGGGACAGACTCGAACGCTCATCATTATTATTTGTATAGGTCACTGATACACACTTTTTTTCGGGTGCCATTCTTCGCTTAATCGCAGGGAGACGTTTTTGGGTTATCTGTTTCATGTCACTTGTTTGCTAACAGTGTTTTGCCGCTTAAGTAACGATTGGATTCACACCCGGACACATGTAGGACACACTTTGCGTCAAATTAAATGATTTTAGCGTCTTTGGACATTACTGGTGGATTGTGTACTTTTTTATTCATTTTTTTTTACACAACCCTGTCAAGGTAGAAGTGGCAACCACATAGTATGCATATAATTCAGATTTGACTGATAACGGTCTTCAAGTCAGCGTGTATCCACCGGCTTTTGGTCTGTTGCCCAACCGATGATGCTTATTTGTGAACAAACACACTGCCACAACTGACGCGGGATCGCAGAGTTTATTCTTTTCATCTCCGTTTCGATTTCTCTGCGATTTCTTGTTCGGTCTAACGTCCAAACCTTAATTGCTGTTCTATGTTCAACACGCAGGTATATGCACTGTGATACGGGTGGTTTCATTCTTTATAACTGTGAGCGTTCATTGTGAAGCCTTACACCTGCTTGTTGTGCTTCAGACTATGTCGGCCTGTAGAAGGCATGCACCGACGACTGTTTGTTGTGGTCACACAGTTTGTGTGCATGTTTGTGCTTCTCTGATCTGCCAGACGGCTGACCATTCACACTTGTTCGATTAGATGGTGGACATCTCATCTTGTGTTCTCATTCTGCTCTCAATTTCTTGTGATGGTCACACACAGATTGTTTGATGGTCATTTGAAATGTTACTGTGAAAGCTGGAAAGTTGCATACCACATATATAAAACGCTAAATCATTGAACCTTATCATTCACAAATAGTTCCGTTCTACTCTGGAGAAGAAAAAAAGAAGAGGAATTCAGTGCATTCTTCACTTCACTAACGTTGCTTCATTCCAATGTTGAAAATTGAACGATTACTCTGTCAGCGTAAGCTGCATTTCAGTACCTATTGGCCTTGAAATTGCAGATTTCGAAAATACATGGATCTGCTGTGAAGCTTCTCACACAATCAACAAACCTAATATGAACCACCTAGCAGAGACTACGCTCGTTGAGTCCGGAGAGTGTATACGCATCCTCCGCACAAATAGGCTAGATTATCGATCGGTACATCACTCAGGTGTTTGTTCACTTCTCATCACTACATATGTCCTAGAGTAATTTTTCAGCAGTGAACTACTGCTCTTGGTTAGTTTACAAGCTATCACGAATGCCAGTCGTATTTTAATCTCAATGGTTACATTCAAGCCCTTTTGTTGGGCAACCGCTGGATTTGAGTTCCCCTCTCGTCAGTGCTCAACAGGGATACGTCCTTGCCCACATTGTGGACCCGATCTTTAGCTCTCATGCTTGTGTGGTGAGCATATTGATAGTCCCTTCGCTGTACGTGATTATGAAATTCAATGTGAGTGAAGTTCATCTTTGTACAACCCCAGTCCTCGACTGTTTACCGTTACCGGAAAGATCCTTATCGGATTCAAGGATATCGTTCAGGTCCACTTGCCACACAATTCGTTGGGAGCTACAGAATAACCATGATTACCTGACAGCCTGAGCGTTATTCGTTAGCAGTTGCCTCAGAACGATTCAGTCACCGCCTCTGTAGTATGAGTAGCCTCTTAGTTAACGCGTTTTTCTCACGTGGTACTCAACCCTCTCCTCAAACTGCGCTATTCATTACTGATGGGCTCTAGCAAAGTGTAAATCCAAGATAAGTTGTTCTTTTTGAAGAGACTGAAATTTCTAGGTGAATGCGAGTGGTGTTCAGCTTGTCATAACTGGCTTCACCGATTGCTCACTAATAATGGTGAATTAAACATCTGAAAGATGTTTGGAACTCACGCAGAACTCATTAGAAAATAGGAAATGCATGGCCGTGAACCCGCCTAATGGCTTTTTTCAGATTAAACACATTTCATTACACACTTTCTCCGTTTCTCACGTAACCGTGTGGTGGTCAAGAACGAGACTCTGAATAGCCTAAGCAAATGCAAGCGTACCTCACTAGGATATCGGTGACAAAAAATGAACTAGTGCAACAGGATAGTTACAGGAGTTCTAGCAAGTTACGGTAGTCAAAGAGTTTGCCTCACAGAAGGGATTTAAGATGACCACCACAATATTCCAAATTACCAGTATCTGGGAGACAAGGATATTCCGGAGTTACTGTGGCCGGCTGAAGTGACGATATTCGTAGTACACTGAGGCTAAAAAAATTTGGATTAGTGATCTGTGTAGTATCGTCTAGTGACTGCGCTATAGGTAGAAAAGTAGATTGGCATGCGTGCACAATTTTTTAAATTTCATTACAAGGTCATTCTAGTCGATTCGAGCAACATACAAAGATGACGTAAAAAATCGTTGTCGTACAAAGGTGAAGCATCGTTAGTGAACAAAAACAAGAAAAACTCTGCATTACTCTCCTTCCAGAACATTTGTGGAAGTTAAATACTGGATAATCATGTGATAAGTAAAATGAAGGAATATGAAAGTTGTCAACGAAAACGAGCTGATACGGTAACATGCCTACCGGAACGCGTAGTTGGACGGAGTGGAGGCGGATGAGGGAAGGGTGGTAATGTTGTATGAGTCTCTTCTGCAGACGGATGGGGATGAGATGTTCCTTTGTCATTAATGTGGATTGCGGTTGAATAATCGAATTTGTGGGGAGTGGAAGGGATAGATGCTTCAGGATTTTGCGGTTCAACTGCTTGGCTAAATGGTTAGGAGGGAAGTTCCCGATGCGTGTCGACGTAGGCCGGCGTGAGACGGTCAATACTCACAGTAACTTGCTTTCTGGAACGTTCGACCGTGAAAACGTTATCCGTTCGTGAAATCACTTTAAATGGACCACAGTAAGGTTGTCGAAGTGAGCGCCGAACTGCGTCACAACGAACGAAAACATGAGTGCAAGTCAGCAAGTCCTTGCTGAGTTGTTGAGGCCAGGAATGCTGCCGGGTCGGAATGGCACGGAGTGCTTCCATATGTGATTTGAGGCGGCGCACGCAGTTCGTTTGATCTATTGCAGTTTGTATCCTTTCGCTGAAAAGATGGCCTCGCAGGAGAAGTGTTGTTCCGCAGACTAATTCATCATCATCATCAAAAACAGCCATGAGCCTGACCAAAAGGTACTGTGGCTCGGGCCGCCGCTCACCTCAACAGTGACGTGGAATATCCTAAAAGGAAAGAGTACTACGAAGGACAAAAA
>QNGE01000902.1:83320-135591 GCA_008508345.1 Paragonimus westermani
TGACGAAGGGTAAAAATGTGATCTATACATCCCCGCCCGGGGCGAAACCCTGCTTGTTCTTCCCTAATGTTTACCTCCCGAGCTGCCGTGAGTTGGCGAACTGTAATGGATGCTAGAACTCTAGAAATGACTGGGGTCAAACTAATTCCTTTATGGTTTTCGCAGGAGTCCCTGATACCTTTCTTGAATATAGGCGCTATTAGCGAGTGACCCCCACTCTGGGGATGGGTCCCGTCGTCCGAAAGCAAATATGAGACATAATCTAGGTTTTTGGCTTATTTTCGTAAAAGAATGTATATATATGTATATATATGCACATATTTCCGAGATCTCACATATACCCTGTCTGGGCACCTCATTTTAGTTCACCACCCGCCAAATGATCGCTCGGACATGTAAATGATGCATTCCCAGTTTCATCTTCTTCAAATACGAGTGCGTAGAGGGTAGTCGGTGTTTGGTTTTGGGGTCTGAACACCGGGAGTTAGTGGTTCACTTTATGCAGTTACAATAGCAACTAATGGCTCTTCCGCCGGAAAACAGCGACGCAAACGCCATTACCGAACACCAACCGTAATCACGGTCTTCTTTGTTAAACTGGATATACGCACAGCAGCTTCTCAAACTCAAGCAGATTCCGGATGATCCCCATATCTCTATTCGGCCCCGTTTTCTTCTCATTGTTTATGGACCTTCGTTACTATTGACCAACAGTTTTTTGACTTCGAGCATTCCCGTGGGAGAGTACACCCGTTCTCGCGTATTAAAGAATAAATCTTCCATCACACACCACAGTGTTCCCTGCCTTGCCACGTGCTAGGTCACATGTAAGCTGAATAACGTCAGGTTTTTCTAACCTAGATATCGTTTATAGCATTAACAAGAGTTACTAGTCGTCAACCTTTGTAAGCTTCATTCTAGACCAGTTATTCACATGAAATAAATTGCTTTACATATTTACTTTTCTGTATTCGACCTATTTCTGACTTGCAACATCTCATTGTTGACCGTGCGCAAACCTACGACTAATTGCTCCATTGATACCAACTGTCGAACCACTCAGTATCCACTCGCCTTGCAATAACCGTAGAATGAGCACAACCATAGGAGTGTCACCGCGTGTACACGACGTAGCCTTGAACGTAGATTTCTCTCAAAATATCGAACAGACACATAAATGTCACAAGTTTTAACCAAAGGAGAACTAGTATCTAACACCGCACCCTCCGGGATCGCTTCTTTTGCAAGCTTTTGCATTCATTGTCCGATCATCTACTGTGAGTTACTACATACCTATGGTCGATCGTTTCCAGATTTCTACCCTAGTTAAGTGTTGTAACTAATAGTGAGCCGTTTCATTTGACCCCGTCATAAACAACTCGAAAGCATAATCCAAACCAGGTAACTGCACACTTCAAACTTGTCTCGTTCAACATATATTGCCAGTAAATGTGTTGTAGCCACACACATTGAACGCTTGACGGAAATACTTATGAAAACTTAATTCAGCAGTAGAAACTCGGGGGTTTGGGTTGTTTTAAATTGAACACCATCCACATTTGATCGCAGCCTTAGCACTCAGGTAAGTCTCCCGGCTAGTCCACTTCAGAAAGAAGCACTAGACCCTTCCTTTCGAAGTGGTCTAGCCGACAGCCTGTCTGAATGCGAAGTCTGCGATCAAATGTAAGTGATGTTCAATTTGAATTAACCGAATTCCTCCTGACTCTAAGATGTGTATATTTTTTGTACGTGAATAGTTGGAAGTCAAAACAACATACGGTTCGATCATGTTCTGTTGACTGAACTGAAGTTTGTATTGCAATGCATCCTGCGGTTTCAACTTGATTAAAATACATTGATCTCAATGTTATCGATCGGGAAACCTGAGTAGTGTTCACAAGTGAATGTGACTGAGCGTTTCGTTATAACTTGATTATGCCTACTGTGTTGTTCATAGCGCAATGGTCATCACGGTGTTTTTTTAAGAGCGCTGACCACAGTTCAACCCCGGTTTTGCCCTACTGACTAGTACAGGCAGTTGCAGGTTTTGAGTCTAATATCACCTTTTAAAAAAGGCTGACTGAAACTTCTGGTTTATTCGTAAGCGGAGTTTTTGTCCCATTCTGGGGGAGTCCTTACTGTAAAATTTTGGTTGGTTCAAAATAAACTCCGGTAATACGTGATCGAAACATATTAGTTTTGCTCGCTAAACTGTTCCACATGGATGACTAAAGGTGAAATGAAGTTCATATCGAGTACAATTCTGGCGCAACTCATTCACTCAGAGACTCTGGAAGTAGCTTTCCAGCTCATTTACCGGTTGTTCAGTCGTCATTCTATCGGAGTCAAGTTTCGTATCCTGGCCACCACAGAAGCCGTCGGAATTCGGTTGCGCAATTCACAGTTGTGCGCTCAGAAGAAGTTGCTTCCGTTGGATGTTAAAATTGAGTCCTTTTTTAAGAAGGCTTATCTCGTTCATATTGAGTGGTTGTGATGAGAGATTCAAAATTACGCTTTCTGTGGGTCGCTGTGTTATCGAATGTGGGACAGAAGAAACATGATTTAATCTTCTGAAAAGCTTGTCAAACTTTCTTCTTTGGCGTTCACTTGCCTTCTTGAAAAACGTCAGTTCACGCTGATTAATCAGCTCCATGACAGAGGTCTGTATATCGTTGGGTAATACATGATGGATCAGTTCATCTAAATTGGCTCAGCAAAAACGTATACGCTCCAGGTGATGAGTAGTCGAGTGTACGCGTTGCCTTAAAAATATACGTGAGGTTGTCACTGCTGCACATTTTGAACGGACGCTGTTATCCGGTGGTCTGATTAACTGAGATGGCGGAACCACTTTTGCGGAACGGCAACGAACATTAAACACACGGTGGTTGACCCAGTTGGCATGATTCTTGGCCAAAGTGATTCGAATATCAATCAGTTGTAAGAGATCCGCACCAAATTTAGTACGAATGAAGTTGAACAGTTTGGGCGTCGTGTTTAACATGTTATTGATAAACAGATTTGGAANCAACTTGCTCGAAACGTTGTGTTATTCCCAATCTGTATTTCAGTTTGGTCCCCTGATTGCCCCCAATTTACAACCGGTTGGTGTAATTATGTGACTAATTTTCGTTAATTTTGCTCAATCGACAACCATAACGATGTAAAATGTTATGTACTTGGTCTGATGATGAATAACTGAAAACAGACTGTTCGCCAAAGTGTCTACTCTTCGTCAGGTAGCTGAAAATAATCAATTGGGTTTCAAATGAAATTGCCGCTAACAGGTTCGTTGTTGCTTATATCTATTAAATGTGACAATTCGGCAACTGCAAGTACTGAGCTGATCGATGAGCTGGACTGAGCAAAGTCGAGACCAAAATGGGTGGAATAATCGACCAGGCCACGTGTGACCCTGTCGGACTTACGGCGAGCTGCTTACTTGAACAACGAGATGAAACACATCATGTGACTTTCTCCGCTATAACAGTCCGTACCTTATGGTCACACGTGGACGTGTAACTAATTTTATTACATCAAAACAAATATCCACGTACCATAAATCATGGATTAAGGAAATGTGTAAACACACGTGCACGACTAACAAGGTAACCGCAGTTTATGCATAAATCATTTTTGATTGCGCAAAAGGTATGGTGACATCCGATAGTTAACTCCTCAGCAGTTCAGAACCCACACCCGCAGTTGCTTCATAAATCTTGAGTACGTTCCATCTGAACAATGCGTTAGATCATCTCGAAAGTTTTGCCTATCTCTTGGTTGTTGACCCTGAAGCCTGGTGTTTCATCGTCATACAAAATTAGCTGTATGTGTTGGCTTTTATTCCGTTTTCCGTGAATTCACTTTTTTTATGCAAATGACAGATATTTTTAACATTCTGTACATATTTTTTCTTTCTAATGTGACACTGTAAGATATGATCTTTGTTTTGTTGCACTTTGTAAGTTTGAACTCGGACGTTAAGTTAGGAGGCCGAAAGGAACTTACTATGAACTTTTTGCGAGGGTACACTGGAATGAGGGGCAGTCAAGAATGCTTTGCAAAGTCCGCATCCGGAGATGTTATTTTGGTCGATGCCGCTTGCGGCGAACGACCTCCAGTTTATGTGGGTTTGCCTGAGAGGAACCTGTGTAAACTTATCGGAAGGGTCTGGCGCTCTGTTCAGTACTGTGTGGAGCCACTCAGACGTAATGTCTTCGATGGGTACCACACAAACTGGTGGATATTTCAACCACGTTGTATTCAAACTAGTGTATTTACTGGCCACTGCAAAGTCGATGAACGCTTTTTTGATCACATTTTATCATTATGATAAAAACCGCGTTCCATGCAGTGCTGGAGAGTTGACAGAATGGCTTGATAATAGATACCTGTTCGATCGATGCTCGGAAGTGACCTGCAACTGAGGAAAATCACGATCAGTGTTTCATAGGCTACTACCAAATCAGTGCATTAAAGCTTTCTTCACTTCATGGTAACGGTTACATCGAAGTGATACTGTAATGGATTGGAAGCGGTCTCCCAGAATGTGCCAAAACAACCATCGCTTATTAACAACATGGGTGAACTCTTCCCACGACAGTGTTGGACAGCCCGTTACAAAAATAGTGTTTTACAAATTGTTTCATCTGGACGTTTTCACTTTACCTCCCACATCATTTTCGCGGGATCCAGCACTAATCAAAAATCACTGTTTCTGTTCTCTTGACTGTCTTCTCAAGAAGAAACGCTTTAGACAATAAGGTGATCTTGAAAGACTGACATTTAAAGAGGTAATCATTTAAGCAGCCTTTGTATGTGCTTGCATCACGTTGACAAAGGTGTGTTAGACACACTGGCAGCTGTTTTATATTTTCAAAGAAATTGACTTTTCAAAAGTGTCGAGACTTTCGGAGAACATGATACATCGTCACTAATAATGCTAAGTGTCCCTCACCAATTCCTGTATGGGCACCTAGCGTGTCCTTTTACTTGCAGTCATGTTTGCGTACGACCGTTGGTAAGAGTAACTGTTTCTCCGTCTACCCCACCCACCCCCGGTGTACCCTATATTGCATTCAAAGGAATGTTTATATTAACAGCGTCGTACGGCAGACGTAGTTTGCTTATCCATGGTCAAAGGAACTGACGTTGCTGTGGTTCGTTGTAACACAGACAATTTTATACGGTTGACGACTGAAAGGATCTTGTCAGGATTGGCCAGTACTTGTTTAGAAACGACTGTTCAATGTGTGATTTTTCCAGTAAACTTGTTATCTACTTGTTTGACGACACCTTGCTGCTGCATATTCTAACAAGTCACAAGAGGTAAACATTGGTCTGTAACGCATTTGTCAGCATTCTTAAATCTAGTGTTGATTTTCTTCTGTGCATTACTTCCATGTTCACTCAATCAATCTTCTCAGTAATCGACCATTAAGTTCGAGCTTACATCTAAGTACACAGCCCACCCGTAGTGTCTGCTGTTATCTGAACTAGGAGTTGCGCTACGCTGTGATGGTTGAGTCCTGCGTGATGACCATCCTTCGATGTATCCCACACCACACACAATCGAATCATCGTATAAAACGTCCAGCCACACCCGCTTGCAAGTGATGTCTATTTAATTAAGGTCGTCTGGTTTTAACGAATGATTCATCTCAGCTGTTTGTGAATAGATCCAAGATAACTGCTAATTCTTTCGATGGAGCTGAGGTTCACACACTGGAAGTTACCACAGAATAGAGTGACAATAGTCACATGAACGTGATTTTTTAGGATCTCACGAATAGCCGGAACTTAACTTTTGGCATAAAAGTGCACGCGTTACAGTGGAAATTGCTGAAATTATGGTCTAACCACTACGATTACCAATAGCAACGGCAACACTTGATTCACGGACTTATCGTTCTTTGGTGGCCGGATCGATTTCAGAAACCCTCTCAAGTGTTGTGTTACTTGCTTATTTCAGTGAAGTCACTGTTTCCTTCAAGTTTATCGTTATCTTAGTGTATGCCAGTCAACGAACATTTTAGGGAAATTTTTTGAGGTCAATGTGTTTGGCTCATCAGAATGGGGTATCTACGGTTTCCGTTCTCTCTTACAAATACCTGTCGAGCAGTATTTCGAAGTCGATAAGTAGTCTTGTTGAGAAGTCCTGCTGGACGGGGTTATCGGCTGAAGTTAACGGGATTAATTCTCTGTTCGCTCTTAGAAATGGAGAAAACCTAGGTGTCACTGACAGGTGAACGTTTAGATGTGGTACTCTGATCATCCCTAGTTTGCTATCAGTGGGAATTGTAGTCAACAAACCCACCCAACGTATATGGGAGTACTGATGAGTAGTCGGGGATTTGGTTTATTTTCAAGTTGACCATCACTCACATTTGATCGCAGCGTTCGCATTCAGATAGACTTTGCAGCCAGCCTCTTTCGAAAACAAGCACTAGACTCGAGTTTCGCTCTCATTAGAGCTCGTCAGTAGTGCATATCCTTGCCACGGTTGGGATTTGAACTCCGGACATTCCAATCATGAGGCAACCGTGTTAACCACTGTGCCATTCACCTCACATTAGGCACGACCGAATTATCCAATCTGAGTATTTGTTCGAATTTCTTCCGGGCCGCTTCAGTACACTTCAGGATAGAGATAGGTTTTATTCGTCGTTTTGATTAGATTTGGCGGGAAAGCCAACCGGAGCTCTACTTACCTATGAGCTAAGTTCATCGTAATCAGAAGCCTGTCGACAATAAAGCTAGTCGATACTAGACAGAAAACCTACCCTTCATCTTAGTTTTTCCGCATTGACACTAACCAGTTAAGTTGCATCAGGACTGCTCCGGTCTTTTTGGACAAATGCGAACTCTTCAGTGCAAACTTAAAGCCGTGTCAAATAGACAAAACTCATCAAGTGTCGATGGGCCTTGTGGTTTGTTTTAACAAGCTGGTATACCACCGTTCCATATCACCACATGTGTTCAACCTAGATAAAGTCCGTTTCCGTGGACGTTGGAAACATTGGGAAATTTAAGTAGTTGGGAGAACAAATGTAGTCATTCAACTTTGTCACCACAAAATACGGTTCCGCAGGGTTAAAGTGGGTGCGCATCACTAGAATACCGTCAGCGTTTTGCATTGTGACTTTGGAACACTATTTTTCTTTCGTGAATACGTGACGAATGCGCTGAATTGCAATGAATACATCCTGTCAGAAAGCTGTTGTGGATAGGCACACAACGTTCAAGTCCAGTTATAATCGGGTCAGAATTCTGAGACATATGCGTGCTTGCTTACACTGCTGTTGGAACGAATGGGCCTTGCCGATTGTAGACCAAGCGTGTTAAGGTCATAATTCTGACTCCCCGCTTGTCGCATCGAGATGGAGACGTATGTCCACCTTTCTCCAGTTTATCCACGTTAACCAACAAAACTTTGTAACATATTTACCTAGAGCCTAGACACATAATTTTGCTGGAAGGTTGTTCACTAAGTGTTTATGACATTGTCTACTTTGGGTAAAGTTCCGTTTAGGTACACTTGGAATTTGTTGTGAAGCCTTCAACATTTTCTCCGACCCACCGGACCGAGTCTACTCTCATCCAGTAGCTTTATGGTGGGATTGTGACTATCTCTTTAACTCATTGGCCGAAAGTTTCAGTCAACTACTGCATGTCACTGCCTTGCAAATTAGGTCGTTTATCGGATGCACTTATCCCAGAACTCAGTGGTTTTTCTTCCTTTATTTCCATCAAGATGATCCACCCCTTTAACTATTCACCATGTGTTGAACACGTTGTCACTTCATCAACGAATAATCTATTGTTCACTATTATCTAACTGATTTGATTACTAATAAATATTGCTGCCTCACCATTTGTATCGCCGTGCAATGCTCTATCTTATATACTTTCGTACGCCGTGGTAGCAAGGCATGTTGAAAAAGCTTGTCGCACATATGTGTGGTTCTCATGACCGGTTCACGTAACCTTGTTCACTTGATTACCTGGCCTGTAGCAGAACGTTCTGTTTTCAGGATGTAAGGCCTTCCCGCATTTTACTCGGTGGTCTGTAAAATTTCCAACGGTCTGTTCTCGATGTCGCTTGAGGATCCAGAAAACTCTCCTCACAACCACCCTGTCTGTCTAGCTTACGCTTGTGGAATGAAGATTATGCATTACAAACGAACTTTGTTCAATCCGTTTTCTTGGACACAAATCGAGAACGGGCTGCTTGCATTTTCGTGGATTACTCTATATTCGACTGTCATCAAATTTGGACAATTCAATGTCTCCTTACACCAGACCAAGTCAAACCAGTCTCAGCAGAGTATCTTCTAAGAGGAAGTTCTTTACACGTATAATTATCCGAAAACTAAAAGCACTTTTTCTTCATTCTTCTAACATCATGGTTTAGCGTACCTAATGCCAAAGTAGAATGCTAAATCCGAGTTGTTTGCAATTGAACACTACCTGCACACTATCGTTGCCTTCGCATTCAAAACACTAGACTCGTGCTTCACTGTTATCAGAGTTCATCAGTGATGCGTACCTTGGATGCGGACTGGCCAAAATGTTGCGGTCAATTATAATTGGTTAATTTGAGCTACTCTAATTCTCTGTACTTTTATTAACCTCGAATTAGTTTGCCGTGCGCCTCCTAACAGATTCGTTGAAATTTGTACGAATCCTGTTTTGAACTTTCCTTGAAAATTGATCCATTCAGAGTTGTTAAAACTTATGTAGTTTAAACCGCCGCTGTAGCTTGCGGCCTTCTGTCACTTTTCCGCCCAGTAACTTGTACCCAAAAGGAACTAAGCCCTCGTTCATTATGCATTCGGCTTTTTTTAAAATCAAATTGAATCTATGTATGTTCCAGGGTGCGAGCATTTTAAAAAAAATACGTTGTTTTCCGTTTCACCTGATTAGGCCATCTATAATGAATTGGAAACCTTGGTTTTTTATGTCTGGAACTTACAATCACGAACCCGGACAGTCTCGTTTAATCCGTTTCACGCGCGCTATGTGAGTGTTGACAGATTTCAGGCATATGTGATCCGGTATAAACTGTCAGCTGGCCTCTGATCCATAGACAATCATCTACCTCTTTGTATACCTTTCCTCTTAACAATTTGTTATACTTTCAATTAATTCCGAATGTTCAGTCGCCCGCTTGGCTGTAAGTCCAATTAACACGCCAACTACCTAGTCCCTACACCGCGTAATCAATTTCCAGAATGTACGCTGTATGGTGCATAAAGCACACTAATGTGAACTTCCTCAAACGCAGTGGTTCATTCGAGGTTGCTTCTGAAGGTTTGATAATTCACAGGTAATGAGAATCCAGCGATGAACTATAACGGAGATGTCCCCATTCCTAGCTCTTTTCTAAGCCCTAGAATGATTATTTTTACATTTTTACATTTTTATATGGTCACTGTCCGTACATAAGGTTTACTGGTTGTTGGTTCTGTCGATTGGTAACGTACTGTGCTTCTGAACGAGTCAGCCCACTTAGCAACAAATACATGAATAGAAGTTAACAAACGTTTTTCACAACAACGTCGGAACATGCTGTTAAAATCCTGGACCGTGCTAAGTAGATCACTACGGAATAGTTCCTACAAGATGCATCACTCTGCTGCTGCCGCTACTGCTGCTGCTGCTGCTGCTGCTGCACGGTGTCAACTATATTCACTTATCCCTTACCTATTTACTGCGTGCATTTTAAATATAAAACCAATCATTGTGCAAGTGCTGGCAGCTCTCTTACGTCCTATTGCTAAGGGTTCTGGCTTGGTTGCCACGACTGATCGTGCCTGGGTTTGGTAACCAACTTGACACGTTTTGTATCGTATGACGGTGAACACCTCATTGTTTTAAGGTTTGGCACTTCAGCCTACTCAATTTGAAGTACTTCAGCATCTGGTATAAAAATTGCTCTCTTTTGCTCCGCTATTCATGGAACCATTGTCCTTTTTACACGAATATGATATTTTTGGACATCAAGTCCCTTTCAGTTGGTTAACTGGAATAGCCAGAAAACAAATCTTACGATTTAACTTCACTTCACACGCTGTCGTCATTTGTAAGCATGTTGCTGACATGAAAAGAAAGATGACAAACCTAAAATGAAATGACCCAAAGTACATATCGATCTAGAGTTTGAGTGATATGCACAGCTAAACCCTCGGCAGTCAGTGATTTTCATTCTCATTATAGTTGAATGTGCGAATTGAGAGTATGTCTCAGGACTGTAAACACTGATGCGGTGCTGAAGTTGTGACCTATTTTGAATAAGTGCCTCGTGATGTGGCGTTTCATCTTCGCTGAGTGTTACTCACCAGCGGGTCCGCTGTTGCGTCTCTCAACCACGTTGACACAGTACGTTCCTTGGTTCTGATTTCAAGCTCTTTTTGCTCTACTGATGTAACTATCTTCGTGGGTTTAGGAAAATTGATGGGTGGAGTAATTGATCAAGAATAAAGAACCAGTAACAGAGGTAAGTTAGCTGTTCGTGATTTCCAAACAATTTCGATTGCACATTACGCACGTTTCCTTGTATCCTTAGTCATTTTGAAATTCGGCAAGCGAAACCCGAATATGCGTTTATATGCATATGTGCGACTGAAGAAGATTGGTGGGCAGAAGCGGTAAACATTGTCTGGCTGGCCCGAGGCCGACATAAAAAGTTCGCGGATTTCATTCACACCACGCTGCATTCCTGCACGCGCAGTGGCCGTGGTACGGATGACAAGTATTTTGTGCTCAATCTCTTTCATACGTTTTGCCCTCCTTCCTTCCGTGCTAATTGCGTCCCGTCCTTGGTCAGACTATATCGCGACGCCATTTTCCGGAGTTTGAATTTCCCATCCACGCATGTTGCTGTTATATCTATGCGTCCCACTTGTCACATCCAACCCCACGCCGATCGTTCGGTTCTACTCCTTTAACTCGTCCATATTCATCCCTATATGCTTTTGTAATTACTGACGTTGCACCTGTTTCACTCGCTGTCAAGTCTTGCCTTTTGTGGGTCAAACTGGAAAGTATCTGAGACGAGCACCAGCCAACAAGCCAAATTTGCACGTGCCCAGCATAAATAGAACATTATTATGATTGTTGTTGCCTACTTGTTAGCAGTCGATTTAGGCCGTCTGCTGATTACCGCTCATTCAACTATCTTACTCGACTCAACACAGAGACGCAGTCCCTTATCGTCAACTCACTACTCCTCTGGACACCGAGCTGTGCACGGACATTGTACTACTGACTTGAACGCCCACATGGGTTGGCTATGTGCTGACGAGCACGAATTAAATGGCCGGCGCTGTTAGGGTACACGTTTAGCAATCAATAGTAATCTTTTGTTGCACCTCCGCGCTAACAGTCAGTTTCTCCCAAGTACTAACTTTTGGCGTTGTAAACTTCAATGCGTCACCTGGCACCTCCATCTCCAAGTCGGTCGTGGACACAGATTAACGATACAGCCCTCAGCAGTCGGTGGGATGACTGTTTTCAATACTGTAATGCAAGCAGGATCACATCTCTGGATTCCAATCATGCGTCGCTTGGTGCCAGGTTCGTTCTGCGCCTTGTTGGGAAACCACTTTGTTGTCGAACCCGAATTGGTATATCCAAATCAGCACGGATACAAGCAGCCTGCACCTATCAGAGTGTGTATACCTTTAAGGTGGAGCCGCACCCATCAGGCGAAATTGAAGCACATTGGGTACACATAGAGTATACAATGCACGGTTGTGGTACTGTTGCATGTGTTAAGACTGCCCATTCAACCGCCAACCACTGAGTCCTTATGCGGTCACTGTAGAACTTCTTGATACTCGCCGGAATGATCCATCCCGCATCGAGTGCAATTCGGCCCACAGAGCTACTCGCATGGAACTCCGGGAGCAATTACAGGGAGATCGAATGGCCCGATGGACGCAACACGTTATCAAGGTGGAACAAGCCACTGCTGCTTGTAACTATCGAAGGCCTCTCCATTTCATCTGGCCAGCGAGTAACATGAAATTCCAGATGTGAAGTCAACACTGGGCCCATTCGTCACCTACAGTGACGTTTGGACGCCGAGCTGAGCATTTCAGATCGCTGTTCAACTGTTGACGTTTCTGTGTCCTCAGAAGCAGAAATCTCAGTTGAAGTAAATTTCCTGAAACGTCACATTGCACCCGTGTCAGACAAACTTCCTCCTGCCCTTTTTACAAATGAGTGCCCAACCTTGGTCAGTGGGCCGATTGCTCTATTGGTGAAACCGTTCGGCTAACACCATTTCCATCCTCAGAAAAGCTGCTGTACCTTGTAAACCAGGCGAAACGCGCAAAGAACATATCAGTGAGAAGCAAGCTGTGCTTTGCCCAGGCTATGGCTGCACTGATCCAGTCTGCACACTCCACCAGTTGCTTTAACTCCGTCATCCAAATAGAAAGCCGACAATTGCTACCTTTTTGGACATCATAGGTTCTATGGTTCATTTTACAGATCTACACTTTGAGACTGTCCTTTGAAAGAGGGTACGCCCGAGAAATAAGTGGACACCCTGAAAGCAATTCACTGTCACTTGCCGGACTGTGTTAGAACCTACGACAGTATATCACTGACCATTGGCACCTGAAATGTGACATGGTTGTCCACCCTCCCCTTTCCTACTCACCTTTGTAGCAGGTTGTTCCCTGACACATTGCTAATATGATAGTGTGGAACTGCCCTGAGAAATGTGACTTCGAGACATGGGATATGCAGGCGACGTCGTTGTAATCTATGGGGTTCACAGGGAGCTCAGGGCATCTTAGACTAGAGGTTTCATTTCGTCAGTTTGGTACGGCCCCTTGTACCCACTGAGTTTAACGTGTTGTTGTAATTCTGGAAAAACTCTGCACCTACTCTTAAATTTTTGATGAGCCCTTGGCGATAGCCAAGAAGTTCGTGTACCTTGTGAGCTCTAACATTGCTGGTGGAATACCTGAGGAGGTCATAAATTGCATAGCTAGAGTTCAGATGGCGTTTGCCAACTTACGCCATCTGTGACGTTGACGTGATCCCAGGCTTTTCATAGAGTTCGAATGTACAGTGCTACTGTAAGAGTTGTTTTCTTGTACGGCTGCGAAATCTGGTCTGTCTGCGCGAAAGATGTTCACAGAGTGTCTGTTTTCGACGATCGTTGTCTCCGAAGTCTTAGCGGCGTGTGGTGGGAACATTGTGTCAGCAGCGACAAAGTTGGCCAACGTGTCTCCTATACGGATGGACCCTGCCAACCCGTAGGCTTAGTGATCTTGTCTCATAGATTTCGTTATCTTGGACATAACTTACGGATGCCAGCTGACTGTCGTGCTACGCTGTACTTTGTTTACGAGGGATGGCTTAATTTGAATGTGTAGCCTGGAGGCCAGCGTAACTTAAGCTTGGGGATATGAACGTACTCACACTGAATGTCACATCATTAGTGCGTTCTAGGTTTCCTAGCTGAGGTTCAAAGGACGCCGAACACCTTTGGTTAGACACGCTGTCTGATGTGGCGAAGGATAGAAATCAGCAGTGCTCGTACTGTGAGTATATGTGTTCGTAGCTCCATCGAGTTCAACTTGCTAGCTATCACTGACACTAATTTGTTTGTCATTGAAATGTAGATGACGGACTGATAGGTGGCGATTTTGCAGATTTTCAAGGATTAAAGCTTCAACTATTGTACACTTGGATTTCTGTGCAGATTAATGGGTGTTTAAGTCGTGCATTCGCTGTTGTCTAGCGAACTGGAATGAGTGAATTGATTTCCCTGAATCACACCTCGGATTATTTGAGTTACAAGGCCTTTTTTGTGGGAACATCTGTTGTCGATATTGTTATTCCAAAATGATCGTCTATTTCAAAGCAATAACGGTCTGATTGATCAATAAAAAAAAATCGTACGGAATTGTAAGCCCTTTCACAGGGAAACCACAGTCACTGTGTTGGATATGACAATTTTTTTATGGAAACCGACTAATCGAAAACTGAATGGTATTCATATAAGATCCAACCATTCATTGTATCCGCATACGTACATGTGCATGTTTGGTTCGTGCCGGTTGGATGTAGAAAACCGCACCGTCCATTTTTTGTTCAAAAGTAACAGTTAAGCGCGGTTTCTTCACAGTGATGAAACGGCCATTCAATTACCGTCGGGTATCAGTCTTCGGTTCATCCTTATGAGAGTTTGCTTTTATGTGCACTTAAAAGACGTCGGACTTGCTGACATCCATTCTAGTGGCATGTGGATTTGGGATTCATTAAGAGATTTACCTTCGCACCCTCTGCAGTTTGAACTTCTCGAACGATGCAGCTGATGTGGTGCCATTTATATACGTGATTTTACGATTGACTCCGCTTAGGTGGGCTCCCGTACGTTAAATATTGCTTCTCTTGAAAACTTCAGTGATTCCGTTGCGCGTAATCAGATGGATGTGACTGTACTCGCTGCTGTTACACCTGACTAATTTCAAAATATCACAAAGTGTAGTAGGGTTGCTGGCCTCACGGAGAACGGCAGTGTTCATGCAGTGCTTTCTGTCTCCTGTAGGCTGGGTTCCATTAGCCGATTAGTTAATGTGACGTCCTTTTCTTAGTCACTGCCGTGTTGCAGTAGTCGGTGCGATCAATGGGAATTTTAAAGAGCCGCAAACGTCGTCTCCTGCGCTTAGATCGTAATCTAGTTATGTAGCATGAGAATCCTCATCTTTCTTGTGCACAGAAGTGAAAATTGTATGCGGAAAAGTACGGTTTTTCTCTCTTCTCGCTAACATCTTGACCTGATAACTGAACACCTCCAAGCTATTGAACAACTCAGAAGACCGAAGGCATGATTCTTCTGCTGCCAGACGCGGCTGTTGATGTTGTGATTCCGAGTAACGCGGATTACTATATGATTACTATATTCTCAAACGAACGGAGGGTTCAGTTGAATAACAGACCAGAAAAGAGTGTTCTGGCTACAAAAATGACGGAGTCTTCAACGCTTGTGATTGTGTCATCGGGTTCATTACAAGTCCATACATTGAAACTACTGCGACGTTGCCAGCAAGTTGTTTTACTTGATTGATTTTCGTCTAGTGTATTGTAATCAAAATTCAACGCCTTACTTTCTTTACTCTATTGGTACCAAACTTGTTGCGGACGTTCATCATCTTGATGTAAACAATAGGTTTCATACATCGCAGATGTTAGATACACTCACTATTGACAGAACCTCATATCCCATAAGTCATTCAAGCCATTAACACTTTCTTGCGTTGTAAGCTCTTTCTTTTTCTAATTGTTATTCACAGCTAGATTTGTGACACTACGTTTTGAAACACCGCGTTCCCTTCATCCACTTCATCAGAGCATATTGCGATGTTAACATTTCGTTTACTCTCATCAGCCGTGTATAACTGGCATGTTTTACGTTTGCACCTGATAAGAGTAAACGAAATGTTGACATATTGTAATATATATCTTCTTTCTGCTCGGATGAAGACAGCGCTGTTTGTGTGAATTGGACCAGAAGGCATCACAGTGAGTTCACAAAGGGTGCGCCTTATTGATTTCGACTCATTACAAACGTATCACCTTATTAGGCTATAAATATCTCATGCTGTTTCATTCCGATTCTGCGTCCCGTCTGATTATCCAACAAAGATGTTGTATAACAGGCAGTTTCGTTGTGAGTAGTATACTACTCACAAGTAGTGTATTACCCACAGACGACATTCAGGAACAAAAGGACAAGCCCCGAACACGACGGACAAGAAGAGACTATCGGAACAATGTGTACATGCTGTGTGAGAACTTGCACGAGGGCAAATGACAATTTACTGTCACCCAATGTATGTGAGTGCATGTCTGTGGTGCAAATGCGTGTACGCGTTTATGGTTTAGTTTTTGACACGACCTATACGGACGTTTGCGCAATAAACCAACTTGTTGGCCAAGCGTCTTTTGCGGACACAACACAGAGAATATTCGGTATGGGGCTTCATTATGTGTCCACAAACAACCGAGTGATGCAGTGATGACTGTGCTTTGGCGAGTATACTTTAGCAGTGGTAGGATGTCCGTTGTCGAATCTGATTGATAACGCTGGCCTCATATTTTGTGTGTGAAACTCTGGATTTTGCTAGTACATTAGTTTTTGTACTCCCTATGAACTTTCACATTTCACGCATTTTCATCTTTTCGAATTCCTCTACTTTGGCTCCACCAAACTCTGGAGCAAGCCTTACAATCGTCTTCTTTCCTTGATGCGCCTGACTAACCGGGCCAATCCACACTCCGAGAGTTGCTTAGACGCATAGATACATTGAGCAAAAATGTATCGACTTTTTATTTCTATGTTTCTGAGCAAGTTAGGGCACGGTGGTCAGTCCTCGTATTCCACATGCGATGTGAGCATTCACCTTCCCGAGAATTATATACTCAGACTACCAAAAGTTGGGTAAATGCACGTGATTGTCAAGGAGTGAAATATCCATAAACTGCCTATTCTATTGAGTAGACTGAGTACGTCTCGACTGCCTGGTTGGGGTCCTCAAATCGTCGATTAGCAACGTTCTCCGAGATAACTGTGTGCCACAATCAATGGTATATCCGTATTCATGTCACTTCTAGTTCTTTTAGTTGGCTTTGTTTTGTAAATCGTCATATTTCATAATAACTTTTTTGTTCATCTCGCTAATGCCACTTCACTGTTGTGGCGAACGGCGGTCGAATCAGCACCATGAGCGCCATACATAGGGAGTGTCTGCACGACTCATTGAATGCTGAAGTAACATTTTTAATTAGTGAGAAGCTGATAAATCTTAACCGTGATGGCAACAAGACATTATTTTTTGATATCTTCCAAACGATACATATCATGTTAGATGCTACATCGCGTTCTGATAAACATCACCGCAGACACTGTGTAGGGGTTTCAGAAAACGTAGAATAAGGAGTTAATAATGAACCTGTGAAGTTTGTTGACTAGCTCGTGTGCCTAGGAAATTGCATCAGCCGTGGTGGGGGCGTAGTGTATTAGCTACGTGCCCGTATTTCTAGAGCTAGGGTGGTGTTGGATCACCCGAGAAATCTCTGCCGACTGACGGGCATCTGTCTGATGCACAAGAATCGTACAGATTAGCAAGGTATTATACGGTTGTCAACTATGGCTACGTAGAGTAGAGAATGTAAACTTTTTTTCAACCATTCCACCGTGCAGGCTTGTTTTCAGTCAATAACAAATGAAGTTAGGAGGTGAATGTTTGGCGAGCTCATGCACTTAATCTTTAGTAATGTGTTGATGAGGTTGGTTGGTCTCTGTGGCGATCGTGCACCATGGCGAGCACCATGCCAATGGCGAAACTGGCTGGAGTATGGTTTCGATGTGTGTAAACGATGGATTGGAGTGTAAGAATGTTGACGTCTTTGTTGGACTAGCCGTGATAGGTCCGATTGATCCGTAGGGCTGGATTGTCATGATTCAGAGAGTCAGTGATTGTAGTGAGTAGGAGAGATGGTGACCTGTCCGTTTTAATTGTTCTATTATTACTTTTATATGGTTGTTTTGTCTGGGGAGGAAGTGTAATTAAACATAATACCGAAAGTCGAAAAATTCGATTTACTCTCACTTTCAACGTAGCCGTTTGCTTGCTAAGTGTAAGTGTCTTGATCCTGCACGTACGGGTTCAATCGAAAATTTCTCTTCTTTACTTTTTCTTCCGAACTAAAGCTTGTTTCTGATAGTATATTTTTTTATAATGTATTCCTGGCAGTTACGCATCGAAATAAACGTCAAAGTGACATAATGTTGCACTACTCGCCTTACTAAAAAACACAATTCTACCAGCACAAAAAATGTCTTATCACTAGATGTGTTTCATCCTGGGAGGGAAAACATTTTAATCTTATGAAATTCGATTAATATGAACGTGAAGTATTTAATGCCTTGTATGGCATGTAATGTTACGTTTTACTGGCCCGAAAACTGAACACTGCGCCTTTGGTGAATAGATTGAGAATAGCACGTCGTTAGGAGCAACTTGTAATACTCTACGTTTCAACCACATCGAGTGGCCTTCCTCAGAGTGATGTAATCGAAACCACATGTTACTGACGACGCCCAAACTGTTTGAATTCATTCGTAATAAATTTGGTACGGATATCTTACAATACGCCTTTGGGATTTTCCATCTTGACTCAAATTTGTTGGTTCATCCGTTTCGTTTATAGGTGGAAATATGTTTTTCAATACTGTAAGCTGCTTGTAGGCACTTGCACAGTTAAAGGTGACTTTAATTTGTCGGAAAAGTTAGTCTTCTCTCCTCACATCCCTCAATCTTCTCGGACTATCCAATAGACACCGGCTAAATGCAACGGTGTTTTGACCCCTAAGGTAAACACGCGCTTACTAGTTCACTGCAGCCTAACGGACACTGCTAGCTAGTGTTTTGTTCAAACACGGATTGATGGCTTAGTGGACCTGATAACTATGTACGGTTATTTGAATTATGTTCAGGCTCAAGTGGGCAGTACATTTAGCTATCATATATACCCTCCCTAGATCATGTGCCGGCCCAGTTGGGATCATGCGATGTTGTCCCATTTTTAAATTAAGCATACATCCACGCATGGGTTAAATGTATTCTGCATGTGAACATCTTCTTGCCTTATCTTTTCAACATCTTCCTTCCTGGATTATATCTTACCATCGGAATGTGTGTATTTCTTCTCCTGAAAATTAAGGGTTTCACTTCCGTACTGGCCTATCATTCTGGCTAACCAGCATTGGGCAACTGGACCATAATAGCCCCTACTCAAATGCTTAGTGGTTCTATTTCTTTAGGTTCACACTGGTTCCAGTATATTCGAATGAAACCGCAAGTGGTGCAACGCAGGCCACTTGTGGTGAGTGTTATGCACAGGCATCATTTGGTTTCGGTCTCTGTGTGTGTATGTGTGCATATGACTGCATCGGCCAACGGCGTGGTCGTTAACACGTAATCCGCTCCTCTTTTCAGAAACTTGGGTGTCTGCGGTCTTCTATCCATTCTTTTCTTCGGCTTTGTCGGTGTACTGTATGATGAATGGTCTGTCTGGCTTCTAGTGGTTCAATGTGAATTTTGTTTTTCATCCTTATCACCTCTGGGGTGCACTAACCTGCACTCATATACTGCTATGCTTCTTGTACTACACTTCACAATTTTTTCTTCTTAGTTTAGATCTCGTCATTGCAGATTCTCTCTGTTTAGTTTTCGAGAGATAAGAGTTGCCCTTCCTTATTAGCCAATCAACTGGCTAACCAGCATTGACCGGCTGGACAGAAAGGCTCCACTGGCACACCTCCCGGTCTTATTCCTTCGGGTTCACACTGGATATGTGGTATGTAGCTGGAACTGCAAGTGATGCGGCGCAAGCCAATTGCGGTGATGGTTAAGCGCAGGTGTCCTTTGGCTTCGGTCACTGTGACAGGCTAATCCGAATCGGATGCCGCCAACCGTGTATATGTGCATACGCGTATTCCACCGTCGAATGTGCATCATCCTGTAAAGTGTTCAACTGCTACTCGTAGTTACTGTAGGTGTTGTGCACCAATGAACCTATGAACCTATGTTCGTTTAACGTTCGCTCCCACGTGTTTCCTTATCTGTTGCTTATTTCTCTTTGAATATTGACGTGTCCTATGTCTGCGTTCTTCTACAGCACAATTATGCCACTTAGGGCGAAAACGAACCGGAATGCAACAACCTAACGGTTGTTTTTCTCATTATATTGGCTGTTGGTGCAATACTGTCTTCGTGGAGGAGGGACACAGAATATTAAATTGGACATTGTTAGAATTTACTCTCTCAGATGTTAGTACATTAGTGTGAAATCTAAAAGAATTTGACTGAAGTAGTCCTGATAGAAAAGTAGTCTGTGTTGGGAAGATAACCGTATACTACCAGGTGACCTTCGTTTGCATCTTGTTGTGGCAAATACACAGTCGTTACAACATCCATAGACTTCACCTGTGGTCAAGCGATTTAGACTAAGAGAAACACCAAACTTTTCTGCGTCACACCAATCACTATTTGCTGCCATGTTGTAATGTTCTCACAAGCAGGACCGTAATTCATGCCGTTGCTGGCCGAAAGTAGTCGTGAGTACACCACTCACATTTTTAAAGGCTTGCCGCCGAAGGGCGTCGCATATGCACCCGAGAAAACACTTGGTGGATGTTAGTTCGGGTTTTTTGGGTTCGTTAGCGATCCGCTCCGTGGTCAGTAAGGAACTGAACCGTGCTTCTTCCGACGAAGCTGCCCCGCTGCTTCTTACTGGGTAGACTGGGCCCATTTCAAGCCCCTCTTTAAAAAATAGTTGTCCCTGTATGAGCACCGAGTAGTTTGTTCCCTTCAACGAGATGTTTGACGTTAAAAATGTGGCGCATGGTAAAGATGTTTGGTAAAAAATGTCCAAGCTACTGTTAAAGTGGAATGATGCCTAGCCTGTAATGAAAATCTCGTCAACTCGCCATTAACCCAGAAGATTAGTTGTGACAATCTCGTAGTTAAAGCAATTGAAATTTGGGAAAATCGGGTTAACGAATCTAGTCCGTTTTTTCCTAACAAATTGATGTCACAATATCATGTTAATGCGAACGATTTGAAATCAACAGTATGAACATCAAAAAATTTGATTGACAGGTGTGAATTCTTTTGCTCCCATGATTTACCCGAAAGATAAGAGAATGCCTACCTTTTCATAGTGGCACTGTGTACTTAACTGCTTCTAAGTAACATTACTGCGGTCTTTAAGGGCAGTTTGCTGCCCATTTTATGAGATTTTCAAACCATGAAACCCTTTGATTCGTGTGCTCTAGGTGAGCGGTTTTGTCGTAATATATTTTATCCGGCTGTGTCAGTTTGTCAGCCATTAAGTGGCCGGTTGACTGGATAGCTTGTCCGTTAGGTGTGCTCAGACATAAAATTGTTCAATCTTTGTCGTGGATCCGGCTGGACTCTGTATAGACACTGTAAACGCGATTCACGTTGGGAAACACCGTGGCAACGGGTCTGTTAACCATCGGATTGACAGAAACCCGGAGAGTAGTAGTAATGATCGATCGGTCGGAAAATTGTTTCTTCTGTGAAACCAGTTCACCCTCCACTACCAAGTGACGTGGAATTAATCTTTAATAGTTAGGAGAGTGTTTGTTTGTTTGCTCGTACGTGCATTTGAACACGCCCACCCGCTCGCGCGCACGGTTTGATATCTTATGGACAAGCGTGCAAATTAATGATTGAGACCGCGGCGACAAATGAGCCATTCACAACTGAAAGTTGACAGATCAGACTGTCTGTGACAGGTTTTTGACTCTTGCTTTCTATTCACGTCTTCCCTACACTCGATCACTCAGCTGGGAGTTATCAATCTTGCTATGGGATTGACTGAATGGTGTTGTCCAATTTGAAAACGGACTAATGTGAAACACTTACGAGGAATTGCTCCGGTTTGTTTCATTTTCTTCCGCTTAGTGCAGTGTGTTTCTCTATCACATAGCCTGTGAAAAACCTTTTTCTATCAATTGAATCCCATCGATAGCTGATTGCAGCCTACGCCCTCACATAAACGTTTCAGCCACGTCCATTAAAGAGAATCACTGAACTGAAGTTCTGCTCTTGCTAGCACTTCCCTGTTGCTCATCTCTTTTCCCGATCGCCGTACCTTCATGAGACCAGTGTGTGAACCAGTGAACCATTGATTTGCCTTTAGACACGACCGAACTATCACATCCAAACACTCAGTCACATTCACTCGTGTGTTGTGTTCCTTTTTTCCTTCATGCCATTTAGCATGTCTCACGGTATCTTTTGTTAAACCTACTCTTGATGCTTCAAGTTTCTCATTTGGGTAACATGTTCACGGGACTTATTACTACGGGTAAATCAGTAGCCAAATGGATTCGTTCGAAATTCCGCGTGATATGGGAAAAAAGTTACAAGGATTTTTCACTTATGTTACCATTATACTTTCTATTCAATACCAGTCACCTCAAAGGTCACCGACGCGGACCAATTTAAAGTCAACAATTGCTTTCCGTAGTTGTCACTCTCCCTTTCACATAGGCTGAATTCGATCAGCTGTTTTTGGTTAATCTGCAGACGACCAGCATCCAACACGTCCCCCCGGAAGGGGTTAGGAGAAGTTTTTGTAAACAGTCGGTCCCAGTCACCACCAGTAAAGTGATGAATGGTTGTTTCAACCCTTTCTGATATCGTCAGCACCAAGTGGCCAGAACCCACGACCCGTTAAACAGCAGATAGTGCTCTAGACACATACTTACCGGACCACGAGGTCACGGTCATCAGAGGTGCAACAAACTAGGTTAGTTACATTTCTTAGCTGTTACGCTTCTTTTCCTCATATGTTGAAATCGATCTACCACCCACCGCTTCGTTAGTGGGGCAACTGTTTGTTAACTTACCAGTTGTCAACCACAAGCAGTTAAAACATTGGCAGAGAAAATCCACGAACAATACAACCATACTTGATATCTCGCAAATCAGTATGACTGCCGAGATGTCACGCAACCAACCTATCGTTCAGATGAAAATGTTTGTCACAGCTTTTTTTCGAATCACAGATGACTAACGTGGATATGTCAAATTAATGTTCACCTACGGTACGTGAATGGGAACGACTTATGTTCATATGTATACGAACATATTTTGCTGAGGTGGATGGTTGCTCTGCTTTTGACCTCTGCCCGGAAACAGAAGGTATTATAATCTACAGTTCACTGTCCCATGATAGCGTTTTCATAATCCGGAAAATACGACTCATTTATCACTTAGAACTTCATATACAACCAAAATGCACTCATACAGATAATAAAATGTTGTTTTACACAGCTGTCCTCGTTTAATTCACGGTGAATCCTTTTTAAAATATGTAATTTTCTTACAAAGCCCACAGAAACTTGAGCTTAGGAGGAAGGAAGATCATAGTTCATCCGTCAGTAGCAATTTGTTGCCGCTTGTCAGGATTAGGCTACATTCCGAAGGGTTCGCGGATATTTTTTTGCGCATGTGTTAGTTTTTTTTATCTTGGTGGCTGCCAGAGTAGCCGTTGAGTTCAGTTGAGGTCGACAGTTGAACAGTTATCGAACCATCTGTAGCTGTTTGTGCCGTTGACCAATCTGAGTAATCGTCATGTGCATTGGCGTTTTCTGCACCGAAATCGGATAATACTTCTCAACCTTATTGTGTACACAATTGTCACATTGTTTCATTTTGTACAGATATAATCCGTTTATCACACGAAAATCTACAGTTTTAAGGAGGCATGAGAGTTGTGCCTTTACAGTTGGAATTTGGAATCCGAATTCCATTTTATCTTCCTTAGTTTTTCCAAAAGGTGAGAAGGATCACATTGCATTCAAAGTCTTCAGTTGTTCACTGTGGCAGGGACATCCATTTTATTGAAAGAATAGGCACCAGATCCCAAATGACCGTAGTGTACCCGCGGCGAAAGGTGGGTTTCATGTGGCAAGCGGCATATTTCTAATATGGTGATTGCTCGAGCTATTAATTTCAGCATTTGAATGAATGGATTGAGTGTGTAACTTTGGTGACTGAAGAAATCATGTCTCATAGATGATGTTTGCTCATAGTATGCAGAACAGGCTTCGACGACTCTGTGTGTGTATTTGGCCAGTCGTTTTTTTTTTTCAGTTTCATCATGAGACTGGGGTTTTTTCAAATTTGGTCTCCTCACGGTCTCATTTTACTCTCTATCTCATTGTTTCGTAAGCTCTGATTAGACTTTCTTCATCTCACTGAAAAGTGTACAATATCTAGATGACATTTTCACGTTTTAAACCTTTTAGACACTCCCACAAATCACGTATGCTACTTAAATATCACTCGATATGTATCCCACATTTTACTTATGTTTTTCAGTTTGAACTATCCCCTATGAGTACTCAGAATGGTCGAAAATCTGCTGGATTTGCTGAATTGATGACCCAGAGTTTCATTCCCTCTAGACCAGTTGAATTGAACATGTGTGGTCCACTTTGTTTTGAGAAAACGTTTGTCAAAGCATCCGAACCGTTTTGCAGTTCGAGACTTGCTCACGCTACTTGGGAGCCATCGTGGGACAGCACACTCCACAGACCACTGTACAGACCGCTTTCACAACCGACTTGTGCTTGCAAAAGTCATTCTGTCCATTCTATGGGTTCCGACTGGTCATACACTCTACCTAAAGCTCACACATTCCATTATCCACGGCCTACCTTTGGCTCATCCATCTGTGGTCATCCATCGCGTGCGGCCACTAGCCCTCAACCGGAAAGATTGCCATTTGTTTCTTACCAGCATCCACAACCTTTTCCATTGCCACAGTATGCTCATCCACCTTCTGGCTATGGTAAACTGAATACAGCGTACTGGTCACGTCAGGACAATCCACCCAGATCACCGCCGTTAAATACAAATCTTCCGTCAAACGTTAGCCAGTTCGTCCAATCTGCTGTTACTGCTGATCAATTGAATGAAGCCAATCCAACGAGGTCTAGTGATATCGGTAAGAATATGTGTATCTGTTCTGGTGCTTGTCGACCATAAAACTGTACTTGTTATCTCTAACACGTCTGGTTTTCAGTCTTTCTATGAAAAATAGTTTTTCTAGAAGTGTCTTCCGATGCCCCCAAGCTTTCAAACAGACCGTTTGCAGATAGTATAAATATCCACACAAATCCACTCTCAAATCACCAACACGGATGCAATATAGCTAGCCTTTTTGTTGATGGTTGGGACCCTCCTCATCTAGTTCGATCAGCTAAGTCAAATCTGTGGCATTCGACGCACTGGGTGTGTTTCCCGTGGTGATATTCTTAAAGACTGTTGTTAACCTTTAAAGAATGTGATTTTATTGTACGAATGAGCTGGTCTGCGTTGGTCAAAACGTTGCCTGTTCAAAAACATATTGTTCGATTCATTTTCAATTTTCCAACCGTATATTGGCCAAAATACAATCTCTCTCAGCCTCATGTTGCATAACACAAGCGGTCACGTGCTGATCCCACTCTTAGCATTTGCTTTCTCCTTGCCTTCGCCAATTGGTTAGTTGTGATGGTTCGTGTCGATAGATATACCCTTAAACTCTTCAAAGTAGGTCAAGATTAAAAGATGAAATTCACTTACTTCGTGACTACTAAATTCCAAGACGTCTATCCTCAGTTCGAGTACTGTGTGACAATGCTAGGTTGGGGTCCATATGATGATCTTTTGTAGCCGTTGGAAACGCTGGATGATGTCACTGTAGGGATCGCCGACGTGCATGCGCGCACGTTTACCCTGTCCGGTTATCGGATGGTAATTTGGAACAATTTTCCTCCTCAACCCGTTCATCTGATTTTTTTGTTTGGGCACTTTCGGCGTCATTTTAAATTCCGGTGATTGTTGGTGTTTATACTGTGTTATATACGTGACATGAACAACACCAAAGGCTATATATATATATATATATATATATATCGTATAAACATCAGCAACAATGTACGAACTGAATACAACCTGTTTTTAGTTTGTTTTTGTAATTTCGACTGTTTTGATCTGTTACGCTTTTCAGTCGAGGTTGATGACACGTAAACTGTAGTCATTGAGATTGTATACTTCTCTGTAACACTAAGCCATCGGTTATGGTTCAGATCTACTTAGCTTTCTATGCATGCTTACGGATGGTCACATCGATCGGCTGCTGATGTTCATTTACTCCAGACAGACTCCAGTCGCCGACCTGCTACATATCTGTCCGTTTGATAGGTTTTTTGTACTTTATGATCGTCGGTGTACGTTATTTTGACGTCTAACTGTAGCCTGTTGATTTTTTAGCCTTGAAAATTTTGTCACGTGATAAAAGCAGTAGGTGCTATCTCTCCTTTTTGATGGCTGCTGGTCACTCATCTTTCGAGTGTGTTTGAACACGTTCTCGTCTCATATTTGTCATGATAGCATGTTCACATGTGCGTATATACACAATTCTATCTGGTGGCATAACCATTGGTCCATTGGCTTCTCTGACCCTTTTCTGTAATCAAAAGAGACCATCAGTATCTGATTCTGGGTTACTGAAGATATATTATTGCACAGACCTCGGGGTAACTCAGTAATCATCCCACCGGTTCCCATTCATGCAACAACCAGTTTGGGCTCCGGTTGCGTCACATGATTTCCCAGCATGTCTTCCAATCCACATCTTATCTGTAGTGTCACGTGACAGTAAACGCCTGGTGCTCTACACAGCAAACGGAACACGTGGGTATGGAATAGAAACAACTGATCGCCACAGTTGCCCCTAACTTTGAGCACTCTGATTATAGTCAGACCTATAAAGTGGCTAGTTCTACACAAAATCACGCTATCGGGTCACGGTCGCGCTTCGCGATGCGTATACTAATTGTATCCCATACACATGATTGTTTGTCTTTCGAACAGATTCATCTGTCAGTGTAATGCAAAAGGAGTCCCCAGTCATCTTTCCAGATGATTCGATTCTACCTAACTCCGTGTCACGTGCTAGATCTTACCATTCAATCTATTCTTGTCTTCCCGTGTCTTTTCGTTCACAGGAAATGTCTCACGAGATGTTAGGATCTTCATGCTAGTTAAGTGGGCTACATACACCTGAAAGCGTGACCATCGCTAATTTCAAAAGACGTTGACGAGGTCTTGTCTACGGGTGTGTGTGTGTGTGTGCTTTCTCCCGCAAGCTTCGGGAGTCACTTTTCTTTGTTCACTTTCATTTGTACTTCTTGATCCTGTTGATTCAGCGTGTGTTGTTTGACTGATCACCCTTTTTTGGTCATCTTGGTCTGTTAGAAACTTGGAATCTCAGTGTCTCATGCACGATACATGAACATGATTGTCACCTCTCTGCTCCACGATGAAACTATAAGACCACTCAATTCTCTGCAATAGAGTAGGTCGACAACAGTTGTTCTCCTTAGTGAAAGTGCCGATCTTGTTGAGAGACAGTCATGTGAATTCTGATTTATGCGCAGTGGAGAACAGCATTCATGACGCAGTTATGCGGCCATCCTCCGTGTTGTTATTGATCAAAGAAATTGTTCGACATATGCTCACCATTTTTCAACGATTCAACATAATTGACGAGAGGATGTAGTCTATTGAAATTCAAGCTCCTTCCTGCTAGCTTCACAGTATTCGCGAGTCCGACTGGTAAATTATCCGCTAGATTTTTTGCATTTTTGACGAAGTGATAAGTCCCACAGATTTTTTTCATTAATTTGGGATCGGGACTGTGGACCGGTCAGTTTGAGACCTTAACGTCTCGCTTTTGTGATATACTATGTGTCATTTTACTAAATCTGAAGACTGAAGCTTCCACATGCACGAACTGTGCCTGTGCCCTAGGGTATATTCACCTGTGGATTTTTTTTGTCTAGCGTCCATTCCGAAGTTCCTGTGTAGGCACTAAGTTTAAGCATGGGCCTGCGTTCCCACTCTATTGTAATCGCACCTGAATATTCGCCAGGTAACTCGCTTTCTAAAAATTGGCTCAACATACCCCGCCCCTTGTTTGCACCATGCTCTCCTCAAATAACGCTCAGCAACATTTTTGCACCACTCAAGACTTCTGGCTCAGCTTCATTGACTAGAACATAGGGATTTTCTCTTTTTCGCATTGAGCGGTTCACTTTTTTGTCAGCAGCACTGTCTCCATCTCAAGCTTTGGGCCGAATCCATGGGTACAGTGAATCGGGCTGTTGTTGGTCATGACGACGGCCAGTAGATGAGCACAAACTTACAGCAAACAGATGATAGAAAAAAATAAGCAAAAAAAAGTTGAGTATCACGAAACTGAGGAGCCAACAAGCTTACAGATACAGGGCTGCCACTGATTGAGACACAGTGCTATATTAGAGAATATTTCCAAACAGCGATGAGAATGGTCGCGAACTCAAAAGACCAGTTAGACCGCTCCTACTAATGTTGCTCAGCAGAACGTTCAAGGTTTCATAACCATCGATCACATCCTCCCTAATCATCACATCACCACACAACGTGTAGTGCGGCCAACCTCCCGTCTGCACTTGGACTACATGGCCCAACCAGCACTACTCTCGTTATCTCGGTTATCGGTCGCGAACCTGTGCATTCTCCAACCAGGCGCCGACAAACCTTAGGGATTGTTCGCGGATTTATCCCATTTAATACAAACAACCAAGCAGAGACGACAGTGCTGGAATACCATGAGTGTAGGTGGAACTTTCTCACGAATGGGCCAGGTCTCTGATCCATAGAACATAAATGTTAATAGGCACGTATTACAAACCGTACATTACAAACCATCGCAATGCTTTGCCAGCACACTACGTGTTTTCACAATCCTTGTGGATAACTCGTCAACACTTGTACAGGCTCATGATACTGTACTAACCAGGTAGATGAAACGTTGAACAGTGTGCAGCGGTGTACCTGCAGTAACCAATCCAGGGTCAGTACTAACCCAATATTGTGTCAGCAGTACACGTTGGAGGTGTGAGGTGTATGCCGTATAGACTAGTCATATGAATTGACCGAATCGGTATGGTTTCTGCGTGTTCTCTGCAGAATAGCTAACTAAATCAGTGTCGTTCACATAGTGACCAATAGCTTACTTTTTTGTAGGAGCTTCATTCGGGAATTCTTGAGATCTCCGAGTGCTCCTTCCAAAATGTCGTCCACCACAAGATTGGAAAAGGAAGTGGACTTTGGGACATTCCTGTCGAATGCCATTTGACGTAGGGATTGCTGGAGATAGTCGTCCATAACTGTGCATTCTACATTTGGGACGATCACACAATGACTTCAGCAAGTGAACTCACCTCATTGAAATTTCTCTGCGGTGCGGGCAGCCCCGTAGACTTTGTTGGAAAGCGGGTGAGAGGTAGCTATTAGGTTGACAACTCCGCATATTGTTGGCTGAGATAATGAGTGTCGATGGTCAGATGTTTATTGAACGGTGAAGATATGGTTGATACACTCGCCGGTTGTCACGTGATGTCCTGAGAATGGGAATGACTGTTGATAAACCCCCTCGTCAGTCTCTTGTGCGAAACAAAAGAATATGGTCAGTTTAGTCATCTGTCTTTCATCGCCGTTTTTGAAAATCGGCTAGCGAAAGCAGGCTCGCAAGTGGAGCCCTATTGTTTCCATCAATTTAGTTTCCTAAACCGCCTCAGTTTCTGTCGCACATTCGTCTGGAATTGATTAGCCTCCTACACAATCGTGGTAATCCGTAGCCGACTGAACTTGCCTAGGTCAGTTGAACTGTTTCTCGAAACGCTTTGCTCATCCATCAACTTGTCGCGAGAGGCTGTCAATTTATGAACCATCTTCCTCACATCCAGTTTCACCAACAGCTTGTCGATGGTCAGTGCAACTACGAACGAAGAAAACAGCACCCGACTATTCCCTGAATAAAGTGGCTTCTCCATCTCATGAGGTCGTTTTGGGAAAGTAAACGTCAAGGTCCTTACGTAGATTGTTCGTAAGTCTGCTTTTTACCCCCACGGCGGTCTTTATCGTACTCATAGTCGGGGAGGTCAGTCGACTTTTGTCCATAAGTTCTGCTGAATCAGCTGAAATTCGCTTAAGTTGTACTTGAACTGCTACTTTGCAGAAGATCTATTCTTCTCAGGAGGTTCTCATAGCTGTTGAGTTTCTTGCCCTGTGCCATCTACTGTTGTGACCTGGGCGACCACACTGGAATGGGGGGTTTCAGTGAACTTTAAGACCGAGCTTAACCTGCTTGATTGGATCTTAATGAACATCCATTGATGTGCCATCAGTGTGTGTCCGCAAACCAGGAAACGTTGTCATACTTACATGTGCTCTAACAGAGAATAGTTCAGGACGCCTTCTACGATATCCACTTTGGTCTGCTGAGATGAGCCAAATGCTCGGATATTGTTGCCTCTGACAGTGATATGAAAAAACAATCGTCCTACCTCAGATGAGAAGCGACTAGTTGGCATATTCAGTGTCCGTACGCGACGCATTGATACTGGCGATAGGCTGCTGCAATCGTGTATATCTCACGGACTCTGCGTAGCGAGTAGCGCATTTCAGCACAGACGACAGCAGTGGTACATGTGGAGACCACTCTGTGCAATTCAACCACGGATGCAAATGTATCACATCGCAGTCAGCTATCGGTGGTGTTACATGCAGTTAATTCGACTATACGTACAAATGAAATCAAAATCTCCCCTTCTTTTATATCCGCACACCAAGCAGGAGGTATAGGTCATAGATGAAAGTGATCGAGTACCAAAATTGTCTCTAGCCGTCGGTTAGGCCATAAGCTACGCATAAAATAACTCATCTCACACTCATTCACGCTCTTGGACAACCACACATTACATGTATGGGTGGGTTAAATCGTGTGCGCGTTTCAGCGCACTTCCAACTTTGCTCAATGGCGATATTGACCAGACTCGGTTAATTTCGGCTATCCGTTGTCATGCGTCGTACAATGAACTGTGTAGGTTGAATACGTTGTATATTCAATGTTGGTATCTACGTCACGTGTTACGTTCGTAGACGACAAGCTTCTGCATGTATAGATGTTGCCAACATCGAAAGAGGTTCACATATGAGATACCTGGATCGGATCCCCATGTTAATTATGGTTTGTCGCCTTGTATATAAGGATGTCCACAATTCTACTGGATTCCAATAAAGTATGCTCGGAATGAAAGGGGTTCCACCTCGTTACCTAATTGCACCTGTCCTCTGAGTCACTGTCGCGACAACGTAAACCGCCATGCTCCTCTAAACATGTTATCTGCAAGTAATCTGTCTTCCGTACACCACACGTTAACGGTTTGTCAGACTTGTTTGCGTTTCGTCATGACCGCCACTACACAAAGCTAAAGGTGTGTGCGAACCCGGATTTGCTTTGACTCCGTCGAAAATGAATTTCGTAGGCGTCTCAGAATCCGGCTGCCTGTCGCACAAATCATTTTACCCGTCGTACATGAGTAGCTGACTATGTCAGTCTGAACGAACGTTTATGTGAATTCCCGATGACCAAACATTCACATTCATCTTTCTGTTCGGTGTATGAATTCGTTGGAAGTTTTTGGCCCTATGTGTACATACCTTGATTGTGGGCAGCTGTAAAAGTGGTTTTGTTGTCGTTTATCCTCTACCTGATATACACGGCTTTACTGAGAATTCCGAGGGAGATGCAGACGGTGTTAGCAATGTGTGCACTAGATGCTTCAAAACTGCCAAAATCCTGGTTCTGGACTCTAGTTTACACATTGAAGTACCCGACATGGGTTTTCAATACTTTGTCCCCACACTGCTGATTGGTACTTCTCGGACGACAGTGTTAGTCTACTTCCGGTTGAATTTTACTGTCACAGTCCACTGGTGTGTATCAGTGCCTATGCGTGGGTGTGCCGAAACCGCAGTGGATGGTCTGCTCACATCTTAGAGAATGCGGCTCACCATATATGACTCATGCTGGTGTCCGACACACCCATGACATCTATTTGGGTTGACTTTTGCATTTTAGTTTATCGGTGGACTTGGCAATGCGTGCACTCATGTGGTTTTTCCGGCATACACAACGATACCTGTCCTCCGATCTGGGTTGAGCTGGCATTGTAGCTGCTCCACTCTCACTTTTCGCTTATCTCTTTCTCTCGTTCACTGTTTTCGTGTGTGTCAGTGAAGCACGTATGCACAGTCAACTAACACGACGACCTTTGATAGCTTTATCGATTTATCATCAACCTCACAATTACAAAACTGTGAGCCTTGTAGTTCAGACTAGCTGTAAGTGATTTTTAGACTGTATTGCTGTCTACAGTGGTTGATAGTCGTGGCAGCGTAAGTTCTACTGAAGTCACTACACAATTGTGACTCAGGTTGTTCATTTTCTGTGTAGTGAAATATGGCTAGATATCCCTCTACGTGATTCCTGTGATCTAAGTTACATATTGTTAAGGTCAAACGCCTCTAACTGGAAAACACACTAGCCCAAAATGCACATGAATGTATACTTGCAAAGAGAACATTCAGCTGGGACATCTGTTGTCGCGCCACATCACCGTCCCGGCAATTTAAGTGGATACTGTTTACATAACTGGACATTCACGCCCTCCGGTTAGTGACTGCATTCCGTACCAATCACGTGAGCTGAGTCGGTTTATGCAGCCGAACAGCTTTTTTGTTATTGTCTGTATTTCAGCGACTGGTCATCAGTGCTGCCGAAGGTGAACCTTTCTTGCCGACCTACTATTGTGTAGAGTTTAGGACATTCCAGACAATGAATAGTCTCGAAGATATTGAAAGTAAACAGCAAAGATGTGTAGACTAACGTTAAATGGATTGGAGTGAATGAATAAGAACCCTGTTAAATGTACACCCCAACAACACAAGTAATACAAAGGATCGGCTACTCATTATGGCTACTATAGCGAATCCATCTGCCTCCAGACAGACACTGCATCCCCTATAGCAGTTTTCAGCCTTTGTACACCGCGAGGTGTTTGTACGGTAAAATGCAACTCCTTTGTATTTCACTGTGTAGACCGGCTCAATCACTTTATGCCAGTAGCTTTCCAGAACAAGCTTAGTTCAGTCCTGACCATTAGCCGATTATCGAATCACAAACACTGATAACTTAGTTGCTCATCTGAGAGAACCGCATCCGATTATTTGGGTGATGCAGCGTGTAGTCACTAATGCAGCGCTACCGCGACTCTACGAAGGCCCATGAACGCGAGTACTAATTTACGTGTTCAGTTTATACCGGAGTTACCAAAACACTTAGACTATACAATGGATCCACTCCAAATAAATGGTTGTGTCCAATGTTCCATCTGTGAGTACGTGCCATTAGTTCAATTTTTGGAAATTCGCTCTTTTTGAGTGGATTGTTATGGTCGCTCATTTTGTACTACTTTCGGCTCCTTTTACATTTTAAAAATGTAGTTTTACACATCAGCCGGTTTGATTACTCGTTTGCACGATTTCAGCAGTCTTGAAAACCATTAGTGAACGTTTCGTGCTTCCGTTCTTCTTCTGCCTAAGTCTCACACTGTGACTTGAGTTAAAACTTGGAAACTACGGGAAGAAATTGAGTACCGGAAATGTACGGCCACCTTTTGGAGTTTGACGTTTTTAATCATCGTTGCCTTTGATGTACGACAATTGTAAGTATAGCTGACGAATCCCATCAAGAGTCCGATAACAAACGATGAGGGAGCAAGCCACTTGACACACTTCCCACTTCTTCTAGGTAGGATTAAGATCTTCATTACTGAGGTAAATCGTCAGAGGTGTCACCAAATCATGGTAAGTTACTTCCTTACTCACTGTAATGATGACATTTCAGTGATATTTTATAGACAACGTAAAGAAGATCATTGGCGTTTTTGTGGAAGAAATTACTCCTCCTGACCGATAACAAATTTAAGGCAGCATGAGCAAACTCTAAAGTTAATGAACATTTCGGTAACAATTTTAACATTTCCGTTAAAATCGCAAACAGTATGCGAGATACTGGACGTTCTGTTCGTCGATGTTCGGCATTAAGGCAGGTTGAACATGCATCTGCTAGGTGATTGATATCCCATGAAACAAGTCCAAATGTTTATGGTAAAGTGTCAGAGAATACTTTGTTCACAGATTTGTCGCAAGCTTCTATATGTTCCTTTTTCAATCTAATTGCCCCCAATTGAGCGTTGAGCATCACTCATGTTTGATTACAGTTTCCACCTACGTACAAACTGTTTCCCTAGCCTTTTTCAAAAACATTTTTCACTCGGGTTTCTCTCTCGTTACAGCTCATCGGTACTGCATTGCCTTGTTCTGACGGTGATGTGGACTCTAATTCGCATGTTTTGTGATGAACGTGTTGACCGTTAGGCCACCGACTTCACACCGAATCTGATAGGTATCACATCAACATGTTTGGCCACCACGGTTCCATGATACTTCACTTCGGTCTGATTCTATTTGAGAAGTGCTGTAGCCAAAAAGAACATTGAATTTTGTTCAAAATGTTTCTGTCTATCGCTTACCGAAATTCCACTATCACTGACTGCAGTACACTAGAACTAGAACTACGGAATAATCACTTTGACCAATATTTGTTTAGAAACATAATCAAAACCATCCCCTCTTTGTGTTCAAATTTCGGTACTAGCGTTACTTTTCGATTTTTGCCATTTGGGATTCACTAAGAACTGTGGATAAACAGTTTCCCCGTGATTGCAACTCTCGGCATGCAGCTCTCTGGACGAACCTCCCCAATAACACCGGTAGACTCTCCGTGTAAAACAAGAATTCACCCAAAGTACCACCTTGTGCCAGGCGTTTCGTTGAACATCGGACAGAGAATTGTTTGCTGCAAGCAGCTATCTGCATATGCTAGAACAGTACGTGAAGCCTGACGCGTCAACTTATGAACAGACTGGACGAGTACTCATCACTTGTCTGTTTCGAACTCTATGCGGAGATTTTTGGTTGCCGACTTCATTTTGTTCTTCTCTCGGTCGGATTTTTGCTCCTTCGTTCATCGATGTGCTGGTCTACTCTCTACTGCTCCATGGTAGCACCCAAGCAGACAGCACTTGAGTCGTCGCCCAGTTCAGTCGTAATATTCTGGCGCGTTAGTCTTTGTTTGCTGTTGCAATATATGCGGTCGGCTCTCTTGTCCATTCGTGGTACGCGTCTGGTTTGATGAGTACTGATCACACATTCACCTATCAATAGGCCTGATCATCAAGAATGTAAATAGTCTTCACTTTTTGATAGGGATATTGTTTATAAGACTGATGATAGAAAGTGAACCAGCGGAACCTTCCGGACATGTTGGGAGTCAATAGGCACAAGATTTACAACCTGATTCTTACAACTGTCCCTACTGAGAAGAGGAGTAGGAACACCCTTCGAAAATACCCGCGAACAGTTACCATAACTTCCACCGTTGTCAATACCAACTTTCAGCAACTCAAAACTGTTCCTGTTTCTGGTCTAATATTGCAAAAGGATGTAGCATGTTTCAGAACTACCAGTAAAAGACTTGGGTGCATCAGATGGGTAACCTCTTTGCAATTTGTGTAGTTGAAAGCTACGACTTTGGTGTGAGATCTGGACTGTGTTTTGCTTAGTACCTCTCTAACTTCACCGCCTAGCCTAACAGCGTTAGTTATTCCTATCTGGTCCTATTACTGCTAAAATAATCTGATACCTTAATCATTGTAACACATTCTCCACTAGATACGGTTTCTGTCTATTCCATCAATCGTTTTCGCTGTTTGTTTCATCTCCCTTGCTAAAAAGGTTTTCAAGTGGTAGCTTTGCTTACAAACGCACCTGTAATTCACATACCATCCTGAAATCAGGCGACTTTTCGATTGTGTTTTGTCTGCTGTCAGGAGAAGCGTATTGTAGTGAACAATCATTCGAAAAATCAACATTTTTTCATCCACTTCGCACATTCCCATCCCACTCACCACAATTCCAGTTCACAACGCAGCGAGGTTTTTATATAATCGTCGTGTGTGGTCCCGTGTGTTTGGCTGATGCTTTCTGTCGTGGATTTTTGCTTGCAATTTCTTGCCCGTTGGCCTGATTTCATTGATGATTTTCTCAGTCGCTCATGCTATCTCCATCCATCCGCTGTGGGTCCTGACCATTTCTCATCACCGCTTTGAGCTATTCCGCTGAGTGTTAAAATAATTGACTTGATCATCCATCACAGTATTACTAAATCATGTTTTATGTTGAAACCTAACGAATTAGCGGTATATGACGGAACCGTACACTGATGCATGGTTATGTTCAACTCTTCTGCTTGGTGAAGTTGGTTGGTCGTTCATACTACCCTATACTGTGAATTGAAGTTGCAGTCGTAGTAGTTCACAGAATGACAGTAACCTGAGCAGTAGTAGACTATTCGAGATGGTGGAGTTTCCTACTGAAGTATGATTTGCAATATCCTTCAGGAAATTACAGTGCCTCCTGGTTTGTGGAAACCTACTTGGAGATTAAAAGACACGTACTTACTTATTTGCATCGATGCTAACGTACACTTTCAACTGTAAGGGAAGGCACACGAAGACAAAGTACCGGGCTACTGATGAACACGTTTACACAGTTTTAACAGTTCACCCACGCCATTATTTGTTTAAGTAACCGCTTTTAGACAATTGTATTTTATACTGCTGCCGATTTTGTGTTTGAATGACTGTTTGTGTTTAACTTCCTCGGGGTGAACTGTTATAGAATAGGTTGGACTGCAGTTCAGGTTGGAGTTAATAGGACTGTTACTGTGTCTGCTCTCGAGACGATCAGGCAACCTGCTGATTGCTCACAAGCAAGAGTGATTGTGCGTTCAGATTTGATCATTCGGTCGTACCCAATGTGAGGTCATTGGCGCAGTGGTTAACACGGTTGCCTCCTGATTGGAATGGCCGGAGTTCAAATCCCGGCCGCGGCAAAGATATGCACTACTGATGAGCTCTAATGATGAATGCGAAGGCTGCGGTCAAATGTGAGTGATGGTCAACTTGAGAACAAACCAAATCCCCGACTACTCATCAGTAATGTAAAATATCGCCTTGCGGGTTTAATGAGTTCAGTGATCTCGACCTGTCTTGGAAGTCCTAATCGCGGGATTATCGATTGGAGTTAACATGACAGTTACTGTGTCTCCTCTCGAGACGATCGGGCAACTTGATCATTGATCCACGTTGTTGATCATTAATTTGCTTGCTGACTAGTGGGTGAACATTCCGATTGATACACTCCTAACCTTAACGTCATTCACTGGCAAATAAGGCTGAGCGTTTAGTTTAATGGCCTCAAGAGCACCTGCACTGTAGTGTGTTGTTTGTGGTGCTCAACTTATGAGAATCAAAATATCCGACTAACAATCATTCAGGCCTATCGAGGTCTAGGTGGAGGTATTGGCTATAGGCCATCCCTGAACTAGATTTATGCCGAGACTGATAATTTTGAGATGGATTATACGTATCTTGGTGTAACGGTTCACACAATGAACGTTTATTTAGTCTACTGATTTGACTTCCATATTTTCAGAATGTCTGAACATATGAAACCTTAGTTTGACCCCTGCTGTGGTTGTTATTAGCCAACACTATTCGTGGTAAACCAGCACATGCGCGTATACGTCTGAACTGGTGGCAAATTCTGAACAATTGGTTTGTACCACTTGTCTGCTTGTAACTGTGTATATTTATGTACAAAGTTTACGTGTATAAACTATTCGCGATCTTATCAGTTCACTTTTATTACACATCAAATATGTGGTTTGTCAATCAGCCGATTTGGAACATATCTTGAACCGGTCGGTACTCTGTGTGCCTTTCAACCTTTCTTTCTTGTACTCTGTCGGATGGCAATTCAACCTTAACATGCTGCGTTTTGTGACCATGTCCTCAAACTGTGTTCAATCATATTGCGATCAGTCGTCGTGCTTTCTTCAACATCGTCGTTGTACTTTACCAATCGCCACACAGTGGTATTACTAACGAGTTGTCTAAGTTTCGGTTCTATCACAGTTCTGATAATGAAGTGTAGCTCCTTACACTTGCGAAATAATGACTTGTTCGATATGCATGAATCCTGTATTATACCTGAGGTGTATCAATCGAATTTCAGCCAGGTAACTTTCACTAGGTAGCTCTTCCGTCTAGTCATGTCTAAAAACTCCATTGCACATGTGAAACAAACCTACCGTTTTAAACTTAGCTAATATATAACTGATTATACTACTTTTGGTTAGTCGGAGATCTGGTTGGTTTACGTTGAATCTCACTCAGATAATCGGGGAGTCTGGGTCCTGTTCACAGGCGAATGTAGCTGAGCGCTTGTTAATTCGGTCGTGCATGACGTGTGTTCAGTGGCACAGTAGTAGGTACGATTGCTTCATGAAAAAATGACTCGATTTGATATTCCGGCCATAACAAGAATACGATTTACTGGTGAGCTAAACGTGAGTCTACTGCTTTCTTTTGATAAGAGCTGGTTGGAAGGAATATCTCAACGTTAAGGTTATGACCAATTACGAATGATATTCAAGTTGAAGGACTGTTTCTCTTCGGTGTTCCATCCTAAAAATTACCTCAATTCTGTGCAAAATTGACACGGTAGAACAGAGCTCCCACCAACATTTGTAGGCACGAAATTCCTACCTGTTGATTTTGCCATTGTTGTCTTTTGGGTTTCGGAATGAGTTGTGACCACCCTTATGGAACATTTGGGTTGCTCACCAAAACACTCAGAATTTTGGCTTATATGATTGTTTACTCAGACATTTGAACCTAGTCTGCCACCCTTAAATGGTGATCAGGTCCGCACAGCGCCTCGAATCAGAGGGCTGTACTGACTAGAACTTCGGTTCTGTTAGGCGCAACCATTTCAGACGAGACACAGTTGTGCTCACGGAACGTAGAAGTGCTTCAGCAGTGAGGCAAGATCTTATAAGCGTACAGGTTAGGAGAGGTACTCTTGAGAAGAATCACACCGATCATCCAACGGTTCACCGTGACCGCCGGGGTATTATCTTTCAGAGTATTATCCTTCATTTAGAAGTCTGATTTGGCCTAAATACGTCCAGTGCACACAGCGGTGGTCAGAACTAAAAATGAAAGTCTTATCAACTACTCTATGGAGCTACGAAAGCCCGTTACTGCGAAATGAATCGGACTGTTGATTCATTACCTCCAGATGAAGAACCCCGATGAAAGCACCATCGCAGTTCCGACATTTCAATCACAGATTCGGTGTGAGGTTCCTTAGGTCGACCTCCTTCTATGACATAAACGGCCACGAAGTCTGAAAAGCTGTCGTTCCTCTTACCGCCGTGCGTTTTATAGCAACCACCTGGATTCGGAATCTGATGTTTTGTGTGCCCGTTTTGTTTTTTTTATTTACACAAAGATCATGCACTCTTGAATGTAAGAAAATTGATTGGCATTCAGACAATGAGTGTATGAAAATGTTTACCAGAAGGCATTGATGAAACAACTGCTAAGCTTGTATGGGGTAAATGAACCTTACAAACAGCGGAAACCAGTTTCATTAGTCATGATTGCTACCTGTAAGGAGGTATGTTCAAAAGAATCTGTACGTTCGCTACACAATTGGATTTTTCGTCATCTAGATGATCACTATGAACAGAGGTCGCTCGATTCCACCTGGCTCTGGATATGATGATGACTTCCGAAAACTTGAACACAAGCTGGCTAAAAGCTTACGCGGAGTCCGTGAGCACCAAATCGAAGAATGTGGAACGGGCTTTCCTTATCTGGGAGTAGCAGAAGACTTTTCCACCTGAGCTATGGTTGAAACGGCCGTCGAGCCTGTGTGAATGAGACCATATGCCAGAAAGATGGTTCACTTATCACTTATCAGCCGGGCCGACTTAACAGGCAGGTTGAATCTTCTGCGAAACAGTTCAACTGGCCTCAATCAAACCATGCAGACAACGGGACCCGAATGGTCAGTTATTGCGTCTCAGCCGAACTTCCGTTGGAATTCCTCGAGCTGAAGTTACTAAGGAGTAACAAGGCTCCTGGAACAAATCCCGTCTCTCCTTCTTTCAAGAGTGATTGGGAGAGATTGATATCAGTACTGACAAGATTCCTTCAGATGGTTTGAGAAACTGAAAAGGTATCACTTGATTGATGCTTACCAACGATGATTCCTGTTTTGAAAAAAAGCCCGAAGTCTATCTGACAACCACAGGGACGTCAATCCAGTGTGTAATGCGTCCAAGTTACTTTCTGGCCTTATATTACGTCGGCTTATTAGGCTCAGAGAAACTCATACACATGATGAACAGGCAGGATTTCGTTCTAGTTGAGGGTGCACTGATCACATTTTTACATTGAGACTGATCTCGGGCTGTCGGCAGTGTTATTGGCAGCCGACGATCGTGGCCGTTTTATACCGAAAGGCTGCTTTTGGTTTGGTTGCTCCTAATGTTCTCTGCAACTATCTTCACAAGGGAATCTCAGAGACGTACGTGATTTTATTGAGATCACTGTATCCACTGTGCAAGCAACTGTTTCCAGCGTTCACCATTTCTAGTGGTGTTCGTCGAAGATGTCCGATCTCCTTCCTTTTGTTCACTTTTGTGATGGATAACATTCTGTAAGGTGTACTTGAAGCATCCAGTGAACTTGATGTTGAGCTTCTTCTTGGCGCTTGTTTGACCGACATTGTTTAGTGCGGATGACATTGTCTTGCTTAGCTCCCTGTCGAGATGACAGTTTGCCGTAGTCAATGGTTGTCTGCATTCGTGCCATTTTGAGTTCTTTCAATAATCTTACCTCAGTAAGTATTGAGTTTCGGGAATTTAGAGTATTTGGAATTAAACACCACTCACATTTGCTCGCAGCCCTTTCATTCAAATAAGCTTGTCGACCAACGCATTTCATAAGTGTTATGTCTACACTACGCACTCAAATGAGAACTGAAGTGATGCCAGGGTGCGCAACGAGAAGGTCACGTCAGTGAGTGGTCGTGTGTGTGTGTGTGTGTGTATGGACATGGACGGGATGGAAGCCATGTTGATGCTGAACCAGCTCCGTTGGCTCGGTCACGTCCGTCGGATGGGCGATGACCGTATCCCGAAGCAGTTACTGTACGGACAAGTGAAGTCAGGTAAGCGAAATCCCGGTGGCCAGAAGCGGAGGTACCAGGATGTTGTGCAGGTAAGTCTTTCACGTTGTAACATTGATTTTAGATGTTGGGAAGATTTGGCGTTGAACCGGACGGCCTGGAGGAATACGGTTCGGGCGGGCGTCCGAGCGTTCAACGAGCAACTATTGCGTGGTCGCGAGCGGAAGCGTGCGGTACGCAAAGGAACCATCGGTGCCATAGGTCGCGGTGACGTGACTATATGGCGTTGTGATGTGTGCGGCCGCGAATGCGCTGGCCGTTTGGGGCTGGTAGGTCACCAACGTACTCATAGTACCCCGTCGGCGAAGAGGCGGCGAGTACGCTAGGCTCAGGTAGGTCAAATCGGTATACCTATTCTACTTCTGTTAATGACTGCATCGGCCAACATCGTGGTCATTGACAATTAATCCGCTCTTCTTTTCAGAAACCTGAGTGTCTGTGGTCTTCTACCCATTCTCTTCTCCGGCTTTGCTGGTGCATTGTATGATGGATTGTCTGCCTGGCTTTTCATAGTCCAATGAGAACTTTGCTTTTCATCCTTATCTTCTCTGGGATGCACTAACCTGCACCCCTATACTGCAACGCTTCTTGTATTACACTTCAAAAATCTTTCTTCTCAGTGTAGATCTCGTCATTGCAGCCTCTCTGTTTAGTTTCCGAGAGATAAGAGTTTCCTTTCCTTATTAGCCAATCAAGTGGCTAACCAGCATTGGCCGGCTGGACACAAAGGCCCCACTGGCACACCTCCCGGTCTTATTCCTTCGGGTTTACACTGGATACGTGGTGTGTTGGTGGAACTGCAATTGGTTCAGCGCAAGCTAATTGCAGTGATATATAAGCGCAGGTGTCCTTTGGTTTCGGTCACTGTGACAGGCTAATCCGAATCGGATGCCGCCAACCGTGTATGCACATGCAGCAACGTAACATGGATGGACCGTACAATAAGGAAACAGTAGACCCGAGTTTTGCTCTTAGTGGAGCCCATCAATAGTACATGTTTTTGTCCGACCCGGAATTCGCTCCCCGACATTCGTGTCTGTGTGATTAACGTGTGGACCCCAACGCCACTAACCTCACAATAAACATAGTCGATCAGTGATATACAAACGGTCAGCCTTAACTCTATGTGAATAGTGTTCAGATTGCACGATCTTGTCGAACAAAGAAAAAACAGAGGTGTCCTGCTCATTCCAATCGATAGCTTTGCGATTAAGAAGATCTCAGTTACATGGCGAAGTGTGCTGGCCGAATGGCTTATCTGAAGGGAGTACTGGGGTCGAAGGTGAGTGTTGTTCAGTTTGAAATAATTTCATTCTGTCAATTAATATTATCATTGGTTAGGGTACGTTCCAAGCTATTTTGACATTACCGTTGCGGTAGGCTGTGAATAATTGACTTTTAAACACACAAGCTCGACTGAACAGTTTATACTCGTAGTGCTTCCACATTTTTGCAAGGTGTTTGATAGTTTTGTGTGTAGTGTCTGGTATTCACATGAAGTCGAACTTAATCAGCAGATTACTTCATATTGCGACCTATTTTCTATGTTTATTGTAGACGCCGTCCGTGAGGCACCTTCTAGTTCCACTCCCGTACAGTGGTCAGACATTCCGCAAAACCCTTATCGCCAAGTGGAGTCCCATTTAGGCTCAAATGCTTTCACACTGAACCCATGTTCCATGATGATGTGTTGCCAGACTCAACCGTTTCCAAATTACGCCCATGCGTGTCCGTTGAGACCGATCGCCCCACGGTGCTACCCCAAATGTAATAATCTTCCACCCAACTCCGATACGCAGCACCATTATTCTCATCAAAATCGATCGGGCGATTGGGCCGACGTACCACACCGAAACGTTGCAAGCCCTGGTTCGCGAATGTTGGATGGTAAATTGACCTATGCCGTCAACACCGCCACAACTCGCCCTGACTCGCTGTTATCCTCCTCATCTTTGACGGCCGACTCGTCGTTATCTGATTCGACCCCGAACTCGTGCTCGTCACGTGATTCCGCGCTAGGTAGCACCACACAGCAAAATGTCTCCGAACGTCACACCGAAAACAGTTTGATTGCTCCAAGGTAAGCTGAGTTGGGTCTTTTTAAACGTAAGTAGACGAGAACGTATTGTGTGATATTATAAGTTAACATGTTTGCCAATTGTCCTGAGCACATCGTTTGCTGATAATGGTGCCTAACTGATTGATTGAGAAAGACATTTAACCGCGTTTACAAAAGATATACTGAATTCTGGGTGGATCTTTTCTACCACTATGACGTGACGGTCAAGCTCGTACACCGCGCTAATCCTGAGAAATATATTGACTAGGAATTCGGTCCTAACTGACACAACATTATCAGACAAATTACTAGAGAGCAGGCAGTGTGAACGCGTTTACACTCATAGACTTGTACGTCGCATCAGTGACCACATAGGAGTGGGGTGATACTATCCTATGGTCAAAGTATAAATGTCTTCCAAATAGGGAACAGGTTAGGTTAGGTATCCTCAAACAAAAGGCACCTCCTCCGTCAAACTGTTTTCTGTAACCATAAGCTTATTTGTGTATGTCGTCGGAAGACCTTTGACATCATTCGAAGCCTGATTTATCCTTCGATACATTCATTGCGCACAACAATGTCTTAATTAGCGCACTCTCATGCGTTTAATCTTTAAGGGAGTCCCAATTTTGTTGCCTTTACTTTGTTTAACGTGTTTAACGTGTCAAACTTTTATGTCAGGTGCTGGGGGTAGAATCCTTCAGGACAACCCTTTTACACAACGTCAGTGACCGAGAGGTATTAGAAGTTACCGTTCCTCCTACAGTATTCGACCATTATCAGTTCTCCGTTCTCTTTCGCCTTTTGTTTTAAAGTGATAACTGATTCGTAAAGCCGAGGCTACTGACGAACATCGGTTATTTTAATATCTCTACCCTCCGACGAGTAGGTTAGCAAGTTGCGTTTTCACCTTTTTTTCAAGCCTGGGACTGGACATGCGCTGCATCTCGGAGACGTGACTGGACGATTCCAGCATCGTCACATACTGAGCACACTCCTGGAGCTTCCATTGATACCGAAGCTGAACGTGGTGATCCAACCAGAGTTGATATCTTACCGAGTTGCAAAGTGGAACAATGCATGCCTAATTGAATTCCCGCGAATTGTCACTTGCGTGCTGTTATACTTGGTACATTAATGTGGGCCTGTCAACGCAAACCGGAACAGTATTGTGTTTTCACTACGTCAGCGCACCCTCCAGCACACCATAATTGAGAGTCTGTCAAGAAAGAGTTCCACGATGCTCTTATCGACCTTCTAAAGCAGATGGTGTGGAGGATTGTTCTTCTTGTCGCGTCGGTGAACCTTACAAGCAAGCATCTTTCGACTTCATCTGATTGCGCGTATGACAGCGATCGTTGTGAACCCAAGCGTAAGCTGATTAAAAATTTGAACGAAGGCTGTGGTCATCCGTTAGTAGAATGACCTTAAAAGATGGGGCAAACATTTTATGTTGCGTGAAAATACCCGGGTTTAGACATTAGGAGAAACGTGTAGCGAACAAGTTTGTTTTCGGTGATTCATCATCAGGCTAATTACAACACCTTTATATGAATTAATCATGTGTGAGAAAAGGTACAGTAAGAGATCGAACGGTTCATTATCAGTTTCAGAAGGATGAGGTCGAATGTACAAATTATTGAGGACTGTTAAGATAGTGGTCATGATTACGGAGTCTGTTCGGTCAGGACGTGAACACTAGGCCATGGAGGATTCAGTATTTTCACGAAACGTTTTTGAATACATAGCGAGGGGGGAGTAAACGGATGTCTATGGCTTCCGCGACTGCCAGTAAGCCCGCTTTGACATGTTCTGATTGTAAACCCGGTGCGCGATAGATAGGACGAAATGAGTCGTTGAGATCGATTGAGTGGTTGTACTCCATTAGGTGTGAAGCGATAGAAGACGAGCAAGATTTTGCCAAGCCCCGAGTTAGTCACACCGTTTGATGCTCCCGTATGCGTTCGGATAGTCGCTGTGTCGTGCGGTCTACATAGTTCGTTCCATAGGAACAAACAAAATGATATACCCAGTAAGAGGCAGCATGAACAGGCAATGTATCTTTCAACTGAGGGCGCAAAATCGGTATGGAATTAAACCGGTTTCGCAGTTGTGCAGCGAAATAGGTCTTGCTTAGGGCTACTCTATATTCCTGGAAGCATTGTTGCCCTTAAAAGGTAATGAAATATAAACAGACTTTTTCTCTACGGTGTGTGGATTTTCTAATTTTGTGCCACTTAACATATGTCTATGAATAAACTGTTCAGGATAGCCATTTTTAACTAGGACTTCAAATATGAATCGTTTTTCCTCGCTCGATGGACCATACATCGGATGATGTTGGTTTTCTGTCTTAATGGTACAAAACTATAGAAATTCGTATACTGTCCGGTCCACGTCAACTTACGGTATATTTTCCTTTGTATCGTGTCATCTGATAGGCGGGACAGGAAGACGTTTAGGAACGAGATGCCGTCAGGTGACTCAGGCCCCATGGTGAAACGGATATTCCTGTGGGCTGAGTTGAACTGCTCCAGCATTCTTCTAGGGCTTATTGATTCATCCGTTATGCAAATAATGTCATCTACCTATCGCTTGTAAAGAGTAAACGAGTTAATCTGGGTTGCTAGCGCTCCACTGTCAAGCTTTGCCATAAAAATATCAGCTAGTAGTGGTCCTAATGGTGACCCCATTGCTACCCCGTCCTTTTGTTGATATAGTCTACCGGAAAATTGAAACTGAACATTATAGATACAACGGTATAACAACCGTTTTAATTCTTCTACCGGTATTCCCACATTTATGGAGTTGTTCTCAAGATAATTGCCTAGAAACTCGATTGTTTCACTGAGCGGGATATTAGTGAATAAGGATGTTACATCAAGCGATAATATTCTTTTTCTTAACACATTTAGCTCCTTCAAGATTTTAACGAATTCGAATGAATCCCTCAAACTGTGGACTGCTAGCTGTTTCATTACTGGCTCTAACATCCCCGCTAGCCATTTCGCAGTTGCATGATACGGGTAATTACTCATGTCCAAGATCGGTCGCAAGGGTATTCCACATTTGTGGACCTTGGGCAAACCGTAAAGTCCAGGGATAACAGTGCCCACTGGTCTGACTTTATTTAGAATTATCAGAATGTTTCTTCCAAAGTGAAGGAATGGTCTTCATATTGATTCATAGTTTTGTTGGCTATTGATCTAGTGTTGGCGAGACTATATCTAAAAAGATAGCTCACTTCCTGTCAACTCTGCCCGACTTCACAAATGAACTGAACACGTTTGGGAACCACTTATCCGTCCGCAAGCGGTTTGTATTGACAAAGAGACTTGAATAGTCAGTTTGTGCGCTTCTGTCGACCTTCCGTCGGAATCCAAGACAGATACAAAGCTTAATCCCTCTGTTGTAGGCACGTAACCTTGCGGAAAGAGTTTAATCACCGAACTGGTCTATAGGGAACGTTCCTCGCGCCTTCAAAATGCAAAGAGCCGCTTTAGGAATGAGGGCGTTTCCACCCCTTTGTCCTTCGCTGTAAGCAGTATGCCTGGAATTATGGACCCTTTCAGCTATTCGCGTAACATCTCGTCAGGTTGTAATATTCATGTTGAGATATCTTTGAAAATAACGAAGCTTGTGTTGTGTTTGCTGGCCTGTTATCTGTGCCACCAAAAATACGTCGTTAAAAGGAGAAATTGGTGTGATCGTATAAGGTTCATCTTGCTGCATGTTTAGTAAGTGTGACTTGTTTGTGACGACTTCAACAGATTCGCCGCGGTTCACCATTATTGACTCCGCTAGTTAGCTAATATCGAATACGGTGATCGTTCAAGAACAGTTGTTGTTCACAAGCACGCCTTTTGATCGGTCATTCATTCTGAGCTTTGTGTCATACCCATAATTACAGTGGATCGGACCGCTGTTGGTCATGACAATAGTCCACGAAGTTGGAGAGCGATAAACAAGCGCGAATGTACAGAAGAGAACGAGAAGGAGAAGAAAATGAACACACAAACAACTGGGTTTTAAGAAACAGATGAGTCAACAGGTCTGCGGACACATGCCGACCAATGACTGCGATACAATGCCATATCTGAGAATATTTCCAATCAGCCTTTCTCATTGGAACGGTGAAGGGTTTCATGGCCTTCGATCACTTCATCGTCTGGCCACCTTGCGGTTTCTTCCAACAGAGCGCGGTGCGGCCGACCCAACCAGCGCTACTCTCGTTATCTCGGTTATCGGTCGTGAACCTGTGCTTTCTCCAACCAGGCGCCGACAAACCGTAGGGATTATTCGCGGATTTATCGCATTTGATACAAACAGCCAAGCAGAGACGACAGTGCTGGAATACCATGAGTGTAGGTGGAACTTTCTCACGAATGGGTCAGGTCTCTGATCCATAAAACATAAATGTTAATAGGCACGTATTACAAACCGTTCATTACAAACCATCACAATGCTTTGCCAGCGCACTACGTGTTTTCACAATCCTTGTGGATAACTCGTCAACACTTGTACAGGCTCATGATACTGTACTAACCAGGTAGATGAAACGTTGAACAGTGTGCAGCGGTGTACCTGCAGTAACCAATCCAGGGTCAGTACTAACCCAATATTGTGTCAGCAGTACACGTTGGAGGTGTGAGGTGTATGCCGTATAGACTAGTCATATGAATTGACCGAATCGGTATGGTTTCTGCGTGTTCTCTGCAGAATAGCTAACTAAATCAGTGTCGTTCACATAGTGACCAATAGCTTACTTTTTTGTAGGAGCTTCATTCGGGAATTCTTGAGATCTCCGAGTGCTCCTTCCAAAATGTCGTCCACCACAAGATTGGAAAAGGAAGTGGACTTTGGGACATTCCTGTCGAATGCCATTTGACGTAGGGATTGCTGGAGATAGTCGTCCATAACTGTGCATTCTACATTTGGGACGATCACACAATGACTTCAGCAAGTGAACTCACCTCATTGAAATTTCTCTGCGGTGCGGGCAGCCCCGTAGACTTTGTTGGAAAGCGGGTGAGAGGTAGCTATTAGGTTGACAACTCCGCATATTGTTGGCTGAGGTAATGGGTGTCGATGGTCGGGTGTTTATTGAACGGTGAAGAGATGATTGATACATTTGAGACTAGTTAGGGAACCTGCGTGTTCTCTTGTTTGGTTCCCTCTGTGTTTCAAAAGTTTCCGCATTTTTACGCTGTTGGACATATCTGATGTGATAGAGATTAGGCTACTACCTGTGTGATTGTTGAGTGGTGTTCTGGCATTTTTCAACCGTTAAGATGTATATGTCACCCAGGTGATCTGCCCATTGATCAGGTAGCATGAATGTACTGTCCGCCATGTCTGTTGTATGTGATTCGCACGACAGTGTGGCTTGTACTGGACGTTATTTTTCACGGCTGCCAGCGTTTCGACAAAACTGTAGACCAGATGGAGAGTGATATGGCCACGAGCTGTGAAGCTGTCGTCAGTCCCCTTGGGTGTTGTCTGCGCGTTTTGGAGCCTCAGGTTGCTACTTGAAATCGCTGTGCGAGATGGTGGTCTGCTGTATTCAATGATGTGTTTGTATCCGCCTATCTTGCCCTTGTATTCGGCTCTAATTTCCCTTCGGATATATTCATCTAGCTCATTCTTCATCACTTTTTCCGTGAACAGCGTCTCAAGCGACACTGTCATATTGTCGACTGTTGTGAATAAATGAAGCAGACGTGCACATTATGTACTCGGGGAAATTAAACGTGCTGGATCATTTACCGTCTATATGAAGGCTGAAATCTGACACAAAAGAGCACAGTTGCCAATCTCGATTTGCTACATTGTTGTACACGTGTACTCTCTTGATAGAAAGGATCGTCTGGGTGATCTTCGTTGAGTACCACTGCTTCTTAGGCCAATCGATCATTATTTGGACTTGCCATATCTGTCGTGTTTTTACCTGCTGTTCTAATTTGCTGCCATATCAACACATCAGCAATGCAGCCTATATTAATTCGCTTTGAGTAGGCCACTGTTTTCGTAATAGGTCAAATTAAACTTCCACAGATGGCCCTTCTGGCGGATCGGGTTGAGTCATTTCTATCTCGAAATATCTGACCATTTGGTACGGTCACCAAAATATTAGATGTTTTTACAGTAAGTGCTTGTAGTTGTAACTATCAACAACATGGTTCAGAAAGGCCAGCTCATTCCTCACAGTTGAATCAGGCAGAAGCTTACGATTTAACGGAACAGTTACCACCTAGGGTCATATTTATGTTCATACGGTTGTTGAATCGTTCACTTCGGTGTCTCTGTGCTCGATTATCTCCAAGGAACTTTTTGATTCAACAGTCTTTCCTATATCCTAGTCCATCACCAAATCTTCATTTTCAACGATCAACATGATGAGCTCGCAATATATGTGTTGTCATAAGTAAACTGTTGACTTGCTTAATGAACAGTATTCCCTCAGAGTCGTCAAATTGACCGTTACGGAGAGGTGCGCGTCCGTAACAATAACAAATCGCTTCACCCACTCTTTGTGAGTACACGTGTAACAATGCACCAGCTGTACCCTTTTATTTTAGGTCCACCTCAACCAATTTGTGCGGACTACCACTGTTCACTTTTATGTCCATTTCTGTATTTAAACAGGCCAATAAAATATCTGCAGTTCTCAGTATGCTGGCAAGTGGTGGCATCAGCCAAATGGATGCTAATCACTGGCACATTGCACTACTAGTTCTTTTATAAATTTTGGCGGTCATTCACCTACATAATGGAATGTCTAAATATCCATTCCGTCAACTTTACACTTTTTATTTTTGCTTTGTGTGTTCAATTTGCCATCCAGTGCTCGTCAAGGTTTCACTTCCTTGGTCTATGTGCTTTTTTCTTTCTCCAGCTGTATATATATATTACTGAAACTTCTTTGAGTAGCTGAATGCTAATGCTTACAAGTATCGTTGATGCGACCACGTCGATGCGATGGTCTTACCAAAATCGGCGTACGTAGTGAATTGGAATCGCTCAAACGGATCTAAACGAACCTAGAGATAATATTGTTATAACTGCCAAGTTATGTGCACGCACGTCATATTGTGACTATAGTTGTGTAGATGTGCGAATTGCTATTTCTCAAAAAACGGTTTAAATCAATTCATCACCCCACATCCTTTAAACCCATGTGCACTGAAGCAGAAAATGGGTAGAGATAGTTGTCAAACACCGTAGACCGGATGTGAGTAGCTATGGCCCAGGAAAATACAATGTTTCTTTCTGTTTTTAATATTAGTCAGTTTCACATTTGTTTAAGGTTACTCCACGCTCTTGTCAGTCGCCGTGATACATTCCTGCTTTGTCTGCTGTCATATGTTTGAGGTCGCCAACTGTTTATGCGAAAGTGTTTGTGGTTTTACGTTATTATGTTTCGCTTGGTTAACTCTTTTCTAAATATATCCCATGAAAATACATTTGAGAGTGCGAACAGGCACAGGTAGGTGGTCCGTGTTATGCGAAGACCTAAACGTCCATACTATGTGTCATCGGTGGACGTAAAATTATCATTTACGTTTGTCAGTGATTCTTGATGAACAATATTCATAACGAACGCTTTATCAGTGAGTTATTACGACCTAGATCGTTGACAATGAAGAACCATTCCACTTTTTTGATATGCTTAGTTGATGGTTCGTGCGTTGACCCAACCACCATTGATTTGCATTGCTTGATTCCTGATGCCACAGTCGAAGCGCCTATTTTAAAGTCTTCACACGTTTGCTCTTTAATCCAACCTTATAGTGCAAAATTGTGATTTATCAATCCACCTTCCACATTGTCAATGAACACCACGCTATCTGACTGTCGTAGGTCAGTCCAAAGAGCTCGACGGGCTTGCGCTAAGCCAAGTGAGCGAATGAAGGTCAGATAAAATTTGTCGACCAGATAAGTGAGCGATATACAACGTAGAGCGCATGACCAGCTAGCAGCAGAACGTAAACAGTACATTCTTGCTATAGCTGAGTACCTATGAATCCTATGTGTGTAATTTCAGTGAGTCAAACGCACGATATCTACTCTTTTTTTGGCTCGCACTTGCTAAATAGTGTTACTGATCAGGTGAAGATCTGCACTACTGGCGAGCTCTAATGTGAGCGAAACTCGAGTACAGTGTTTGTTTTCGAAGCGGTCTGATTGAAAAGTCTATCTGAATGCGAAGGCTGCGATCGATTGTGAGTGATGTTCAACTTTAAATGATTTTAGCCGATTCTGTCCATTTTGTATGTGCAGTTGTACGTGTTGCCATGTGTAAAAGACCCACCTTGACATTCTTAATTGCTGTCTTCAACTTCTAGTCATTAATTACTTTTGTCTTCCCAAAATTATTGTGAACGATGAAAACATCTTTACCTCACTGCGTATATTTTGTAATTTTTTTATCTTTACGATAACACAGTTGCAGGTTTGCGACTTTTGTAACAACGGTCATCCTATCACGCGTGTTTGATTCCAAATGACTATATGAGTGCATACTCAATATCTGTTCCCTTTTCTGCTGGTCGATCTGTTTTCTCTCTGCCAAAAAGTGAGGTCAAACCAGATTGTTATTCTTTCACTGAACAGCTCGGTCGCTGACACTGCGACCGACTGCAATGTGGTCAGCTAATGACCTGGCGTAGGGAAATGAAGTCGTTCACGAAGGGGTTGGCCACTGTGGATCGTGTTTGGCTGCCGGGTTGGGGCCCTCGCGACTCACAGAGTCTGTGGTTGGAGATTCTAGGCAGCGAAAGCTGTCTTGTTGCTGACGTCTTACTCTCACTTGCAGCTCGGTTGTTTGATTGCAAGGTGTAGGCACCTTGTTGTTGAATATTTGAATATAGACGTGGTTATTTTCAGTAGTTAGGTCGCTTCCCGTCCCCTTCTTTTTCCTCCTCTCTTCCTTTATAGAATTTGCATTTTCATCATGGTTGTGTGGCAGTTAAGCATTAGTGTGAACAACTGATGTATTGCTGTCTATGATGATGATGATGTTTCATAGTAGAAAACTACCCGGATGTTTGATTTGTTTTATGGTTTTTTTCGAGTACAGTGTCACATGATCAGAAAAATATAGGTTCGACCAAAAATTTACATAGGACGATTGTACTCAAGTGAAGTGAACATAGGAAGGGATTGAATGCATAGAATGCTTTTAACCTCCCAACAACGTTTTACGCAGTCTGTATTCATATTCATGAACCTACCGAAAGAAGCGACTAAATATTCACCCACAAAATCAACTTGATTTAGAACAAATGGCTCACCGATGAGTCTCCGTCCGCCAATTCTGGAGCACTTTTTAGAGAAAGCGTAGAACGTTCTGTGGTGTCCAAATCCACACGAAGAGGCCGGCCGGTGAAAACCGAAGTCAGTTGAGCATCCTCATCGTTATTGGATGAGGCGCATGGTCTAGGAGCGGAAGACGAACGAGTGACAGCCGTGAACGCAGG
>QNGE01000902.1:136757-210981 GCA_008508345.1 Paragonimus westermani
GATCATTGCTCACAAGCGAGAGTGGTTGAGCGTTCAGATTTGATAATTCGGTAGTGCCTAATGTGAGGTCAATGGCGCAGTGGTTAACACGGTTGCCTCATGATTGGAATGGCCGGAGTTCAACTGGCGGCCGTGACAAGGATATGCATTACTGATGAGCTCTAATGAGAGCGAAACTCGAGTCTAGTGCTTGTTTTCGAAAGACACCGGCTGGCTGGAAAGTCTATCTGAATGCGGAGGCTGCGATCAAATATGAGTGATGGTCAACTTGAGAACAAACACAATCCCTGACTACTCATCAGTAATCTGGATCAGCGTCCGAGTAACGCTCAAGAACGGGAAAGCTAAAATATACACTGATAAAACTTGAAGGTGATAAGGTTGCTTTTGATTTCCGTTTTTTACTTGAAAAATCGTTACAGCTGATACCGGTTCATTTTTTATAACTTATGCTGACTTTCGTGTTAATGTCTTTTAATCATAGTAACTCGCTCACCAACACTGGCAAACATATTTCGTCCAACATTTTATCCGGTATTGAATGCACTCACTGCCTGAACTCGTGCAACAACTTATCCGACTAAATATACTCTAAAATGTGCTGCGGCCGGTAACATTCGAATGCATCTCAACTACATGAAAATTACCATTGATTTACAGAAAAAATTGTGGGGGCTAATCGTTTTTGATCACTCATCATCAGATCACTACAATTATATATGTTCAGCGAAGTCAAAACAGTATGTAAACGAGACAATGAGGTTTAATAGAATGTTATTGGATCATGCAGAGCGTTACACAATATCCAATCCCCTATCGGCTAGTCACTCATAAATTGTCAGTTACATTTAGGAGCATGTCGGCCAGTCGAACACACTTCACAATACCTAACTCTGTGTTGACACAACTGTTTCTACGATGAACTCTGAGAGCCCAGCTTAGGTTGTACAACGATCTCTGTCGTCAGACTGACGGATTCACAAGGGGGTCCCCACTGAGCCCATTGCTAACGGATATTTTCATAGGTAAGCTTGAACGTCAACATTGGAGTCGATCGATTAGCAGTTTGTGGTTTTGTCACTGGTACGTAAATGAGATTTTCGTTCTGTTGGCATCTGAGTGTGATCTACCTGGTCTCGGGCGCATTCCGCCATCACGCTTACTTCTGAAACGGAATCAGAAAACTCGTTTCATTTTTTAGATGTGACCTTGAATAGGTGTGTTGATGGTAGATTACAACGCTCCTTTTATCGTAAAGCAAGTCAGACCGGGCAATGCACAAATTTTAATGGTTTAGTGCCTTTAAGGCAACAACGAAACCTCGTACGCTGCCTGATCAGTAGAGCAATAAAAATTTGCTCTGCACACGCGATAGACTAGGAACTGGAAGCAGTCGCTAACGTGTTGCGTGAAAATGACTACCCGGAACATGATTGTGACTAAGCCGGAGAGTCCGATTATCACGGTGCAGAAGAAAGATGTTTTCATCCGTCCCACTTCTAAAAGTGATATTGTAACAAGGACACTCAAATGTCGACCTTATCAGACACGTAGGGGCACATTTCTGACGGCAACACCACGTAGTTGGCACAACACCCCCTCTGCTGACTTTGAGCCTAAAAGACAAAGCTCCTATCTTTGAGCAGTCCGCTATTGTTTGCTCATTTGCCTGCTGTTGTACGGTAGAATATGTAGTTCGGACGACCATGCGTTTGTCAAAACGATTCACAGAACACCATCCAGCGTGGCTCGTGGCACGTTCGACCAAATCCATCAACAGTACAGTCGTTGCACTTCTGGCAGATATTGATCAGCGGGTTGACCTCATTTAGATGTTCATTGTTGTTCGACCGACTACCCCTAATTGGTCATACAACGGATGTTGACTACGGCTGAATCGACCGCCATTCGATTACTCAATCCGACTCTGTGCTCACACCAAATTCGTGCAAGCCATGTAATTGTCATGGCCAAAGGTCACATCATCGGTCTATATGTTCATCTAAAGTCTAATCAATTACTGTGTGAAACAGTGAGTTGAGCCCCACACCACTCATCGTTAACACTGGTGATTTGCTCTCTGAATGAATATCCGATGGGGGCTTGGATATTGTGTAACGCTCCAATAACATTCTGTTAAACCTCTTCGTCTTGTTTACATACTGTTTTTACTCCGCTGACCCTGCATAATTGTATTGATCTTATGATGAATTATCAAAATCAGTTGTCCTTCACAGTTTTCCAGCGCGTTTGTACCAAAATGTCACTTAGAAAGAAGTGATTTAGGCGTGGCTCAGGTCTGGCCTCTTGGAAGGGATTTTGTTTTGTGTAACTGTTGGAATGACATGCCACCTGTGAAAGTGTCTGAGTTAATGTTGACTAACGAGGTTATGAATGTTGATGACCATTTTCTCTACTTGGGTAGCTGCATCAGCTGTGGTAGAGATGTAGAGAATGAAGTAGGAACGCGTATCTCTAGTGCTGAGGCGGCATTCTTTAAGCTAAAACACGTTAAACGATGCGGAAGCATCTCTCTGAAGCTTAAGTGTCGCGTACGTGTTACTTTTCGGTGGCGAAACATGGCTGCACAAGATGGGAGACGTGAGCAGTCTGCATATATGTGACCACCGATGTTTGGGCTCGACCGCTCGCATCGGGTGAAACCAACGAGTTGGCAACGAAGAGGTTGGGAAGGGGTATTTGGTAGTGATCTTCAAACAACTACTATTGTTCAGTCCTTACATTTGCACGGACTTAGATGGCTAATCCGTGTGCAAGATATATCTGCCACACCGAGTACTCTTTGCTGACACTGCAGCCGACTGGTGTAGGGTGCGAATTGAACTACTGGTAAACTTGTGTATAGAAATGAAGTCATTCACTAAAGGGTTGACCACTGTTGGTCGGGTTGATCTCTCAGGCTGGGTACCTCGCGATTCACAGAGTCGGCGACTAGACACATTAAGTGAGGCGACGGCCAATCGAGCCCAGTGACGTGAAATTTGTCATTGTTCGGCTTATTTGTCTGTGAAGTAGGCGTATTTAGTAACGCGGGGCTCTGAAAGCCGTGAGAAGGCTATCTTGCTAATGACACCTTACTTTAACTTACAGCTCGGTTTTTTGTCTGCATAGTTCAAACTCTCTGACGTTGGTTCTTTGAGAATAGCAGTAGTGGTTTCTTAGTAGCGTTAGGTCCCTTCCTCTCCTGTTTCATTTTTCTTCGTGTCCAGGGCTTACTTGATCGTGTGGCAGTTAAGCATCAGTCTGATGATGGACTTGTCTGATGTGTTTTGTCAGCAGTGCGGTATATTTTCTTTCTGGCTAATATCTCCTAACAATCTTGAGAATACAGAACACACTAACTGATTTACATGGAACTTGTTAATTGTGTCCCCCAATAACCATAGAATTTCTCCGTTGATCTGTTTAGATAATTCAGTTCCAATAGTCCCCGTTTCAACACCAATGAGAAATCTCAACAACAGTAGTCGATTGTTAAGTAGAGATTGCCCCAATGCACGTTTTCGTTCTGTGAATATTTGGTGGATCTGTGTAAATCACGCGTTATGGCTAAGATTAGGTAACTTGCATGGTACATGGTTTTGCGAAATATCAATCTGTTCAACCCAGGGTTGTGACTTCTCTCCTTTTCAGAAGAATTCTCATCGTCCACAGTGTTTTTGAGTGTGGATAATCTGCTTGGTTGTCTGTACTTGATGTTCGGTTCAAATTAGTCGTTTTAGCGAGTCTTTATTTCCCCATTGTTGGTTTTCCTCCCTCTTTACGACCACAGGTCCATTCATATATTTCAATCAAATCGACGTTCCTTCTGATTCACTTCGCTTGTTTCAGATCGTTCATCTGCGCAATTTTACGTATCCATTTCACAAATCAAATCCTTTTCAAAACTTTTTTTCTGAGTTCCTAGCTAAACTTTGTCAGATTATCCAACTATATCTTTGCTAAGTTTGTGTCACGCTCCAAAACCTTTTTTCATTTAAGGTAGTCTTATCTTCTACGCTATTCACAACAAAGATTCTGTGCACACCTTCACTTTTCACAAATTGGGGCGTGATTTCGTTTCCCCATATTTCTGTGCTATCTGATTTTCCGGTCGCTTTTGCCGTTTTCTGGCATGATGACCCGATAACAGATGATATTATGTACCAGAGTCTGGGTCACGCAAGACTTTAAAAATAACATCCTTCCAGATTCGATAAGCAGGTGTCCAAACTGAATGTTTTGAAATTTATTTCATACACTGACTGTTCAGTCGTGTGAACCACAAACCGCACCGTTTATCTCAGGACGCTTCGCTCAATTTTAACCGACTGTTCTCTTTTAATGAATTGCTTTTAGTCTTTGTAACGTTTGGTTAATCACATCTGAAAAGTGGATTTGTGCTAACGAAACAGACAGAAATCATTGTGGTGGGAAGGAATTGACTTCAAAGATGTACCATACATCTGATGTTCTGGTGCTTCGGCACAACTTTTTGAAGTAGCACCGGGTTCACTTCTTGCCTGAGTTTAATCGATTGGCCTGACGGGACTTACTCAAGTGTGTGACTCGGAGCCTCATTCTCCTCTCAACTTTGTTACAGACGTTTTAGCAATTAGACCAGTTTATGTTCATAATGTGCGAATCTCCGAAACTGGCTTACAGGAGAAACAGTTCTTCAATGCTACACAGAAATAGGAACTATCGATCGCAGTTTGTTGTTTCTTGGCCAAGTTACTCGTTAGGACAGCATGTGCTCTGTGTTCTTTATTTGTGGACCACACCTCTTCATTTCAGTCCAGTTGTACGGTAGTTTTAGGCGTTTTGCTTGCCTACGCTCGTTGGAATGTATGGTTCTGTTGTGTAAGCGCCCTCGCGTCTTTTATCATTCCTCAGTCTCCTTGACCAGTTGCTCGGACTTCATGCAATTTTCCTCGATGTTTGCGTAACACATTGCTGTATGTTAGTAATTTAACCCAACCTCCCTCATGTGATAAGCATCTAACATCGAGTCCACTTCGTGATTCAATAATTGTTGTATGCCGTCACCCCCTTCCGTTGATAGGTGATTCTCAAGTGGTCATAACCACAAGGGCTGAACACTGAACTGGTTTTATTGCGTTGGATATCTGCACTGTCAAGCGTGTGTGCATGTAGTCTGGACTGGTTCAAACTCATTCTGGCTGTTGGTACGTGAGACAAACAGGTGGAGTTTGTTTTGTCTGGGCTTCCCTCATCTACGTAATGTCTAATGGACGACATTCATTTTGTCTTGTTCAAACCAACTGTTCAAATATAGGTTGAACGCCACTCACAATCAATCGCAGCTCGGCTCGACGGTTGCATTCGCTCTGGTAGACTGGATTCCTGTTAACAGTAGCCTTTGTACCCTCCGTTTGGTAGGTTCACTTAAGACCAGCTCTGGGCGCAAAACTTTCAGAAGTCTTTTCATTGTCTGCTTACACTCCAGCTGACTGCAGTGACGTTGGCGTCAAGGGCGTTTCTTACTCGGATCTGGCCGCTCTCCTTTGGTCGACGCCTGTTTGTGACACAGTCATCCTGGCCAAAGATATGAACGCCCATGTCGGCCATCTTTGTGAATTCGAGTCTTGTTTAAGTGGAAGGTTTGGGATAGCATCGCATCGCTCAGATAATGGCTGGCAATTGTTGTAGTTATACACAGAGTATAAGCTATCGTTAGCTAGCACTAGTTTTAGGCATCGTGCACGTCATTGTTACACTTGACGTCCTCCTTCCCCGAATCAGACCTACTCTCAGATAACCCGCAAAGCTGTTGGTTATAGGTAGCGGCGTTCCATTCAAGAGTGTCGTTCTTATTGAACCACATATTTGGGTTCGGACCAAGCGTTAGTACGTTGCCTTTCCGTTTCTACTTTTGCTCGGCAAAGACCCCGCCGACAGCAACGACTGGCGACTGAGAAACCGGATATGCCATCGGTGCAGCATAAGTATCAAACTAGCTTAGAAAGCCGCCGTAGTAGTTCACACTCCAAAGTTCCTAATAATTGCTGGACCCAGATCTCACAAGCTATTCATGAAGGAGGTACTGTAACATGCGGCGCGGAGTTACATGGGATGAACAGACATTGGGTCTCTGAGAAACCACTGGATTTGTTAGAAGTCAGACGGGACATTCCTCCTAGCATTTCATATAGCAAGTCTACGACAGATATCCCTAAGAAGCTGGAACAAAGTCTAAAGGCTGGTCGTGAGGCTTGGTTAGTGGAAAAAGTTAAGGAAGTGGAGACCTCTTTTGCTTCTAGAAGCACCAACAAACTGTTTAAGCTGGTCCGTGCCACTGGTCCCAGGCGACTGTCTGTCAGTGAAGCTGTCAACTAGGCGGATGGCACATTCATTTGTAGTCAGTCCAGAAGGTTGAAGAGTTGAGGACGTGAACCGTCTTCAATTATTTGACCACCGACGTCTGCATGCAATCGCTCGTATCGGGTGGCACCAGCGAGTAAGAAACGAAGAGATTAGGAAGCGGGTATTTGACACTGATTGCCAGACGACTTCTTTCGTTCAATCTTTATCTTTGCACACACTCACATGGTTAGGTTATATGCTATGAATGCCAGCTAGTCATCTGTCACACCGAACACTCTGCTGACCCTGAAGCCGACTGGCGCAAGGTGCAAAGTGGACAAATGATGACCTGGCATAGACAAATAACCGTTCATCAAGAGGTTGGCCATTGCAGGTGAAGTTCGTTTTCCGGGCTTCGGACCACGCGACTCACAGAGTCGGGGGCTAGAGACGTTAAGTGAGGCAACGGTCAATCGATCTCATTGGCGTGAATGTTGTCGTTGCTTGGCCGAGTTGTTTGTGAAGTGAGTGTATTTACCGACGCGGGGCAGTGAAATCTGTGAGGATGCTTACTTACTACTTACTTTCACTTATAGCTCAGGGTTTTGTCTACCGGGTGTATACACCTTGATGTTGAATGTTTGAACATGGTTGTAGCTGTTTTTCAGTAGTTAGGTCCCTCCCCCGTCCTTTTCTTTATTTCGTTTTCTTTCAACACAGGGGGTGCTTTTTCCATAGTTGTGTGGCAGTTAAGCATCAGTGAGAATCTTTGATGTATTGCTGTCTGTTTTGATGACGATGATGCAACCCTCGCATTCACGTGGACATTTCAATCAACTTTCTTCAATAATGTAAGCCTTAGACGCGAATTTTGCTCTTGTCAGAGTTCCTCGCTGGTACATATCCTTGCCACGGCCTGAAGTTGAACTCTAGTCATGCTTTCATGAGGCCGACCACCGCGCTGTTGAACCTACATTGGACGCCACCGAATTATCATATGCAAAAGCCCAACCACAGCCGCCTGTGAATAGCGCTCTGGCCGCGTTGTATTTACTTTCTGGGCATTTCGACTGATCCCACCGGTTGCAATCCACGGACTGCGCTTAATAGGCATGCATCAATTCAAGTAGACGCAAAATAGAAACAAATCGTTGATTGGAATAAAGACAGCTCATCCGTGTGGCTACTCAGTCGTATGGGTCTGTTGTCCGTATGCCGAACAACTTTGTCATTTGGTTGATCAATCTTAATTTCGTCACTTCGTCTGCGGTTGCAACAGCACATTTTGGTCTACGTTTGAATGAGGGTACCTACATTTTCACCTTTATGTGGTAATGTTGTGTATTCGGGTTCTTGAGCAGCTGTTTCTAGCGCTTACCGCGTGTTATGTTGCCCACTCAATAAATATACTTTGCCTTTTGTTGAAACTTGGGCAATACACCATTATATACCCGTTCTTTGCGGTTTTAAGGGTAGCTAGTCTTGAGCTTCGAGTATTGATTTGAGTTATTAGTATCATCATTTTCGTTATTATTCCAATCTTCTAGTTGTGCGGTGCACACAGGTGTGATTTCTTCCTCACCTTTACGATAGCGTACAAACCTTGTCTTGAATGTTTCTCCCAGACTGCCAATCAGCCTTCGCATATTGCCGGTTGTGTCACTGTTACACCGATGTAGAATGCACTGTTAGTTGCTTGCTTGACCTGTTTACAATTTCAATTTGTTCCGATTCAAGTAATCAATCTGGGTGCCACAGTGAACAGATCTTTATGTTTCGCTCTCTCGCACACCTCTTTGTCCATCCGAGCCTTTACCATTGCGACAAAGCACGCTCACTGTCGAACTCACGCCGGTCCTGGTCATATCTGAACCTTTGGACATTGTGTCACTTTCGACGAAATTTGAATCCTACACTTTCGTCTTGCAAATCAGACCCCCTATCCAGAGGACCACCGGTCCACTTAACTTTGCATGAGCATGAAGAACTTGGGGTCATTAGTGTTTGATCTATTTGGTGACAATCTGTTTGGCTGAATTTCCTTGCACTTGATTCAATCACTAGGTCATGGTTTCATTAAGATGCATTTGTTTTGCTTTTAGGCAGGCAGTCCACCTTGATCGATTTTGTCTTTGTTTTACCGTAACATGTAGGTGAAAGTTGGATTCAAATCGACTTCCTCCGTGTTCCTGTTTGAAGATCATTCGACTACCACGTTTGATGTGTAACTTGTAAACTGTAATGGTGATCATCTTTAACTTCATGGAATAGTCACAATCAATAAAATCTGGAAAAATAAGTAGTGATTTGTGACCAGGATAGAAACCTTAAATGACCGCACACGTGAAAATCAGTGCCCGTATCGGGATCTAGTTAGGGATGCAGAACCATATTTTGACGAATTCAAATGTTGGGGTAAGTTATTGTTTTCGATGTAAACTTTTCACACAGTACAATTGATGAAAAACAGGGAATACCACTAAAGCGTGACAAATGTTTAAGGATCTTGCGAAAAGTGTGATTTTCTTTAACAGTAAATCAGGGCAGAAAACTGGTGAACCGTACACTCAATGAGGAACACATACTGAAAAATCGACTGACTAACTGACGTGGAACGGTGAGTACCTTCAAACACCGGTCAACACGATGGCTTCCTGGCTTTGTTGAAAACATTGTTACTATGAACTGGCCATACACGCGATGGTATTTTAGTTCTGAAAGGTTTTGCTTGAGTATTGTTGTTTGCGTATGGGGAGAGGGAATGAAAACTGATCGATTTGGATGTATACAATGAGTGTAAGAAAAGATTCTTGGTTAACAGTGCGTTTCTAAGGCTCTTTCAGGATTACTGTGTTATCTTATGGGCTTGCATGCTTTTTGAGTGAATGGAGCTTCGTTCAAGCGTACGCAGGCTGCCGTTTATCGGTGATACGATCTAATGTGGGTCTCATCTGATAGTACGCTTTCGTTTAAGATGCTTAGTCCTGAAGATGGGGGAGCACTGTATTGTAGATGCCTTGGAAATCTTTCCGAATCTGCCACCCTGTTGTTTCTTTTCTGCAGATCTAGTGAGAGGCGATTTACTGATTGCACAACTTATTGAGCTAAAGACAAATTGTTTTAGGTGCCTGACAAGATGACGTTCTGTTTGATGAAGGCTTCTAGAGTCATTGTAGTGAGATTTTCAACCCCCTGAACTTCCGTTCTGGTGTTTTCGGCCCAGCAAACTCTTTGATTGTTGGGGTTGATGGCAATTCAAAGATATACAAGGGGAAAGTGCAAGAGCACATTACTCACGCATTCGTCGTTGATTGACACAATTGACGGATTATAAGACGGGGTTTACGGATGCTATGTCAGATTTACATTCAGTTCGTCGTCAGCAATGGCCGCCGTTCAATGTGGAGGTCTTGAAGGCGTTTGATTAAATCACCGGCCTCCGCTTGCTCGAAGCGATGATGAGCGTTTTGGCAGAGAATTGCGCGGTGTGTACGCCACTAGACCTTTTCTTTCATGGGGCATCCATTTCGTCGTTACTGTTTTCTCATCGTCAATTCATATTTGTTCTGAAAAGAACCTCGTCATTCTCGCTGAGTGAGTTTGCTGCCATTGACGTACATTACTTAAGGGTACAACGAAGGGGCAAAATAATAGAATAGTCTGTGTCTCTCTGTTCCGATTAAAGAACTTGTTAGTAACGGACCCTTTACCCCCCCCCTCTGTTAACCTCAAACCGCTAAAAACATTTCTGCTATCAAACCTTTTCCCATCAAATTTTTTGTCAATTCCGACTTGTTTGTCGAACCTTCCGATCAATGGCCGGTGAAACCAATTGTTAATTTAATTCGTTTCCCTCAATCTTATACAGACCTACCAAGGCTGGAGAATAGTGCCTGCCTAACTACAGTATTAGCTACTAAAACACTAAACGTCAGAATCACATTACCATCTATTACAGTGACATAACAGTCTATTGTATTTTACATGAAGTGAATACTGATTCGCACAGAATCTTCAACACACCGTACCATATGCTGTCAACGTATATGGTACACCAAACAACTGCGAACTATTTCAGAGCACAATTCTTTGTCCTCTTCGTATGTGAAACGAGACTTGAACTTGGCGCGGTGCCGGAGCTTGTCCGTCCCGAAGATTTATTGGAATAAAGTGGATGGTGTGATGTCCACATCGATACAGCCACTCCTGTTAGGCGGGTTAATGAGTTTTAGTTTTGACATCCAACTCTCCCAGGTCATTTGTAAAGCAAGCCACATAAACATTTGGCATCGTGTTTCGTCAGTATTTTATCTCAAAGAAATCGTTGAAACCGTTAGATACCAGACGAAACATACCTTCTCGCAGTTTCTATGACAAGTTTAGGTGGGTTGTGATTATGAAGCTGTGGTGTGAGGTGTGGCTAACAGGGAAAAGTAAAGAAATGCTTTAAGGAAACTTGATAGACTGTTCAAACTTATCCAGGGTCTCTGTCTGTCTATGAATCTAGCAGCGCTATTTCATAGTAATTCCCGAAGGTTAGGGCACTGAGCGGAACACTTCAAGGGCCAATTGAAGTGGCCTCTTGCTTCTACCATGTTAGCACCATAAACTTACAATGCAGCGTCCTGGTAGGTGGATTTAGAATCACTTTCTAAAGCTGACTCCGAGACTGCATTTTGATTCTCCATCGCAGTTGGACTGTTGATCCAGGTGATTTCATGCCAACACTTTTCAAAGAACGTCGGAATGCTTTACTCGACGCCTTGACTCAGTTATTTCAAATTATGCGCACGTCAGAGAACATCTCTGTTTCACACCTCTAGTGGCTTAAAACATAAGGTAATATGGCAGTTATTCGGACTCAAATGCGTGAATGTTCATATTGTTTGGCTGAATTGCCTATTGAGTAAGTATACGTAATTGGGCTGAGCATTTGAAGCCGTGACGAAGCGTATGATAACGTACTTTCATGTATAACTCGGTTGTCTGTTTTCGATGTGTAAGTAGCTTCATGGTGAATGTTCGATTATGACCACCTGTTTTTACTGATCAGGTGCCTTCTCATTCTATTTTTGGATAGGGTTTGCTCTTCTATTCACAGTTGTATGGCAGTTAAGCGTCAGGTTGAATGATCCGTTTATTGCTGGTTCTTGATGATGATGATGTGAAGAATTCAGTCAGCCCGGATATCTGGATATATTCATGTGTTGATATGATGTTTCGTAGTTATAGTTGTATCACTCTAGTCTGCATTCTACAAGAATTGCTAACTAAAACACTCCTATGTTCAGTGAGCCGTCAATCAATGTCAAAGTCCAAAAAATATTCGTACATACGAGTTTTACTGCTGAAAACATTTTTACCTCCTCATTTACCATGTTCTTTGGGTTAGCTATCATTTTTACCTCTAAATCTGGAGGATGTCGCAGGTTTTCAGCCCCTAATAACACGTTCTGCTCCTCACTGCATGTACCTGACATTTCTCGTTTCATTCCCTCGTCCTATTATGAAATTAACTGTAACGCGTTATTGTCACATTGGCCCTGGTTTTATTCGTTGAACTTTTAACAGGGGATTTCTCCATCTAACATCGCTCGCTCAGGCATTAAATCTATTCTAAGTCCATTTGCTCACAAATGCACTTGGACCTATAATCGCTCCCTATCACGCAAATCACATTCGCTACAAGCACCACAGGTTCGAAAACTGGGATGACATCACGTTTTGCACTAAAGTCAACAAATCGAATGAATCTTATTATGCCAGAACAACAGACAACCTTAACCATCAGTCACGTGACCAAAATCAATAAAAGCATAAGGCAACTGCAATATTATTGCGACTTTCTTTTGGATACGTAAGCCCGGTTTCATACGCGTAATGAGCGAAACTTTGACCAGCTTTAGTGGATATGATGTTTGGTTACGAACTGTGTGATTCTGATCTATGCTGTATCCGCTTTCAACTAAATGACTTCCGATCGATGGTGAAGGCAGTCGACCGCGGACCGAAGTTTCTGCTCACTGCTGCGATATTTGTTTAGGTATCTATTCGAGTGGCTGAATTCCTTTCAGTTCCTCCCAGCTAAACTCGTTTAAACATTTTCAGAGAGGACAGGGACATCCGATCTGTTATACGCAACTGATTTCTGGTTTGTGACCCATGAGTATTCATAGAATGCCAGTTCTCTTCTGGTTTACGTTCCTAATTTTATTAAGCAAATCGATCACCTCAGATTACATATTTGATCAGCAGTTAATCCTGTGGTTTTCTTTGTTTCGCTTGTTTTCATCATGCTGTGAACTCAATTCGATTCTGTCCACAAACTAAATATTCACTTACCTAGAAGGATTAAAGTAATATATTACCGATGAGTAGTCGGGGATTTGGTTTATTTTCAAGTTGACCATCACTCACATTTGATCGCAGCGTTCGCATTCAGATAGACTTTCCAGCCAGCCTCTTTCGAAAGAGGCTGGCTGGAAAGTCTATCTGAATGCGAACGCTGCGATCAAATGTGAGTGATGGTCAACTTGGTAATATATTACCGTCGTTCATTATAAAGACAATCTTTTTGCCGATTATGTGGTGGTATTGGTTTTGTTTAGCTTCCAATCCCCCCTAGTGTTTCCAATACACCGTTAATCATAGCCTAACACGTTTCGATTGGGCAGCAGCATACAAATACTGTATCTTTCATGTGATACTAATGTTAACAAGGCGCACTCTTTTTACGCATGGGTGATTCGATCAAGAACCCCTCTTCTGTGATCGCGTGATATTAATGATTGTACGCGACCAATCACCAGACCCCACTACTCATTCTAATCTACGTGTGTCAAACCATTTGACTTATAGCTGAGTGTTTGAGTACATGTTTGGGCTTCTACAGTCCCAGCTGACTGTGAGAAGCAGAGTGACGATATCGTCCCAATATGTCAATTCGCTACCATTGCCCCCTTGTTTCGTCAACGAAGCAAAACTGGAGACCAACAACAGTGGGTTTGGAGGTTGGCGCCTCTTCCTTACTCTTATAGGCAAATAATTTAGCCCCACATGAGCTATCTGCGTGTGCACGTGTTGGTCAGGCTTGTCTCCTGTCAGATTGCCTGCTTGTACCTGTTCCATTTTTACTCATCAGTTTGTTAGCTCTTTGTTATTGTGCACCGTGGTGCGTGGATCGACCATTGTTCTTATGATTGTCTGAATTGGGTGTGAGTAGCCAGTCCCATTCTTTGGCCAATCACAATCAATGCACCACCCTTTACTTGCGCCCAGACTGGTTCAATGTGTCTTGCAAACAATGCATTTGTCCCGAGTCGACTACGCACTGAATGTTTATGACTCATTTGTGTCTTCCTACTCTGACTGCTCCTTGTCTGACCTGTCACTCATTTGGTCCATACGCATGATGACCGGATGAGGCGGTGTTGTGCGGGCACCATCAGAACAAAGGGAGTATGGCCGTATTGTATGCATACAATTTACCGAGTGACTTGTTCTGCACATTGCCTTTTTATGTTTCGATAACCTTTTGAAAATAAATATTAGGTCATTAGAAGCGTGAGCACGTTTATTTTCGCATTATCCGGTCATCTAATGATCACAATTTGAACCCCACAGATCCAATATGTGCTCGTTCATAACTGCAAACCAAAATGTGTCCATCGTTGAGCGTTACTTCATTACTTCCAGGATTCGCCTCCATCTAGTCACAGCTGGTGCACATTGATCTTTATCTAATCCAAACTCACTCGGTCGATTCAAACGCATATGACAATGTTGAATAGCTGTTTAGCTGACTGGCTTGAACGGCCAGGCCGGCCTGTACCGACTATGCTTCGCTCGTGAGACGACCAAAGGAAAACTTGAACATTGTTCACAAGTGGCTCTTGTTGAACCTTCAGGTCTGACGAGTGCGTTTGTGAAGTCATTAATACTACTTCTCAAGCACACCAACCAGAGTGCCAATCCTGACTGGTGTACGAATTTGCACTGGTGGTAAGCCGTAACAAGAATTAACTTTGGATCTGTGGTTTTTTAAGGAACTTGACTGAACATCATTTTAAGGACTGAATTCCTGTTGTCCAATTCACTAAGACAGCCAAAGGACGTGTTTTGGACAGCTAATATTGTGATGTTATCTTGTCAACCGTTTACCAAAAAACTGTGCGAGTATGTACATCAATACCCAGAAATACCGACTCCACTTTAGGAATGGGGTCTGCACGTCGAGACCAGGCTGAACTGATAGTATGAGTGAGTGTTCATTTGTTTGAACGTTTGCTTACCGACATGGTACTAATTTTTTGGTGTTTTTATATTCGTTGAGACTTTTATCTCATTTGTTCTCCCTGAACTTTTTTTGCATGGAAAATTTCCTGCTTGAATTTGAAAACGCTGCTTTTTAGCAAAACAATGGTGTAGCAATGGGGGCTCCTTTTGGCTTAACATTAGCTCGAGATTATTTTAAAAATAATGTCGTGACTGCATTTTATAGACCCTATATTGATGACGGTTTGGTTCTCTTTGATGAGGAATATTTTCTACTGTGGCAATTCTTCGACTAGTGTCATGTGTCAACCGTTCCAGTTCAACGTACCGTGTTGGCTGATTTCAACCTGTTCGCACACGCGAGCTACAGTTTGCGGAATCATTCTGTTTCACAGTTTAACCAGTTAACCAGTTACAGTTGTAGTCTGACTGTCAGAACGAATCAGTGTTTGTGTTAGCGATTCGCCGAACGCCCACCCTCAACCGGTTGATTCAGTCAAAGACGTGGACTAACAGCTAAACAGGTAGCCAAACGAAAGACCCAGGATCACCGATTGCGAAGCACATTCTGGAATGTGATCATAACATCCACCCGATCGACTTCTTCATTATGCTTTCACGTAAAACCAACCAACAGCAGTTGGTCGTCAGTGGAGCCCCTTTGATCAAACAACCACAGTGTCGTATACTCTAGAAGTATTTATTCATGCTGTCACGTTACCCTAGTTCAGTCGCTCTCACCGTTCTCAATGATGCACATATTCACGTCGTTTTTTGTATTTAGCGCTCGGAGAGAGACAACATCGATATATACTTTCGTGTAATTGGCTGATATATCGAAATAATCAATTCATTTCCTGAACAAAGATGTCGGATGCTGGTTACGGAATTCTAGACTTCCTGATTATTCAGATCGGAAGCTGGTAAAGTTATCTGACTCGTCAACCTACCGCAATCAGCTACATGCTTACACCCAACCTTTACTTTCTTCTGGTGTGTATCGTTTGACGTGCTTTTTGACATTAGGCAGTGTCCTGAACCACGATTTTGTATGCCTGACTATATGTGCAATCACGTCTGTCGACTGCTTCATTGCTTGAATGTCCCGGTGTTATCAAATGCCCCACAGCTTGTCTGTCTCGATCTGACTATATAGCTCTATCCTACTTACAAAATCATCTCATCCCCTGAAATATAACTACTTTTCAAAGAATTTTTTGGGAGGAATCCCATCCCAAAATGTCTTCACATATCCGACTCAGATGTTTGTTAGTGATTTGTCATTCAACTCTTCCCCGACAACACTAGATTTTGGGTAAACCCTAGGGCGTCTACAGCTGCAAGAATCTGACTCATTTTGACATATAGAAATGAACCCTAATGTGTGATATGTTTATCAACTCGTCTTAATTGATCACGTTATTATTTCCAAATTGGTACCGCCACACCGATGGTCGCGATCGCATACGAACGGCATCTGTATTATTGCAGCTTAGGTGAAAAGTTTTTTGCCCATCAGCACATAATCATGTGACAATCATTTTCAAATTTGAAACAATTGGTTCCCTCGAGCAGTTTGAACAAAGCAGATAGAACATGAAAACTGGTAGATGCAAGCATTTCGTATTGACTCATNTGATGGATCTGAATATTTAAAGACCTATTTGATTTCTCGAGGCATGCCGAATGTATTATTCATATATTGCTTACATCGTCTGTTTTTCCAAAATAATCGTGTTATCAGCACTTAATTTTAAGTGAGTCAAGTGTTCATTGGGCGGAAATCGTAGCAGTGAACAGTCCACCGGGTCCGCTGCCAATGAATTTCTTCCTTGCAAAAGTAGAATCCACATTATGCGAAAGCTCGTCAAAACTTGCGTTGAGCAGACGCCACATAAACAACATCCCAGCCATTTTTGAGAACTCAAGTGATTCAAATTCTTGAAGTTGAATCAGTCTCATCCGTATTTAAAGGTAACGAAAGACAACGAAACAAATGACTGTCTCCCCATTCCTTGTCATTTTAATCACCCGGAAATTGGATGGCACGATAGAAAAATCTCGCTACGGGACAGGATAGTGTGTGCAATATACGAGGAGCATAGTAAGCACGCTTTTCCACAGAGCAGGGAAGCTGTGCATTGTAGACAACCTGCCGTTAATGTTAAGTATGCTGACGGACACACTACGCATCAACGGATACCCCTTACAATATGTTGAGTACTACAGCCATGTTACTTCCAAGACTATAGATAACGACGGTGATGAAGGGGACAGTGTACTTCGAACTGCCGTTTTTAGGTGACAGCTGGTAATCAATGACGAAGAAATGTCTAACGTCCACTGTATCCGAAACTTACAGTGCTGTAAAACCGTGTATAGTACAGTGAACCATAACCCTATCAGTCTCCTTGACTACGAACAAACAGTCCGTGTCTGTCATTTATCATTGTCTATGCAAATGTTCCTTTAGTTGCATTACGAACTACATAGGAAGGACAAACCGACACCTGGCTGTTCGTACCGAGGAGCATGCTCCTAGGTGATTGGACGCACGGTTAGTTACACCAAGCGTCTGTGTAGGGGATGACAGACGACACCCGGCATCATCAGTTTTAAGGTAAGAAATTCAAGCTGGACACCGAGTCAAAGTCCTGGATGCATTTTGTCTGATATTTTCAGAGCAACCGGAGCCGAATTTTCCAATTTGATGAGGGTCTTTCATTGTCAAACATCACAATTTCTCTGTGTTCAAAAACAATCCCATCTTTTTCTTCAGCTTTCTTTTCGTGTCTGTCTGTCTGATCCCATAGGCCCCTGATTTCCATTATGTGGAAATTTGACTGTAGTTAAAAATCAGTTACACGCTCCCGTGTAGTCAGAATGTGCGAACTGTTTATCCGGTGTACGTCACATAATGTTGTATTGTCAATTCTGGCAGAGTTTTTGTTTTTGTGTTTACAGTCATACTTATATATCCCGCCTTGACAGTGGCCCGATTTTTTTTTGACGTTCCAACTCTCGTGTAGTCCAAACTGACGTGAAACATTTCTGGAAAAATGAAAACGCAAAAAAGAATGTAAACGTTAAGAAAACTTGGTTGTGTGTTAAGTGTTAACGGACATACATTTGCTCTGATCAGCCCTGAATAGTAGTAGTGGCCAACAAAACAGTCAGACTCATCTTCATTATTCTTCTCTTGGGGTTTCGTATTAACTTTCAGGCTAAGTGACATGAATGTTATATGCTATGTGTGGTGGATTGCCAGGTCGGGGGTGCGAGTTTTCGAACGCTCGGCCGAATACCTCAACGTGGGGGGAGGTACGTTCGAAAACCTGCCGCGATCGGATCAAGGCCAACGTGCGCGACCGGATGAGTCATCGCTCGACTAGATCGGACCAACGGGCGAGGCAGGGCAGGCGAAATACGACAGACGGCCAGATCGGAGGCGTGGTTTTTCCAACATTCAGAGGAACATCTCGACACGATGTTGGAATACGGTCAAGGCCAACACTGGGTGGATGGCGGACAGCACGAGCAGCCGGACGAGCCATCGCGCAACGAAATCGGACAAACAGACGAGGAATGGCAAGCGGAAAACCCCCCGATATAAGGCACCGACCACACACGTAAACCGGTCAGAAGTGCACACGACGTGTGAACGAAAACCGGGGGGGTGTTGCGGGTTGGAATTATGACTGATAATCGAGAGAGCGCGCGTTGCATATGATTGGCGATTTGGACAATAAAGATTGTGCTTTATTGGACGCCTTCTCGCTACAATGTGACGCTAATCGACACTCCGTCAGCTATGCAGTTGTTTAGGTCCCTTTTCTGTTAGCCAATCAAGTCAACCTACGTGCCATCTAGTTCACAGCAGTCTGTATCTGCATTTGTTCATATTTCGAAGCAACAAACTTCCATATACTCCAAGCGGACAATATTTAGTAGTAATACTGTATTTTTGACCACAATCTGTTATTTCGGGTAGCTGCAACGTCCCTGGGAAAATCGTTTGCTGAAAAGACCCATACTTGACGTCGTTTCAGTTTGACCCTATCAACTTGGCATAGTAGGGGTTGGTAAACTGTCTATACCTCAACAGCGGCTTGTCCAACCCGCCCAAACTGAATTTCAACCTTAGCTACAGCTGTCATTTCTTCCGTATACTTATATGATTCATGCTGGCGGCCCCCTCTTTGGTCAGTCCGAACCCGAGACGCTTACGGCACATCGGTTTCCATTAACCGGCAGTATTTGTGTATATAGCCCTCAGCTTCCGGTTCCGCTGTGCAGCGTGTGAGCATTTCCGTTGACTGACAGCTCTTGTTCTACTCAGTGCACTTTAGTCTGTTTCTTTTGCACCAGTTTGGGCGTATATGTGGATGGTCAACTGATTTGAAGCAGTCGTTTTATCATGAACTGCTACGCAAGAACTTGATTCTGCGCTAACTCCCCACAGTACAACGTTGTCTTGGTGCACACCACTTGTACGATCGTTGAAAATACAGGCAGCTGTAACGTTTATGTTCACTGAAAATTTACATTGTATGCTTCCCAGTCAGGTAGCAGTGACTACTATCTGTGTGAATAATCGTGTCGCACATTTTATTCGGGAAGCGCACATGTTTGGCCGACTTTTTTATGACTGCCCCCATTGTAGGTCACCTTTAACTCAGCCATGCCGCTCACTTTTCCTAATCAATTTGGCTAAAACTTGTGTGCTACATCCTGTCAAGTTCATTTTTATTGATAATGCCCTCCAAATGGATTACCAGTTTTTTTAACTGCCTCAACTAAACCGTAAAATTTTATCGTTTCATATCATTAGCACAACTGTGGGCATGTTGATGGTTGTCCTTATTATGGCAGTCGCTTCATTGTAGACAATCTGAATGTATGCACAGTGGAGAGAGACAGTATCAACGAACGAGAAGATCAACAAATTACAGAGGTGGTCGATGAGTAGTCGGTGCTTTTCATTGACAATTGGTAAACTTTACCGACCGATTTTTTTGAAAGCAGCGATCAAATGCCTTAAATTCTAGATAAGTTGTGAGATATTAATTCGCCTTGTTCACTAACCTCGGTTGTGGATCTTTGGACTTTCGCATTAACTCAGCAAATGCATTTTTGTCTTGTTGTTTGTGAATTCGGATTGGTTTGTTTGCGTTACTGAATTTAGGTCACTGATGACTTGGATGTATGTACGCATACAGCAGTGATGATCCAACTATGGTAGCGATGACCACAAACCGTAGACAAATTTCTTCCGATAACACAAAACCGAAGTGTGTAGCCGTGGGGCTGTGGGGAATCAGACTGTTTTTTGACCGACATGTTAGTACCATGTAACTAATGTGATAAGTAGTCTTAGTACCGGCTTGGTGGTTACAGTTCATCGAGTGAGGTTATTACACTGACGATTCCTGTGTTGATTCAGTTGATGAGCCGTGCTGGATGATGCTCCTAGATCTGTTTAGAGAAACACCTCATCATTTGACCTATGTATTTCGCTACACAACATCACAAACATAATTACACAAGCACTGATTATTTGTAGATAGGCATTCCGCCTTCCAGGTTCAGGCTCGCTATTATCTTAATAGTGAACCGGTTCAATATTTTGGCCGGTGGATTCGTCTGTTTGGCTGAATGATAAAAATGGCAACTGACTGATTTAGCTGCCAGGTCACTTCGAACTGGAAACCGTAGGAACAGTGGTTTAGTCTATGAAGTGTGGATGTCCTAAAGGATGACCAAACTAATCTTATTATACCTCATTATTAAATTTTCAGGCATCAGTTTTTCTGAAACACGTTAGCAACCAATTAAAGCCCATCTTCTAAAGTCTCCGTGATACAGAATTTCCCCGTCTTGACCGTTAGATGTCGCATCAGACTGCTTCTATCGAAAATGTGATTATGTACAGCCCAAGTTGGTTTCCGGTAGACATGACCTTTACTGGAATCCTCTTGTTTTTTTTCCTAGCCACAAATAACAAATGCAACAATCCGCCGACTTTTGCTTCTGGTGTTTTGGGCAGTCAATTTTTGGATCACTGTGTTCTGTGTTTAGTGTTCATCCAACTTATCAAGTTCGCTGCTGTCTGATAGTGTGTGTGCATGTTGCACCTTGGAAACAATTGACTTTTCTCATGTTTTAAATTCGGGCGCCCTTATCTGACACTTAACCTAAACGCATTCGAGATGTCTACGCGTTTTGGTGTCGCGATACGTGTGTGGAACTCGGATCAGTCTATAACGATTCAGTCGCGGTTGTTAGACAGTTTTCTTTTTGACATCTGCGACTAATTAACCTTCTATTTACGTTCATTATTTCTCGTAAGTTCAAACAAAAAATCTCAACGTCTTCCTGTTGTCCTAGTGAATCTGGATGAAGACAAACCAACAGTCACTTGTAGGGCGCTCCCCCACTGTGAGTAGTACCTACAGAGTGTGCTCAAAGTGTCCTTATTAGAATGGGGTATCGGCATAATCAGCAACTATGTCTTACTCATGTAGAATCCAAATAGCATGGAATAACTCCCTCTTGTCTGTTTAATGAAGGTTCGGAAATTTAGATTATTTCAAATTGAACACCACCCACAGTTGATCGCAACTCTCACATTCAAATTAGCCGGTGGTTTATTACACTGCGGAAGGAGGCACTAGCCGCGAGTTTCGCTCTCATCAGTACTCACCAGCAATGTATATCTTCGTCCAGACCGGAATTTATACTTCGGCTGTCGTGCCTTTGAGACCAGCCCGTTAACCACAACATCAGTAACTTCACAATAGACCTGATCGAGTAACTGTACGCAAACGGTTGACCACAACCTTGTGCGAATAGTATTCAGCTTCCCGAATCATTTTGGAACGGGAATAAACAAACTCGCTCTGTTTAATCCAATCAATAATTCTGTGATCAGGACATCCCAAGATTAGGATTTATAGCTTTCAAGTTTACAAGGGTACTGAGAATTTCAAACAACCGTCTACGCTTACAGAAATCTGAACATGGCTCACATCCATGTATCATTTTTGTGGTTTACTGACATGTATTGCAAATGTCCTTCATCCGTAGATTTGTATCGATCCAGTGTCGTTTGTTTCACTTGTTAATTTTACTCAATCTCGTCATTCGTATTGAACCTCTGCCACTACACAAAGCGACTCGATTACTCTTCTCCACCATCTGTCTCCTTCGGTAAGCTTCAACCAATTACACTCTCGTCCTACCTCAGATTCGTCAGTGCAACTAATTTCCGTGTGTGAAAAACCCGTATCTGCAAGTGATTGTTCAGTCAGGCTTCAGGATTCATGATGAATCTTAAAGCATCCGCAACGGAAGTCATGACCCGAATGGTTAGACTAATGGGCACGACTAAAAATATGGGAGCACACAATCAATGCTTTTTAAAAAAAAAACTCGAACACATCCGACCAGTGAACGTGAACAAAAGTGATCGGTCACCCAGTGTCGTGGCTCGGGGTCCCTTATTCCTAGCAAATGGATATGGCGTGCGAGACAAACGCGATTCTTTCTCACTAGGGTTAGGGGTCTTCTCCCATTGCCATATGGCCTAAATAGGGACGTGCCATTTCTGTGGCAAACTTTTCTTTTCATGAATATCAAAAAAAGGTTATATTGCATAAATTTGCCGAATTTTGGTGCTCCGTTAAAAATCTGATGCAGTTTTGGTCGGTTGTTTACAATATTTGTGGTTCTATAGTTCAGAGCTGAGGGGTGTAATTTTCTGTTCAAGCATTTTTTTAAATGTCTTTGCTCTTTCATCCTATAATCGATCCAGTTGTAAAAATCTGAGTTTTAGTTGGACGCGAACCAGCGACGTGAACAAAATTCCCGGCGCAGCTAGTGGTCTACCAGCTGAGCTACAAAGTCATGCAGTGAACATAGCAGCGCTCACATTTAGACCCGGATATCTTAAAAACCAATAAGATTGCTGATTTTTCAGGGACACATGTATAAATTTAATCTCGGGGTGGCATCCGATTCGGATTAACCTGTCAATGACCGAAGCCGAAAGATTCTTTTGTACAACACTTACCACATTTGGCTTGCGCTGCACCATTTGTTGCTCCACTCACACACCACATCCATTGTAAATCCGAAGGAATAAAACCAGGAGGCGTGTGAGTATAATCCAACCGGTTAATGCTGGTTAGCCAGTTAGTGGAACAGAAGGGAGACTTCAATGGAAGAATCTAATCTGAGGAGAAATATGTTGAACATCTAGGGCAAGAAGTAGTTCAGTTTTAGAGTACAGATTGTCGCTGTCTAGTGACGAGGAGAAGAAGAATCGGGAGCGAAAATTTAACATTGCCCCTTGAAACAAACCGAGCAATGCATCAACAGAGCTGAAAAGAACAAAAGGTAGAAGGCCACTACGACCAGCATGAATGAATGGACACGCACACTGTCGTCATGCGAGCTTGGTAGCTCGAATGCTCGTGTGTGGTGTGAACCTATGGGGTCTGTCCGATGCATTGTTCAATCGATAGTGGATAATGTAAACCTAAAGCGTGGGTTCAGTGTATGAAGATAACACTAAAATTTATTTAGGCTGAATAATGCGCTTCGTGAGTATTTGATAATTGTCAGCTCCAATCGAAAACGCTTTTGTTAATGACAATAAACTGAAAATAGGTGCCGGCGAGGTGACATGATTTAAAAACGAAAACGAACACACTACAGCTGAGATCATCAAAAACACTAATGTGATATTCAGATAGGCTAGACTATCCGGATGATTTTTTGGTGTTTGAGTGAAAGATTCGACTTTACAAGTCTAAACATTTGAACTGATCTCACATGTAGACCTTTAGTCGCAGCGAACGAGAGGTCCCCGGTGGGCGATTTTTAATAAACGACAGTTTAGGTCGCTTTGTACCTTTTTGGAGTTTGTTTTGGGTTGCTTCTCCCCACCTCACTGCGCCGGGAAGGTCTAAAACATACGGCAACTGTTTGCCATGCAAATTGGTGGTCCGTCAGCAGGTGAGAGACGTGTTGTGTAATGGTGGTGATTGGAGCAACTCATCGCCCGTCATCAAAAAGGGATGCGTTTTGACTATATAAACTGCGTCAACAATTATTGGGTGCTCTCCACACCCCATGCACCTAACCTGTAATCTCATTCAAACGATTCATGATTAACCTTTGGTAAGAAGGGTTAATACGTGTTGGAACCGAGTAAATTAACTGCGGCCAATCTGTATTGATGTAAAATTGTTACACCATGGCGATGACTGATAGCAAGAAGGATACCGCTGTTTAGTACGTATAAACGGGTGTATTGCACCACAGATTTGTTAATCCACTCCCTTCCCAACGAATAACTTTTACTGGATTCTCTGTCAGTATGTTGTGGAATATTTGACTAGACAGCAGTTGCTGATGTACTTAACTCTGACTCGTGGTACCGAAGTTGACAATCGATTCTACGACCCCGCTGCTTTCCGATTGCAAAGGTTTGCTTTCGTCGCTATTTGAATCCCAGGTTTCTTTCTGTTCTGCTGGCTAACCAACTACCTAAAGTTGCTAATTGGAAGTGTCCGGTTGTACTAAGCTGATAAGAATTGCCTAATACGCCACACTGCAATAAACCCATATCATCCAGCACATTCATTAAATACACATAAACAAGCCTACTTATGGGTTCTGATCGTAACCAAGTGAGAGGCCCTCAAGACAATCCCAAATTTTGTCGCTGCCATTTCCCAAACTGTTAACAAGAAGAAACGGTCATTGTAGTGATCAGTGACACCATTTATTTGAATTCTAATGGCTAGCACTCTGTGACTGCGTGTTGCTGAATTAACTTCAAAATATTTGCTGTTTGAATCATGTGGGGTGTGTATGTGCTGTACTTGTCAACGAATCCCCCTGTTACTTACGTGTAATAAATTACATCTGGTTAGAAGAAATTTTTCAGCGTCACTGAAACTTATTTCATCCCCTTCCTACTCTCACTTGTAAATTCGACAGTTTCCTGTTGTGGTATCAGGACAGTTTTGACAGCTGTGTTTCAATACAGGCCACTTGTTTCTCTCAGGGCTGCATTACGGCATAATTATCAAGCAATGTACCCTAGGTTTTGACGGAAGCGATAGACGCACAAAAACATTGAGTTTCTTCCACAAGTGCCTTATTTTTACGCGAACACAAACGTGACTTCCACTGTCTACGTGAACCGGGTAGCGCACTGAATTCATCGTTTTCTTAGTCAGGCTAATTGAATCATTTACCTGCATAAACCTCTTCTATCATTGTTTGCGATTTTGACACGTTTGTTTTCCTGTCGATCATCCTTAGGTTTCATCACAATGTTTGCAATCAAATGAAATTTCCACATAATAATTGCTCCAGTGAAACTCAGGTTGCATTCTTGCTGGAGTTTACTTTTCTTGCACTAGTACCTGAATTTCAGTCTCCACGTTTGGTTTTAATCTTATTCACCTCAGCCTCATTTGTTCCTCAGTTGACCCTAGGGCTGCGATCTTTCTCTTGTGCACATGTTCACTTAACTGACAACCGTACAGCGAAGCTGCATCAAACACTCATTGTTTTATCGTGTCATCTGTGGACTGTCAGGTCTTCGTGTAGAAGTGAGGCGGCCAAATGCCTTATCTGAATGCGAAACACTGTGACCGAATGTGCGTGGTGTTCAGTTTGAAGTAAAAGTGGCATATCAAGTGTTCGTACTCGTTCTAACACTTATTAAGATCTTCTGCAGTACGATATTGTCGATTTGTCCTTCCTCCTCCCCCCTGTTCGATTGATGTTGTTCTGCTGTTACACTCGATTCATATCTGGCCAGTACTTTTATTACGCCTCCTTATTTTTTTAATCGCATGAATTATAGCTTGACAAGTGTACTATGTTGCTTTTGTTTAGAAGTTTTCCACCAAAGAAGTTTTGAAACGTTTCGATTGGTACAAATAACCGAAAGGCATCTTCTCATCTGATGACTGGAATCTGTTGCACCCTAACTTACTTTGGAATGATGTCTCCTTCGGAACCCCATCTCACTAATGTTAGTTTTTTACGATTAGCATGTGTCAGTTGCTTTCCGCTGCATTTAACCGGTTAGAAATTGATGGTCCATTTTATGTACCAGGTACTCCAACACAGACGACTAGCTAACTCATGTGTATCTCATTCCTGATGCATACGCACATGCAAAGCAAGCTGAATCCGGTTGACGAGTGCGCGTGTCCAAAGGGTGTCCACACCAACACGCCACCACGGTCAGCGACTAGTATGAACATGTCTATCCCACTGACTACTAGCCAATCGTAACCAGCAAACATATGGTACGCGGTCCTCGGTCAGTATACTCGTCCACTATGCATGCTGGCCAGGCCTCGCAACCGGACACCGCAGTCCGTTCATCGCTTCCGTCCCCTAACTTCTGTCTGGCTCCGGTCTTTGGTCGATTAGCCTGTCAACCCATTAGCTTTCCAAGAGAAACGTGCTTCCAGGCACGTGAGAATCAGCTGCCGTAACTTGCATTGAGACTTGTATTGAGACTCCTCGCACTCATCGCTTATCACATACACTTGTAGCAATGCCTTTTCTTTGTGCTTCCCGTGTATCTCATAGCGCTCTGGAATCCTCTGGCATCAAACCGCTTCGAGAACCAACTGAAAGCTGCAGACCTACGCCGAACTATTATCACCATACCAGTGCTGCACCACGTGCCACATCAAGAACGTATCCAACACCTACTCAGCCGTCGCTACCTTATGAACTGAAGCTCCCACCGACTCCAAGCAGACAATATTGGTCACCTCCTAACCCAGAGGATGGTACCTCTGTGCATCGTCTCAGTCAACGGTTACGGATGGAAAGAAAACATTCTGTTTACGTCAACAGTGCCATATGTCCTCTACCCGAACACCCGTCGGATCACAGTCATACATCCACATCGCGCAAGTCACCAGCTGCATCATGGACACAACTCCTCCCCTATCGAGTATCCACTGTACCGCAGAATCTGTCGGAACGGCTGAAGAAATCAGAAACTCTGCCTAACGATGTCTGGATTCACACCCAACAATCCTCTAACGCCCCCGAAGTCCGAACCTTGACCGGTTCTCATTCACATGCAGAAGATTTGGGAATGGTATCCACAAGTGGACCGAGGTCGCCCCCACCTCGTCCCCCCATGAGGACCACTTCACAAAAACTTACTCAAGTCAATCATCCAGGATTGCCCGCAAATGCTGAACAGAGCTCTAGAGGCTCCACCGTTGGCAATCACAATCCAGCGTGGTTATCAGGTTGTCATACACGAGCTGGGAAAGTGGAATATGTGCAAAACACGCGGACTGACAGCAGTCCGGTACTTTGCCGTTATTCGCAGCTTTATTCATTGCCCTTTAATCCGAAGCTTGTCAATCAAACAGCACACACCACTGTACATCAACAATCAATGACCGGCATTACCGCCGCCTGTCTCGCTGGAAGTGGGGAAGCGACTTCAGACATATGTGACATGCGTATGGAACGGCTAGATTTGGCAAGTTAACTTAGTTGAGCAGATACGTGCACACCCTAGCAATTGCCCTGCATAGTAAAACACCTTTCTCTGTTTTTTCTATCATTCCTTGTGTACAGTCAGGACTTATAACCGGAGACTTGAACATACCCATGCACCCTCATATCTTGTGTATATCTCAAGAACGTCTTCGTTGTGAGCAACGTCATAAATTCGGTGCTGGAATGTCCCAAAATTTGTGCAAATCTATCCACTTTTCCTTTTTTCTTAATGTGCACATTGCGTGATCCTCTTCTCCTTGATTTCTCGGATTATGGTCATTTTTGTACGTCATCTGTGCAACTTTTTTAATGCAATACTCTGTTTTCTTTTTCTACTACCACCACATCCTGGCTGTGTTCCTTCCGACCTACTTCCGTATACATTGTTCAACCTGTTCTACTATAAATGCCTTCTTCACGCTTCACCACGCGTTCTTGTTCGGCAAAGTACCCACTTATTGCTAAAGTAAGTTAAGTAATTGATGTGTCCATATGTCTTCTCTGAAACTTACAGGGCACGTACTCAACTTTTACATGATACATCGTGTCGGGTGGTACAGAGTAGCTTAAGCGAGTGTCCGCCAGTTGATTCACTTTACAGTTAACCTTGAAGCGTCCTCTTCTGTTCCAAACTCGAATAGAGGTGAACTAGAAACGGTCAGTCAGTAGCTGCAAATCTAGGACCTGCGTAGCTGAAGGCAGACCACATATCAGCTGTCTCCAGCAAATACTTCCTGCATCTTCACATCGGTTACACTTATCCTTCTATGCATAAGTTCTAGAGTAACATTATTTGATGCACACATTATTTACGTCGTTTTGTTTATCTCAAATTGAACAGCATTCTCACTTCGTGGTGTTATTCATAATCACATAGGCTTTTGGTTGGTCTGTTTCGAAAGTGGACACTAAAATGTAAGCTTACTTGCCGATTGATGCTCCTCATTAGTAATACATATCCTCGTTTGGACCGGGGTGTGTACTCTAATCCTAGATTTTTCTGAGGTTAACCTGTTGATTATTACTTCATTGATCACACACACTGATCGGGCATAATTGTTTATGGATAATGCCCATTTTGCTTGACCAGCTTTATTGAATACGTATAAATATGAAGGGTACATCTCTGAGTTCAGTGTTTCTTGTGTTCAAACATTGGCTCTAACTGATTGACCTGAAAACAGCCAACGATAGGTCATGAGATGTCTCGTATGGTGATGTTTCGATCACACCTCGGTTACTTTCACAAAACTAAACTATGCAAGGTATGGTCGAGACAAATATCGATATTGTAGTCTTACTCAAACGCCGTTTGGGTGCATCATTGCAATGCACGCGCCACGCTTCTCTAACCGAGTCCCAATGTGAAAATGAGATCAGGGTATGGTTTTGTAGCGCATCTGATGGAGCGCTGTTTTCTTCCGGGCATTTTCTTTCCTGTCACTGGTTCAAGCTCGGTCCATGTCTAAATTTTTCACAGTTGGTCTTCTTTTAAGTTAAAAGATATTTCAAAATACCTACAGCGTAAATATTGAAAATACAATTAATCATGCTCTCACATAGGCACTGGTTTGTTCTGTCTGTATGAATGCTGTTGTACCTGGAATTGAACTGTGTACTTGGTTGGGACGGTATAATCAGTTGGGTTGTTGTCATTTTGAAACTGAGCCAAGACTCTGGTGCCTAACAGGATACGCATCTGTGTGACTGAATAGGTCGGGTTCGGCCTCCGTGCCCGATTTTGGGTCATTTGTTTGTTCGCTGATCATTAGGTGTTGCTTGTTTGAAACCATCTTTCACAACAGTTTCGCTCGCTAATCTCGGTACTGTCGTCTTGCAAGTTGATACCGATTATTCAGAAATGTCCTTTTCACAAACTTCTGTCTGACACTCAACAGTTCTACCGTGTACGTATTTTTCGCTATACGATATGTGAAACAGTTCTCCTCGATCGCTATATAAGATATATACCTATGTTTCATTTCGTTCGCCCTTTTCAATCATATACACGAGATCAAGTACAAATATTTGGACGTGTGAGAGCCTACGGGCGAAATTCTCAACAATCAATTACCATTTAGTCACGTGATCGAAAATAATAATGGATACGAATATAAGTGTAGCTGTAAGATAGAAACAAAGAATGAGGTTAGGAAAAATATCCAGTCTATGTGGCGAGGGGTTCACAATCTCTTTAGGGACACTATATTGGTTTCATGCAAACGCCTCGGGAACAGCTAAAGCAAAATTGTTGATAAACGGTAGTTACATAGTTTGGATATTCTTTCTATTCTTATTTTTTTATTCTTCGTCCTTGTTTCCGCTACAATTATGTCCGTATCCGCTATCATTATTTCTGGTCACGTGAGCGAATGATGATCGATCGCTGAGAATTTTGCCCGTGGGCTCCCACACGTCCAAATGTTTGTACTTGATTTCGCTCATATAGTTGAACGAAGCGAACAAAACGATGCCTAGAAATATACCTTATATGATTATCCCTACACTTTTCAAATTCACATTTTTATGCACAATCGGTCTGACTATCCAAAACTGCAAATATTTATCATTTTACTATGTTTGAAACATTAGTTTCCATCGCTAAATTTGAAAAAAGCCAATAGTAGCATGTAAGATGTTTTGCGCAGTGACATTTCGTTCGCATCTAATCGGTTACTTTGCGAAATTAACATACACTTTATATAGTTGGGGGGAGGGGCAAACAGCTAGGCGAAATCAATCAAGTCGTATTTGAAACCATCAGTCAGGTGACCAAAATGGAAGCAGCAGAATGCAACTGATTGATAATTTGATGCAATAAAATAGAATTGTTGTCAATCAGGGGTTACTAGGAGTCCGAAAAGAAAGAGGTGGTTAAAGATATGTACATATTGAGTGGGAAAGGTCAGATATGGCCGGAAAATCTACAGAAAACAAACAAGAGCTGAAATAATGTACAAAAAGTACCAGTTGCATTCTTACCAACATAGTGAAAGGCTAGTCACCAACTGTTTCTGGGCGCATAAAGAGGGATTCAGTCGATGTATTGCGATAGCTTCCGCAATATTGAGAGCCTGCTTCAGCTTGGGTCAAAAGAACACCCTGAAAGCCGTTCTAGGGTCCACTGAGTGGCCGGTCTGTAGAAGGTGTTTGTGATGGCACCACCGACCCCCGAATTCAAAAGCCATTTCGGTATGTGTTCGTTGATACGTGTGCCGAGCTGCCTCCTGGTTCTGCCAACGTATCTGCTTCCACAGACACAATCAAACCTGTACACAATATTGGATTGGGCGGAAAGGGTCACCACGTCCTTTCTAGGTGTAGTTGGAGCACGGGCAGTTTCATTCATGTAGGCCAGTCGGGCGGCGTCGTATGTGCGGTTGAGTGCTGCATCTAAACGTCGTTTAATCAGGGCTGAAACATCACCATCTTTAAAAGAGAGTTAGATAGGCAGAATTGCAAGGACCAGTAATGGGTGTAACCCGCGTTGATTGTGGAGTGGAGTACTTCTCAATAAACCTTTGGGGATAACCATTTTCTATAAGAGTCTCGTGCAGTAACATCAGTTCATTTTCTAGCTCATCCTCCGTCGCAATACGTCGAACTCGGTGAAACAAAGTCCTAACGAGACCACGTTTTTGAGCAATTTATGTGAAGCTCTTAAAGTGCAGATATTGTGCTGTCCACGTGGACTTGCGGTAGACACCTCTGGAAAGCGACCCATCCTCGCGTCTTTTCAACAAAACGTCTAGGAATGATATCCTCTCACTTTGTTCAAATTCAAGGGTAAAAGTTAGTTTGTTATGTAAATTATTTAAGAGCTCATGAAAGGCTGTTACTCGCCAGTGGCCGTCGAATACAGCAAAAATATCGTCTACGTATCGCTTACAAAACAACGTGTTCCGGATTTCAGTGGACACAGAATATTCTAAGTGACCCATGAATATGTCAGCTAACACATGTCCTAATGGACTACCCATTGCAACTCCATCTATTTGTCTGTAGTAGGTGCCGCAAAAATACAAAACTGATTATTTTACCACCGGATGAGGGGTCTGGAGTGGTCTTGTTGAATCGTGCAGACTATATCAACAAGATGCAGTCTATTCTGTCAGATACGTGAAAGTTTGTTGTCGACTGTGCAGATTGCTGATCGTCAGATCAAACATGCGCTTAAAACCTACATCACAAAGGATTGATCGACCAAACTAATCTTAAAAAGCTGTCTCCCAAAGGCAGTGTAACCTCAAGAATGTATGGTCTTCCTAAAACACGCAAACCTGAAGTACCTTTACGGTCAATATTATCTATGGCCTGCCATACCACCGGCTTGCCCAGTGGTTTTGACTAATCAGATGAGGTTTGCAAAATAGGAGGTTATGAGTGAACAGCGATGATCAGCAGAAACGTTTCAATCGCCGGCCTTCATGATCAGCACAATCAAATGCCAGCTTAATCCGACACAAACTTGAACTTGCGTGTCCTCAGTAAGCTTGTACGTACCCACATTTGACTCCGCCCACTCTGATTTATTCTGTGTAGACCAGGAAGAAATAAGAGTTGGAAAGGCTTCAGTGGAGGATTTCATACCGGCGTCAGTCCAGTTTGTTTTGGCCAAAGTTAATCGCCTAGCTTTTAGATGGTGCATCTCAAACCGGGAACTCCTCCTTTGCCCCGGCCAGATAAATGACGTCGTTATCCACTCCTATTCTTACTGGCGGTCATTCCTAGCACGATGTTTTGGGTGCTAACGGATGCTTTCCGGTCAATGTTTTGTCAAGCCCCTTTGAGCCTTGGAATGATAATTTGGATCAGAGTAGACAAGCAAACCGATGCTCAAGATATTCAGTGCCCCAATTAAGTGTGCTTAACAATGTGGTCAACTTGTAGAGCAAATATATTGAATTGGGAAACAGTGTTGACGTGTTACCGTCATTGTCCAGACGAGTAAACCGAAGAAATGGACCGCTGAAGTTGTGAACTTGAAACGATCTACATAAAGTTAGTAACAGCCACTTCAACCATAACATGGCAGTCGCAGTAAGAAAGTTTACAAAGCTTGGTCTGCGTACTCTCAAGTATTCTCTCAAACAATCACTTTACCTGTTAGCAGTTTCTTACAGTGGCGACTGTTCTTTGTTATCTTCCTCTTTGACGTTCAACATTTTCAGCTTAAATGTTACGTGTATATTCCAGCGCTTCACTGTGGATCTCGGTAGTCTGGAAAATTCCACGTTTAATGTATTCACTTTCATATCTGAAAACTGTCTTTTTGCACTCAACAAGATGCATGCCTTTAGCTGACTACTGCAGCGATAGCCCATTCGGTTCATCATATTCCTGATTATGCATGTTTGCCTTTCTGGTAGCTGGTGTTTCATGTGTGATTAACTTCCGTAAACGTTTCACCAGCACAAGAACAGATAAAGAGAATATCAATGTGGACATTGTGCTCTGATGGGGATGCCAGTTTGAACATGATCAGCGTCAATACTGATTGGTTTTTATCCAGCTAAGGAGATGGGTACACTCGATAGTAGTCGGTGCATCAAGAGCGATTGGTAATCAACAGTGAACTAAAGACATGACACTTATTACAGAAGAGGTTCAGACGTAACAGTTGAAATGAGTGAAGTTAATATCAAATCCAGAAAACGGATCAAGTGAACTCTTATTGAATTGACTGAAAGAGATAGGTGCGGTAAGGTAAACATGAAAATGAATAACAAGGAAATCACCTGCGTCGAAATCTCCAAGAGAGCCAGTAGTGTTTATACAAATGCAGAAGTTAGAAGTGATTTGACATATCTATCCTCAATAAACTCGCCTCCTCTTTGTGAATAATTTGTTGTCCACGTGTTAGTTAGCCAACTCTGTTTGCCATCTCACTCGACGCCTCACTACACCATCCAGTCAGTGCGACCGCCGGTGCAAGCAGCTTTCTTTGAACCCAGTGCGTTCTAACTCGTAACCACTGAGTTGCTGTCAATGAAAATCTGGGAGGCTTATGTCGATTGCACAAGCGTGTCCACTCATGACCTCTACTTTTGGTTCCATCATAACTCAGGCTATTTTCGGTTTCCCTATAATTTCATCGACCTGTATGAAAAGAGGCTAAAAGCCTCGTTTGTTCTCATCTTTGTGTTATTCTGAGAACAAACTTTATTGAACAGTTCATAGGTGCAACGGAAACAGTTGAATAGAAAGTAGTCACTATTGTGTAGAAAAACACCAGCGTGCATCACATTTGCCTGTTAAAACAGTATACCGAAACAACCCGAAAACGTATATACAAGCATCAAAAAAGAGCAGGCACGGATAAACTTACACATCCGGATACCTCTGAGATTGCTTCAAGGAAGTATCTCAAGGAACTGCAGTTCTGATTAACTCTGGAGTATGCGCCTGTGGAATAAAGCTTAGAACACCTCGACCGAGTCACCCATGATCACAGGAGTAGGTCACGCATTCCGGATTGGTCGTAACCCGTCCATTTAAAATTGAAATTTAGACGGTCTACTCCTGAATCGTTCAAACCTGATTAGTGAGAGACGGTCTGTTGGTGGATGACCAAGTGTATGAAGAATTTTGCAGGCCAGGACACTGCACAGATATATGCAGCTCATTAGGGTTTGATTCAACACTGCTGTTCTCTGTAGGTAGGAATGCACTTGGAGTCAGCTGTACTCTCAGTGGCCTGTTTCTAGACCCTTCAAATGAAAAATACTTTTTTGGGCACCAGTGACTGGTTATCATCGTCATTACCAAGGTAACTTCGACATACAGTAGTCCGTATCCGTTAAACAAACGTGATGCAACCTGGCAATAACGCAATGCTCATTGTCTCCCATCTGGCACTCCCAGGATTAATGGTTCAATAGATGAGTACTTTGGTTCGTGATTCGGTGTGTACAACTTTGGACAATTTCTTAATGTTCTTAGTACCTGATGTGCCAAACCAAGAAGACAGCTGGTCATGGTCAGTGCATGCAGGCTTTCTAGTAAGCATTAGCTGCACTGCTAGAACTTTTACATAGTTGGATATCGTTTCTTTCAAAACTGACTCACCGGTCTCATATTTATTGCATGTCTACCTGTTTCAGTGTGACTCGCATGTCACGCTGTAATTGTTTGATGGGTTTATTTCACTTCTCCGGTGGGTCCACGCACGTACAAGCATACGCAAAACATCCTCTGACGGCTACGTTAACCGGCTTGTCTTTCTGGTGACTTAGGCAGCTTGAATACGGTTTCAGTTACAGACTACGAGTTTGTTGGACAGATAATTATGTCTGCTCTGATTGGCCCAACAGGACTGTCAGCCCGATGACTATGGTCATATCACGTTTCGCATGTCCAAGGCTTGGAAAGCTGATACAGTTGTTTGTGCTGTGCACGGGTGCTGCGTTGCTTGCTGAGAGACCAACGGATTCATTTTGAGTTGGACGGTGTTTCTTGAGAAGAGGCATTCTTCAATGGCTCACTGAGTATTTCAGAAAGTGACCTCGTAAGAATATGACATTCGATCTGTAGCTCTATTGAGAGAATAGCATTAACGAACATCATCTGACAGTCTATCTGAAAAGGCTGCAGATCCTGTCAATTTTCTTATGAATATCATTTTTGTACGAATTTGTCCATTCCCTTCACTTCCACCTAAGAGTTTGGTGACTTTCGCCAAACTATTTCTGCCCTAAAATGTAACCGAATAAAACTGATCACTCTCTTCCGAAAATTAAGTGTTACGCATCCGAAATCATCCACACAGGCTATTAATCAGAAAATAACTTGAAGGATATCTTATCCGACATACTTGTGACGAAAAATTGCCTGTCTTGTACATTGATGAGTAACCTATAGTGTAGAAGATGGGCTTATTTTCAGACTACGTTGCTTTGCGCTTTTCAAGCCAAAGTAGTTGTCCCGTCATACAACTGACCACTCACCCGCCACAACCGAGTATGATGAAGCGTTTCAAGTGTCCATGGTACGGTGTATTCTCAGCTTTTTCCGGTGTTTTCAATGAGTCAGCAAACCTGAGAGAATCGTGTGAGATTCCCTGGTTTGACTGGTCTACCAGAACAGTTTGGTCATAAAATTAGCCGAAGTTACAATTGGTTCCCATCTCGCGTAGATAGAAATCACGTTTGGAAAATAAACTTGAAAGCGAAGATACGAAAAGCCTTTTAAGTACTCTCCCCCATTTCTTCCATAGATGCTGATGTGACTAAATGTCACGGACCTAGCCCCGACTGTCCACGTGCCCAATAGGCCCAGCAGATGGTTGTGGTTTCCACAACTACCACCAAACTATGTGGTTTTGGATATGTACCGATTAGTTCGTCGGGCTCACCAAACACAACAACTCTGTTAGGCCGCCGTGTCTAACAACCAAGGACTAGCGGTGCTGACCTTGTTTTAGCACCGCTTTTGTGAGTCATCGAAATGATGAATGTGGTGGCTGTCGGGACAGTTTTTCCTAAGCTCGCAGTTATCTTACTGTATATTTCGGTTTCCCGCTAGACGGCTACAGACGAGGACAACGACAGAAGTAAAGGGGGTAAAAGTGGTTATTCGCGGTTTGTTGGAATCGAGTGTAATGCAAAATTCGCATAGCATTTTGGAGTGCTCTGTTTTTGTCCGTTTATATCAACTGAGTTGAGTTGGGGCCAAAGCTCTACTGAGGTCGATGATGTATTAACGTTCCCACTCTATCAGTACGTTATAGTGATCAAGCTAACTAGCCCACTGTTTACTGTTTACAATTCAACAGTTGTAATCTGGACACTTTTCGATTCCCTGATACTTCCAAACCATTTTAATTTTCCAAGCCTACTAGAGTGAAAAAACGTACACTATCTATAAAACTGGCATGGCTGGGACCGATCAAACCATGCAGTTTCACCACTCTCACTGTTTTTATGAGGCCGGCTTCATCGAGACTGTGTGAGCTGACGTTAGGGACGTCTGAGTTTGAAAAGGCGGTAAGGTGGTATAAGTAATCAAAATAGAGTGTATTGTTAAGCAGCTACATTTAACAATAAATGCAATGATCACCAAGACTCGAATTGTTTCTCCCTGACTGATATATTATCCGTCACCTCTTGCTGACCAGTCGCCTGTGCGAATTAAACAAACCCAGAAACCTATAGTCATCGGCCTTGTCCGGAACTGACGTAATTGTCCACTGTTTGGGCTGACTGTTCTGATAACGCCTGACCTACATAGTCCATGGTTATCACATGGATAAAAGCTGTAGAAATTGCTTGAGTGAAGCTCTATATGCAGCACGGATTTAAGTAATTTATCGGTTGGCAGGTCAATTGCTTCAGGAACAGAAATACCCTGATGGTAAAAACTGCTTTTGATGTCACAAAGCATCATCCCCATATCTCAACAACGCACCCTGTAGTGAAATTCGACGCCAATCGAGAAAAAGCTGAGATGCACTGATTACCGGTCCAAACACCCTGTGGCCGTAATCTGCTCACGATACGTAAGAACCACATACAACATCTATCAGTGGGGCTAGTGCTGCTCCATAGTATACAGTAACTTGATGCAGAACACCCGAAAGTGTGAAATTGATCATGCTGAACGCAAGTTGAAATCAAAACATGTGAATTCAACATACAGGATAAAATAACACGAAATGTAAACTGTTCAGATGAGTACTTACTTTGTCCCTTATCGGTTGTAATGAGCAAAACGTCGTAGACACAGTTAGCAGCATACATGCTTTCCTGACGTTTTCATTTCCAACCTCCTAAAAATTTGCGATAATTTAACAACCGAAACCTCTGGAGAGGTATTTTTGGAATTGTGATTATTGAACACGTTTTACGCTACTTAATACTTAAGTGCATGCGATGAAATGCAGAAGATTTGTTTTATTAGTAGCATTTAAAGGATATTAAAGGTACAATATACGATGTTGAATAAACTGTCATTTTCTTTGTTCTTACGGGCGAATAATGATGTTGATTCTGTCATGAATTCCTGATTAGCATATTGATAGCATGGGGGTACACGAGTAGTAAAGTAAACGCGTACCCACAGTAGCATCTGATTATAGATGATTGGTATGAAAGGCTAGGTATGATAGTATGGTTGAACTGTACCAGTTCTCCAGTCACCCATAGCTTAGAGAAACCAAAATCCGACAGCAAAACTGCCTACGTATTGTGGTGAGGGCTCTTGTCACTTGTACAATAAACCGTTAAATTGACTCGGTCTTAGAATGGAACAGTTAATGGAATTCGGATTATTTAGAAATCTCAAACGGAACACTATTCACAGTCGGTCTCAGTTCTCGCGTTCAAATTCGCCTGTCGTCCTGTCCATTTTACAAGGAAGCACTAGACTTGAATTTTGCCTTTAATAGAACTCATCCGGACCGGAATTTACACTCCCGTCTTCGTGCTGGTGAGACTAGCGCGTTAACATTAACGCCAGTAACCTCACACTAGGCATCACCGATTAATCATGTCTAAATGCTCGATCACAACCTTGTGGGAATAGTGTTCAGATTCCAGCTCGGACAAGCATGTGCACTGCTGATGAGATTTAGTAAGAGCAAAACCTGAGTGTATTGTCTGCTTACGAAGCTTCCTTTTTGGCCGAAAGGATTGTCTGAATGTGAGAACTGTGATCGGGTATGGGTGGTGCTCAATTCGAAGCAATCTACGTCCGTGAAATTCGCTTCAAACTGTTCAGAAATCACCAGTGAACGGATATGAGAAAGACATAGACATAGTTTGATAAAAGTCGGCAATAAAGCGTGTAATATCTTGCTCGCGAACACACTGTTCGCATCCTATCTGTTACTGCGGCGAAGTAAACGCAAGTGACGTGTAGGCAGCAAGCACGGTAACGATGATGAAGAGTGTGACCTTTATCCTCAAGGTCAGGATGGAACAGAATTCAACTGAACCAACATGAGAGTTATGCTACGAGATTATACAATCGTAGTGGGTAACCTTTAAGGTGGGCATATGATCAGAGCGAAATGGTGAAGCTGTCGGGGGATAAAAACAATATTGGCGGACCGAAGCACACAGACATCAAAGTAATCAATGTTTTAAGGTAACAGGACAGAACTACCAAGAAAGAACAACTTTTTACCTAAAAATCAATGCATGGTGAACAAGATCGCTTTCAGTGTATGGTCGTCTGATCAGATACGACGCACCTAAACTGGAGAAAACGCAAGATTACGTGGTCCCTGGTACAGTATGAACCTGAAGTACTTTCGCGACTACGGACATAGATAGTGTGGCACGTATTACCACCAAGTTATACGAAGTCGTATCCTGGTAATTACGGTAGTAATCGGAATGTGGCAATGAAGTTTGAATCTGTGTCAGTAGTCTTGAAAGTATTTATGTTTCATACTGTACCCGCAACCACTCAATGCTCAATTGACTATCGTTTTCAGTGATAAAAGTCATTAGCTTAGCTGAACGATACTGTGACTCTGACAACAGCTCATACTTGTATTGTATTTGGCCAGAAGTTGATAAATCAAAACTGACTTGATCGCGGCGTTTTCAAACCTGGTGAGCTCTGAGAGTTTATTTGAACACTTGAACTAGATAGTTACAGGTGTCTTTATACTAAGGTAAGGACAGTAGGAAAGTAGAACTTGATTGTCATCTTTACAATTTACTGTCACAGATGTAGCTGATGTATTGGACCATGATTAACTAATCGTGTTGAATAGGTTGTCCAAGGAATCAGAACTACGCTGGTAGTAAAGCGGTCACCAGTCCATCATGCTGTTCCTCTGGTTTCAACAAATATAACCAAACATCAACACAGCTTGTCACAGAATGTGAATTATTATTGGTTAATCTGCAACTTACAGTCAGTAAACATTTTGGAAAAGTGAAAACAATGTTACAGCAGTGATCCCCTTTCTCCATGCAATCGGCCATCAATCATTTGCTTATGGTTACTAACCAACTGTCCAGAATATGTATGGTATTCTTTGAATAGAGTGCAGGCAGTCTTCAGTAGGATTGTTACTAATAATCGACTACCTGGTAGGGATTAAACTGTCACCTGACACCCGATGGGTTGCAAAACGCTTTGAGACTGTCTAACTTTTGATCCTGTCATACGAGTAACTTATTATATTCAACTAACTCACATAAGCATCAACACGCATGCGAGTGAGCGCCACATATGAAGTTACGAGAATCACATCGTCTGTCGCAAAACATTTATTGTACTTATTGTACAAGCTTATAAACCCACCAGGTTTGTAGAATTTGGAGGCTCAAAGTTAGTTGATCATTGTACCATGAGTTTCACTGTGTATCCAGATAGACCACTGAGTTCGTAGTTTTATTTGAAGATTGTTAGTATTGCTCTTCACCCCCATCACATGTTTATGTACATTGTCGATCCGTAAAGCAAATTCATGGTTATGGTGCTTTTCGATGCTCATCGTCATCCCGACATTGCACGGTCGTTTTCCCCTTGTTTGGACTCCTCGAGTAGAAATAGCTTCGAGGGGGATCAAGCTTGTAATCTTTCGCGTTACTAGCTGGAGCTCTTATCTGATCAGGCACCTGTTCTGCAAGTAGCGCTTGTGGAGAGGGAATTTGTTATTATGCAGGTTATTTTTCCACCTCCCTTGTGGGGGTGGAGAGGCTCTCTTTCGATTGTCATTTTACGGCTGTTGTGGGTTACAATGGTATTCATGAGATTCTTGATGTCCATCCTCAAACAGATATTCTATGAGCAATTTCGTTCCTGTTTGGACTCATCAAGTAGGGTTAGCCTGAATGGAGGATCGAGTCGGCCATTTTTATGTTACAAATCAACGTTCTTATCCGTTCGGCCAACAGTTCTGTGAACACTGATAACGGGTATATATATATATATATATATATATATATATATATATATATATATATATAGACAAATCTGAGACTTACTACTACTGCTGTGTAAATAACGTGTTAATTGAAAACCGTTTTAAACGGACAATCTTGATGGAATCAGTTTAACTGTGCACAGCTGGGATTTTTTATGTACACATAATTGCTGGTCAGTTTTGGCGTTCAGACGGCGATCAGTCTATCGAAAACTGTATGCAGGCGATTAGCTGGTAACTAAAAAACCTGTTGTCTGAAGTGCTAAATCAACCTCTGTCCTGAGTAACTTTTTCATACGTTGCATCCCTGACCATCAGACGCACCTAAACTAGTTAAGAAGTATCTTTGAAACCGACAGTGCTGAGGGTTCTACAATGTTTTGGCTACAACTACTTCCTCTTGGATATAATGCCGATTGTTCTGTTGACAGTTTGAAATCAGAACCAAATGTTGGACATATGGTTACTGTGTAACGAAAGGGGGAATCTAATGTTTTCAAATGATAACAAATAGGATTGATTCAAATTGTTCGCGATGTTATGATCACACTGATATGGCTGACATTCCACACCGGATATGACTGTCAGAGTCGGCTACAGTTAGCGGAAATTTGTACAGATGTACTGTTCAATAAGCAGTGCCCTGCCATGAGCTTGTTTGTACATTTGGTTATGTGGTGTACATCTAGGAGTGTGAAACAAAGGGGTATACAACTATAGACCTGAACGGTGTATATTAATCCTCTACGAATTTGCTCTACGCAGGTACGGTCTCCAATGCCTTGGACAAAAATTATATTCAAGTTGAACGTAACTCACATTTGATCGCAGCCTTCGCATTCAGATAGACTTTCCAACCAGCCTCTTTCGAAAAGAAGCACTAGACTCGAGTTTCGTTCCCATTAGAGTTCATCTTCCCTCGAGACGATCGGGTAACCTCATCATTGATCACAAGCGAAGGTGGTTGAGCGCTCAGATTTGATAATTCGATAGTGCCTAATGTGAGGTCAGTGGCGCAATGGTCAACACGGATGCCTCATGATTGGAATGGCCGGAGTTCAAATCCCGGCCGTGGCATGGATATGCACTACTGACGTGCTGCCCTAACAAAAGCGAAACTCGAGTCTAGTGCTCGTTTTCGAAAGAGGCTGGCTGGAAATTCTATCTGAATGCGAACGCTGCGATCAAATGTGAGTGATGCTCAACTTTAAAATTGCCAGATCCCCGACTATTCATCAGTAAAGAAAATAATCGCATGAAAATATGGTACGAACCGCATAATGGAAAAACCATCAGGTCTTCTGGCTGCTAGGGTAGAAAGGTGACTTACTTATGTGACGTTTCGCACAGCCCTAGTGTTGTGAACCGAGAACGCGGATGGCACAATGGTTATTTACTCGGGGAAACCAGCACATCGTTAATGCGTTTCAACTGGACTACGAACAAAAACACTCAATTGCACATACCACTGGACTCAGGACTTTCCAGTCACTATGGATGCCAGTGCTCAGTTCCTTCATGTTCCAAAAGCCATTCCATGTGTTGTTGCTCTCTAATGATCCTTCCCATATCTATCCCGTGTTTGTCCCGTAACCAATTCGCTTCATATTGTCGCCTCATTACTGAATATTGTTGGTGTAAGTAGCATAGTGGGACCGTCCGTCCTCACTACACTAGGGGATTATCAGAAATAAAAGGCGAACCGTCCGTTTCCGGCTTTTCATAATCGGAGCATTTGCGTAGCACTTTATATCTTTATGGTTGTCAAGCGAGTAAACTCAATATCAACTTGTCACAAAATTTGCGGTATCTGTGATACACAGAATTAGGGACTTCGAATAACCCTAGGAATCGTACTTGAATTGAAACCTCCCACGCAAGTAATAAGGAGAAGACCTGGTACTGGTAGCAGTAAGCAATTGATATTCATGAATTGAGACGCCGAATTTATTGGTTTACAACAGTATTAGAGAAATCACAGCCTGTTGTTGGCTGATCTCATTAGCACATGCAACATCATAAACTATATGTTAATTGGTGGAATACGGAACAGATGAATTGGCGAATAACGGAAGGCACAACACTGAGACTGTTCGTCCAATTCTGATGTTGTATTTTTAACGCGATATTTGGATTGGCAGTTAGTCAGATCGTCTAATGTGTCGGGGTTTGGATAATCGGTGAATCGAGATTTCCACCACAGTATCCTTGAGGCAATGCTAGAGAGAGCATAGCACTTTCTGTACGAGGATTTCCTCCGTTCAGTTGACGAAACTGTGGATCTAGGCAGCCTGTTTGTTGAGGCCAACACGGCGTATCCTAATCTCAATTTTACACCTAAGGCTGAGAAAGACGGGTAAATACTTTTTGTGGATGTGGAACTGACGTGTCCTGCAGGTGGTTTGCTTTAGACAAACATTCACAGGTAGGGGACTTGGAACCATCATTACACTCATTCTATTCACCCCTCAGCACCCCTCAGCAAAGGAACCCTGTTCGCATAGCTACCAGCGTATGTACTGAAGGCACAACTGAATCAGAAACTATACATTTGCCGTGTACATACGCAGAGAACACCTTCCCTAAAGACTTTATTTATAAATAAAGGAACTGACAAATTCGAAAGTTCAGCTTCCATCTGTGTAGAAAAAAAGTTGGTTTATGTAACGTCAGACTGCGAAGGTCAGGTGTTGGTTGGAGTGAGGACTGGCAGATTAGGTAACGGAATTTAAGAGACATTCAGTGTGACTCAACTTCGAATAGCATTCACGTCCAACCCAGTAAATTACGTATGACTCGAAAACACCGTTTACTTGTGTGACTTCATTTTGTGTTCATTCTTTCACATGTTGTTCTGATGAAAGTTACGCGAATCGCACAACCTGGCACCCTTCTCATGAGATAAGTGAATACCACTCTACAAACCTGACTAGGAGGGGAGGGGAGCCTATTTTGAGTGCAATTCTAGAGCATCTCGTTAAGTCAGGGTACCAAAAATGGTTTTCAAACCCATTTGCTTCTGCACTAGTCATCAACCCAAAGAAGTCAAATTCAATGATCTTACAACCGCTCTCAGAAGAAGGTTGTCCGGGACCTGCTACAACCATGATCCCCCGTTATTCACCTGATAATCCCCGAGATCCGTTTTATTCCTTAATTGCCCTCTAGTTCACAACCGCTTGACTTGAGTGCGTGACAAACTGTTTTATATTTTTACTCGCTTGATAACTGTGGTAATATAAAATGTTCTCTAACTGGCCCAGTGATTAATAACCAAAAACAGACTGTTCGACAAACCAACTTTCACATGTGTTTGTCTTTTAGCAATATTTCGGAATGCGGACGCCTTGCGTCTCAAATTTCAGAACTAACAATAATCTCCTATACCATCAGACCGTTATTTGGGTCCAAGATTACGAATTAGATTGGACTTACAACATGGTGAACTGTCAGATGGATAATGGAACCTTATTCACCATGGCTTTAGGGAGAACCTATAAGGTTTTGCACCCAGATATACACTTTGACCGGATCAACTCAAAACTGGTGGGTTTAAATCTTGATGTGAATGGGAAACTACAGTCATATATGATTGGTGTTCAATTTACTCTGTTCAGTTCGTTTGCTTTTCACCATACGTCGGTAGAATGAAGGCCGACCATCTGGAAGAGATGGGACACAGAAGAAACCCAAGTCACAATCATCTTCCAAGTGCCTAAATATTTATTAATATCACTGAAGCTTTCCAAAACTCTTGACGCCCGACGAGCTCGAGAAGAGACTTCGTCATTTTATTTTATGTCGTCCCAAGTTTGTTCGAACCTTTCAGCTACGTTATCTACAAAGTCCAACATATGGTAAGCACCCTGAGTCGGAACAGACAAGTTCATCACTTTACTGTATCGCTGACCGGCCTCGAAATTTACGTAACTGAGATTTATCTAGTATAGTCAACATGTATCACCTAACATGAGAAAATATATCAACCTGAATACCAGTGTTAAAATGCCCGCCCGTCACCCTCGTCTTTAGCTGAACTGAAAGGTCGGATAATCCTCTACATGTCTTACATGTGTCTATCCAGTTCGAGGCATAGCATGCTTTGTTTGCACATGCTAACTGCGACTAGAGAAAACAACATGATGACTTGGCGATAGACATTGCCTCCAGGTATGACTACTGATGGCCCAACACAACTGCCCAGTTGGAATCCAAATGGTGCTCATTGGTCCTGACTAGAAACCATGTAGGGCACAGTCACAGTCATAACAAGCGATGGAACAGCTGTAATGTTCGTTGTCGTGGTTTTCTTCAGCTTTTACCTTACACGTATCTTTTCAGGAGGAACGGTTAATAACACCCAATAAATTAACAGATTTTGTAACACTACTTACGATGTGATACCGACGGGAACTCTTTCTTTCTTCAGCAATCTTTGTGTATCCTGCTGAAGGATTCCTCCTATTTTCCCCATTTATTCTGTTCATCACCTGTATTAACCTCATTTGTCTAAACTGGCACCTGTACTGTTCCCAGAGTTGTGTTATACTAAATGTTAGCATTAGTTGCATACTTACCGTGTGAATGTCCGAATTAACTACGTCACTGTGATGCAGTGACGTAAACAGCTGGATAGGCATGCATACTGGTGAATCAGCACCAATCTTCACCGCGAGATTGGTTGGTAGTTGGGCCATACTGAAAAGCTTTCAAGCTTGTCTTAGCAATCATGACTGTTTTTCTCTTCGAGGATATCTAAAATCGAACACATACAGCCCTCTTCTAATGTCAGCACAAAAATAAAACCTTCTCCGGATCTGGCATAGTATTACAACTTACAGTTTAGTGCCCGAGCCGTCTAGTTGGATATGTGTCTTGAACAAAACATTAGAGAGCAAGTATAACTGAGTCCGATTCTCCACCTTGAAGACAGCCGTCTGTACAAATCACAAAACCTACCCACGAAACCTTATAATTATGCCCCTTTGTGGTTAAAACGCATCTTTTTATTATAAATTCTTCTGTTATATGAATGTGCTCAATCAGGTTTATTGGACAGAATGCGCTCAGATCGCTTTTCATGCTAAACTACACACCAGCTGCACAGGTTGAAACGCTGAGAATGAGAATGAAAAATGTATGTCCTTGTCGAAAGCTTCGCAGTCACGCTGTTAATGATCAACCAGTTGTGACAGTCAGCACCTGATGGAGACAGTGTTGAAGAAAGCGAACAACTCAGGATGCTTAATTTATAAAATAAATTCCTATCTATGCGCTGTGAGAGTGGTGAACTCATAAAACTAAGGTTTTTCTAAGGGCGAATTCCTCTTCAGGACCAGAGTTTTCTCTTACAGGTAACTGCGTTTGCTCTTTTAAGGGCCATGTGGTTTAATATAAGCCCCGACACCTTTAATGATATTACTTTCCTGATATGGAACTTCCGGTCCTACGGAACGATTCACGACATGACAGTTATTTTGAGCTTGCACCTGGATGAAACACTGAATAACAACAGTCACAATCCTGCTGTTTTTTCAATCCGAAGCCGCAATATTTTCACTCCCAGCCAACATGCTGCCCTAAGATGTTGCCCTAAGATTTCACAAGGCAAATTACACTATTCTTACACGATTACCAACTGACACGTAAACATGGTCAGGTTTTTTTTGCTACAAATGACTGGAGGCATACCGGTAGACCACGATAGCCCAAACACAAAGGAGAAATGGAGGTGAACAAATTAACACAGACAAAGCGCACATCACCTCCGGTGAGTATCACCATATCTCAGTGTTGTGAAATCAGTGCCTCCTTATACGTGGTAGCCCTCGAACAATATCAGTAGATCGATACAGTGTTTTTGTCTTCACTTTTCGTTACACTGATTCAGGGAGGTTCACGTCCTTTGAACCTACTTTTAAGCCAACTGATGTTAGTGACCAATTTATGCGTGTTTTCGAGAAATTTTGTGCCATTCAGATTGAATAATCATCAGCTGTATAATGTGGGCTGATTTAGTCATTTCGTGTATGTTCCCCAAATAACAGACATGATTTAAGTCAAGCCAAATGAAACCAAAACCGGTTGTTTGTAGTGTGTCATCTTCGTGATTGTGGTCGTAAGAAAGATAAAAGACACAACAGTATCATCTGTATTAGATAGACACCACGGTGATAATACTGTTCCCATAATAGAATTCTTGATCACAGTTACGTCACAAAAACCTTGGATATAATTCATTCAAATTTCGTTGTAATTTGTGAAGATGTGTATCACGACTGTTGATCCAGTTTGGATCTACTCGTCCGGCACTAATCAGATGGCTTTGTACACCTCTCGATTAGTATTCTTGACCAAACCGCCCTTCTTTAATGAAACACAGTAGCTGATCGACCCACGCTTCAGATCGTGATGTTCACAACTTTTGATATTTCAGATAAGAAGCATGTACTTTTATACAGAATACTACAGACCACCCTTTAACCATAAAGATCGTCTAGGCGGTTTCGTCAAAAATCAGCCTTGCACCCATAACTGGGTTGTTTTGGTGAATTATTTATTCCGATTTACCATCCAAATACAATCACTTGATGAAACTGGAAGAAAGTGAACTCACATCAATAATACTGTGGTCTCTTGTGTGTAGGGAAAGTTGATAGAAACCTGCTTCTTCAGCGCTGATTGTGGTTGTAAGGTAGCCACTTGTTCTTTGTAATGAATTTCAGTAAATTTGGCCGGATGTTTATTCGCAAACAGAACACTTCTCAAGAGCTCTTGCCCAGACTTCAGACGGTCGGTCGTGCACAGTTCCCTTGTTCGATGAAAAATCGTTCGCACTCAACTACGTTTGGAGGCCACAGGCGGAAATGAAGAGATATGTAGGTACTGCCCACTTCATGTAACTTTTCGATAAATAGAACGACATAGTGCACCGTTCAAGCGCCTTGAAATAAGGACGTCTAAGAACGGTAATGGGGTATCTAACTGATGTTCGTGGGTGACACGGGGATTTCTCTGAGTGGAATCAAGCTCATATAAAATAACTCTACCTGTCATATCATCTGCCAGTTCACCTGCAGTTGCATTGACAGAACGGACCGAAACGTACGGCAGACTAGGGTGGAGCACATCCCCAAGTGACCAGTGCGAACAATGATCCAACGCGAGTCAGCGTACCAACACCCCAAGAGAAATCCGACGTCTTCGATTTCGAAACAACTGATCTCAACAAGTCATGTGGTTGGCCTGTTGGAAAAAAGGCGTTGACGCAATCAACTTCGTTACCGCGGCAGTAAACCCTGATTGCACTCACGTGATTTTCATTCATTTCAGTGTTTTGTCACCACGTCCTTAACCTATACAACCGAATGCTTTATGTAATCCTCCGATGAGAATAAACGAAATGTTGGAGTCTCACGATGCACGTTCTCTTTCCCTCTTGATGAACCGGAAGAACAGAAGTCAATGTTTCACATGTCTTACCCAAGCATACAAAAAACGGACGCTAAATCCTTCGTCGTTCAGTGATAAAACACCAGTGCTGATCTTTTGTCCCTTCGATGTGAAATCAGAAGTAACAGTCATTTGAGTTTGTCGCGAGGACCGCTGTTAGATATACCCATCCGTCCATTCTTGTACGGAATGGGTCACAGTGGTGTTGAGACTCATTTTCGGTTCACTTCTTTATGTGTTGTGTTTGTGGTTGACGGAAACGTACATCCTTCATCCTGTGATTTCGCAGTTCGGATTTATTAAGAAAATGTAGCGTTTCGATCTCGTAACCTATTATACAGGTGGTAGGAGATTGAACTCAAGCAGGATATGATCGTTAATCGATCAGCCGTTGTTACATACATGTATCCATCACTGGCAAACACATGCGTTAAGCCAACTATGCACTCCCCGACATTCCATACGTGTTGCAGTGAAGCGTGTGCTCCGTGTGCCCAATTGGGGATGTTACTCTGTCCATTTTGCTAAAAATTGTAATTCAGACTCACTCAAAGTATTATGTGAAAATCAGTCCGATCAAACTCACATAAGCACGATTATGGTCGACAAATTGAATGTGACTGGAACACTGATGGTTAAATACGTTTGTGCGAACCAGGATCTTATGCGCTTCTGTGCCTGTGTGTGTACAGGCCTATATAGATGAAGGTGGGCAATTGAAGAACTTATTTACGCGCACACTTAGGTCCAGTTGGCCTCTCGACTGGACTGCCAACCATTGACGAATCCCACCAAGTAACGAACTAACTGGTACACCCTTGTAGTTCACATTTATTAACGATAAGAGTTTACATAGTACGCCTGATTTGTACGCACGCTTCTTGTTCATTATATCACTCTTATCGGGGCTAGTGATGTTACTGATCTGTAGGTTGACTGGGCAACTGAGTCCGAATGTGGCATTTCTGCTTCTCTGATGTGACTCTGCAGCTCAGCTGGTAGACCACTTGCAGCGCATGGGCATGATATTTCTGTCGTTGATTTGTATCCAGCCGAAGTCCAAGGTTTCCTCAGTTTGATTTGTTCTGCAAAATTAGTGATGTTGTTGGTAGCTCGGGTTGATCGTTTAGACATCTAGTCGTTTTTTGAGCTTGCAAACGTTTCATCACCTAACGAGTTAACAGTTCTAGTGCATAGCTGTCTCGACTGATAGGTTTCAACGTAGAATTCAAAAATCTGAGAGCAATAGGAAGTACCGAGCCAAATCTAATGTCAAAAGGTGAACTCAGGCCAGACGTCGTTCAAAATATACTCATCTTCACGTTTAACCAGCCACGCACCGACAGCATAACCACGTATGGTGATAAAACGTTTGCGACCTAAATCTCACGCTGGACAAACGGAATATCTCAATTAGTCGTATTTCGCGCCGTCTGTGTCAACGATACTAATGTGCATTCACGTTTTTCAGCAAGCAAATATTTCAACTGCTTGAATCACGGGTAAATATCCAGTTTAAAACTTGATGGTAATTACTGGTCATTACCTTACAGTAATTGTCTCTTATATTGCAGCAGTTACACATGCAACATATTCAGCCTAATTGATCGATCATCCTCAAAACTGATGCTGCTAAGCTCATTCAACAGGATGTGAACAGGATTCTCTTCGCTCGATCACATGCACTTACACACGGTTAGCTGAATTCGTTTTCGAATTAGTCTGTCACGGTGACCGCGGTCAAAGGACGCCCGTATATAAACACCACTAAGAGTGGCTTGCGCTGAACCACCTGTGGTTCCATTGTAAACTCCAAAAGATAAGACTAAGAAGCGTGTGAGTATAGTCCACTCGGCCAGTGTTGGAAAGCCAGATGGTGTGTTAGTAGGAAAGTGTAACTCCTTTCATCCGGACGCAAAAGATGAGAGAGTGAAGTGATAGGATCCAAGCCGAAATGAAGGATAATCAATGCATAATATAGGGGGTGGCTTGAAATTGGAAAATACATTATTACACCCAAGACAGGGGAAATAAAAAAGATAAAAATTCAAGTTTAGACCGAGAGGTAAAAAAAGATATTCATTACACAGTGCACCAACAAAGCCGAGGAAGATAATGGATAGAAAGCCACCGCAGCCAAGGGTACTGAAAGGGAGAGTAGATGAATCGCCAGAGAGCGACGATTGTTAGCTGATACTGACGAAAAATGTAAGCAACTAAACCATTAGTAGAAGTTCAGGGAGTTGGATTATTTCGAATTGAACAATACCCACACTTGATCACAACCCTCGCATTCAGATGAGCCGGTCGGTTAGCTCACTTCGAAGGGGAGCGCTAAGCAGGAGCTTCACTCTCATTAGAGCTCATAAGTAATGTGTATCCTCGTCCGGACCGGAATTTACACTGCGGCCCTGATGCTCATGAGATTGGCGTGTTAGCCACAACGTCAGCAACCTCACAATAAGCCCAATCACAATTTTGTGTAATCAGTATTCAGCTTGCTCGATTAATGTAAGCACAAAACTCCTGTCTAAGTCTTCTTTTCGAAATGGATTAGTCGAAAAACTTGTTTGAATGTCAAAGCTGCGATCCATTGTTCTTCAGTTTGATATATTTAACTGCCAAAAACTAATTACGCTCAACGCACTCGCACCATGAGTACGTTGATGACCTACCAATCGAATACGGCCAGCGCATTCGCGGCCTTATTCGCCATAATGTCACATAGTTACGTCACCACGACCTACGGCGTTTGTGGTTCCTTTGCACATATGTTGCTTGAATTCACGGTCGCATAACTATCGTTCAGTGAATCTTCGACGCCCGTCCGCATAGTGTTCTTCCAGACGTTCTTGTTCACGGATAAGCTCTTCGGTGATCTAAAAATCGACATCACAGTGCGAAAGATTTACTTTAATAATAGACTAGAATCACAGATCCTATCCACCGGGGGTTAGCATTCCTGTTTTCGGTTGCCCTTAAACTGGCTGCTTCACAATCAGTTCGTTGACTATTCTACGAACATGTTCTAACCAGTGTAGCAGGTTGGCACAAGTACTGCTTCACTGTCGTCCTTGTCCATCCGCCGCATTGCTTGCGCGTTCGGAATCATGTCTAACCACTGAATACCAAAAATATGTCTTAGACAATGAAAGTGGAAGCAACCTGAATATTCACCTTCTGGCCAGCTGATGGGTTTTCCCAAGTGCGGAGGTTGCAATCAAGTGTGAGTGGTTGTCAGTGTTAAGTAATCTGGGTCTCGGAACTCTTAGTGGCGTTTCAACCCTATTCAGTTGTTTCACTGAAGCCAGTAACCCTAACCAAACTGAGGAGTCATAATCATGAGGTTATCGATTGGACTGAACAGAGCGGTTCTGCTTATTGTCTTTACAAAATGATCGGGTACGCTGAACACCGGTTACACAAGATTGTGGTTGGGCTTATTGTGAAGTTGCTGACGTTGTGGCTAACACGCCAATCTCATGAGCATCAGGGCCGCAGTGTAAATTCCGGTCCGGACGAGGATACACATTACTTATGAGCTCTAATGAGAGTGAAGCTCCTGCTTAGCGCTCCCCTTCGAAGTGAGCTAACCGACCGGCTCATCTGAATGCGAGGGTTGTGATCAAGTGTGGGTATTGTTCAATTCGAATTAATCCAACTCCCCGAACTTCTACTAGTCAATCAAATTCCGCTAGTAATATGTGCAAGTTTCACTCTCGCAAAGCGATGTGGATTGTACCACTGGACGGTAGACAAGCATTTTGCATCTTATCTTCTGGCTGGCGATTTTACAGATATCTCTTTCAAGGTGTCCGAAAGTGTCCTTAGCCTCTGTCGTGCGTGCCTAACACCGCAGTTCACAGACAAAACGGTCAACAGATTGGTGCTGAAATGGCAGATCTGTGAATCTATCCACAATGTATCCGATGATACCGATTCCAGTCAATCGCTTCGGTTCTTCCTTAGTGTGCACAAATGCTGCATTAGTATTTGCAGGCCGTTGCTTTGAAAAGACAAGTTGTGCAGCATGTTTGATAGCACCTGCTAGTGTGCAACTGAAACGCATCATTGGGTGTTCTGCTGTCATATAGATAGATATGTACATAAATATATGTATGTCGACGCCCGATGAAGCAAAATTTAAATTGTGTACTTTTCACACAACTTTTCAAACAGCTTGTCAATGTCAGTGCTCAATTAAGATCGATGGTTCCATCAGCTACTTTCGTGGTCTCTGTATTGAAAAACACAATTTAATTCAAGTGAGAGGTCAAATATAAATGTCTCAGACTCCGTAGTTCATTTTTTTATTTACTTCGTCAGAGACTTCATCTTAAGAAACTTTTATTACTGATACTTCCATTCCTCTTTTTCAGTGGGTGTTAAACCGAGGCTCATGCACTTTGTTCGCTCTGCATTCACACCATACGTAGCAGCAGATACCAAAACACAATTTTAACTACTAGCTGCCTCTCTTTATGCTATTAGAAGGGTCATCATCAAACAGCACGCCAAACTCGGTAGATCGCTTGCAATTTAGAACATTTTTCAGAATTTGTTTGACATTATTTCGCAGTTTGAATCCACCCTAAGCACTTCGTCTGTTAGGTGCTACAAGGTAAACTCTAAGGCTTAAGACAGATTGGGTTACACTTTTGATTACAGTAAATACAGTGAATCGTTAGTAAGAATACCATCAATTTCCGCGTTCTGTTTCGTATGAAAAATAATCAATCTCGTTTTCTCCAGATCAGAGCTAAATGAGTATTAGCAACATATAAGTTGGATGGTGCTCATATTCAGTCACAGCTATGGTGATTTGGTCATCTCTAGTGTATGGTCAATAAAGTACTGGTCAACTTGATCGCTGCTTAAGCACATGAACGTTAGTTTAACTCGGGATTGTGTTAGGGGTGAGCCTTACTGAGAAAAAGCTCACTTTCATTGTTTCCTCTAGGAAGACAGCGATTGAAAACTTCATCTGAATTCGAAACTCGTGAACAGTGATGGGTGACATCCAGTTCATGGCAATCAAAATTCCCGAATACCCATCAGTAAAGTTGACGCCCGACTACGAAAACTACTTCAGCGTTGGTTTCGTGTGCTCTTGTTGATGATTATAAACTAATGTAGGCCCACTGTCCACTTCTAACCATTAACTTGTTTTTAAGGAAGAATTTATGTCAAGATGATGGACGGGTTAGAAAATTCTGTTTAACGTCCAAATAGTTCTGAGGTGAACATTTTGTTTGCAGGTTGTCCGGCTGGTCATTTTGGAAACCAAATAGTCCCTTTTTTGGATTGAGCATAAACGAACACGAAGCTTATTGTACCCAGTAACAGTCGAGAATCGGACACACCCAGACACTACCCAAATCTCAAACCACCCACGATTGAATGTTATTGCCAAAAAACCCCGCCACATGAATCATCGTGTACGCAGACCATCCTCCAACCACATTGAAGCCCATCAAGTGCTTATGTGGTTGCTATTTGGGTCAAAGCTGCTTGGTTAAATTATTCCAGTCCCTATCAGATATCTTCAAACCAGTCTCACCTAGTCCACCGACTCCCGTCAAACTGTCAACTCCGTGTCGGATGGCACCAAATAGGCCGGGCAATCAGACTTGGCAGCGAACATGACGATTACCCACACCGAATCAGTGAGTCAGTCACTATAGTACGGAAGTGTGTCACAGCGATGTGGGTGCACCGAATAGCTAGGCCTAGTGACTCAGTCCTCCTTGTCTTCGTGGGTCCGGCATCATACTCTCTCACGTATGCTAATATAACGTTCTGCACCAAATGCCTGCATTCACCCTGAGTGAATGCGTGTTTTCGTGGCATTAATAGAAGTTTTGTGTGAAACTGTGACGCACTATCCAGGTTTAAACCTAGACAGACTTTGAAACTCGTTTGAGTTGCACAGGTTGTAGCTCAGCCAAACATTTTGCCGAAAAAAAGTAGTTTAAGGCTGCATAGTAAGTGATACCTAAACAAACAATTCACGCAGTACGTATAACTAGTTCCTTTGCGAATGCACGTACCTTATTAAGGGTCCTTGTGTTCTCCAGAGTATCATGAGGTACTAAGACAGAAACCTTTCCAGACAGTTTTTTATTAGATTTAACCCTGATACATTAGCTTTTCGTCCAAACAATTGCGTTTCTGCTCCCCAAGCTTGACTCACTACTTTGATTGTATACCAACAGTTTATAATGGCCTCACGGTATAGTTCATATGTTATGGTAACTATAAATATTTACTTTGTGCTGCAATTGTTTAACGCAACTTTCTTGCATTGTACAATCTTAGTAGCACCATGGTAAGATAGATGCATGCCGACCGACTCTCCTGTCGGCTAGTGGAGCTATTTAAAGACTCTGTAAGGATCTTCCCATTAGGATGTTTAGCTCTGGTACACTACAGACAATGTTACAGTTCCCATTCCTATTCGGAAACTAGTGAATGACTTCAGTGAAACCATGCTGATGTGCCAGCAGTATCTTGCAAAATTAAAGTTGTCTTTCCACCAGCCAGGCACCATGTTATCTGAGCTAAAACTTCAGATTAATGCACAGTTGCTGCTTTCATGAACATCTCTGCGACGAATTCCTCCGTTTTGTTTTCTAAAATAGATTAGTGAAGTATACGTTCGTTTTAATTTGGCCTGTCAGCAAATTTTAGTTAATCGCTATAGGTTTATCAATCCCAGGTGCTCACATATGACTTTGTTTTGTCATACTTTCGAGTGAAGCAACGGAGGAGGAAATGCTTTAAAAAAAGTTTCAACATATAACCTTATTGTTACCTATCACTAAGTTAGCAGTTACCGTGGTGTAGGGTTTTCAGAGGATATAAATCTAGGTTCCATGTGAAGCAACATGAAAATGGTGGCTGGACGAGTGACGGGCGCCCACCACAGGTCACTTTAGCGCTAATCATCGCCTACAAATAAACAATCAGTTTGTATTAACTCTAGGTGGTTCATTTTTCAGTCAGTGTATTTAAACGAATATACGGGAATTTCAAGTCAAATGAATCGTCGTTTACCTACGTGTGGTGAGTGTCGACAGGGTGTAAGAAACTCTCCTGCCCATTTGTAGTATCACTCATCCATAGGCAAAAATATTGCTTAACAGATTAAGGTCAATATGCGATTTTAATTTGACTAAGAAGTTTTCGATCGGTTTTGCTATTTCATCAACCGTCTACTGAAACATAGACAGTTGGTCAAATATCGACATCCGAAGATCGTTTAGATTACTTGGTATTCCAACGGCTACAATGTTCCAGTGATTGTAGTTTCGATCACATATTTGCCAAGTTCAGGTATATTTGAGGGAGATAGCATTTGGCACGCTGTGATCAGATAACAGCATCTTACGCATCAGAACAAGGGGACAGAGGATGAAATTTTCCAGCTACACAAAGGACAAGACAATAATATGTTCGGAACATGCATTTGAAAGTGCTTAAACAGGGAGGGAATGATTACCAAAGCAGATATAATTTCAGAATCAACCTTTTTCCAACATTTCAGAAAAACGTGGTCCATAATTAGGACAACTGTGACGGACTGAGTTGTACCTTTCTATCTGCCCACACTAAACCGCCAAAAACACGGTGACCATTTACTCTATGTCCAGTTTCGATTGTAGACTTCATTAGGAGTGAACCTGGGCTTAGTTCGTCGCTCCCGATATCCATCCAGTTCACTAGACGTCAGTGTCCCAAGTGTGCTGAGTTCTTGAGTCTTTCTGCTAACTGCTTTTCTATCAAAATAAGATTACTACAACTGTAAGGGACATAGGTTGGTTTGTTAGGTCAATTCTAGTAGGAAGTCACGTCCATCCACGGCTTCCTCTTTTAGGAAAAAGCTCTTCTATGTAATTTATTGTGTCGTACACAACGGAAAGGCCAAACGTAGGTGCAACGATTTATCTGATTTGGCCTTGTGTACATGAATATATCCCTGTAGGGCCGTCTGGTCTTCAAACTATTACGCCATTATGGAACGGAGATCAGCCACCCAGCTCTGTTCTCACTGTTAAGTTTGCTTTCAAATAAGCCTGGTACCGGTTCAAAAATAGACTATTAGCGTAATCTGGACAATCGGAATGAACAGTAGATCATCAGTACACCATTTGTACAACACTGACCTTGAATTACTCCCACGGAACTCAGCCCCCAATTTTGTTATGAAGAAGTTCGCTAAAATTATACTTACTTACTTAGACTTACTCACTTACCGAAAAATGTATTTGACTGCTGGACCTCACGATAGTTGTGCATAGCCATAATAAGTATCACAATCCGGTATTCAGATGGAAAAATGGACTAGTACCTTTGGAGTAAAGTTGACAAATACTGCCACCTGTTCCGTAAGATGAAATACTCGCTAATTCAAAGGAATTCGTCAATTTTTATTGAACATCTACACTTCCGGGAAAGTTAAAGAGTTAAGACTATTTCACAGACTGGAATTTACGAATATTTTTATCGTCGGTTCAGATAAACCAGCTAATTAACGGCAGTCCACATTTAGCTGAATTGTACACAGATACGGGAGCTTGAAGTTGAACAGTAGGCTTATGGATTTATGATGTTTCCCACACTTGTGAGTTGTGCGGGAGTCCGTTGAGCTGGTCGAATTAAATTTATCAGTCCTGTTGATGTCGTTTCTGTATCCCTCTTCAGTTCCAACCAATGTCCTGCTCCATTTTCCGAAAGTTCTCGGGAAATTAAGGAACGAAAATCCACATGTATGGCACCGGATGTCGAAATGTGTGTTACTTTTCTGCGCATAATTCTGGTCTTGTAATTTTTTATTCTGTTTTGTTTTAAAAATTGTTTGAGTTCATATGTGGTTGGAGTGTACAATATGTCAGGTTAGAAGACACTGTGTGATTCAGGTTCTTCCATTATTGTATTTAAACTGATTAAAGCATTCAGCTTCACCAGATTTCAAACATGCATGTCGGTACAATAGGAAGCCTATTCGCCAACTTTCTCATGGACCATAACATTTAATTTGAATTGGGCTTAAATTTGAAAATCTGTATAAAACGGTCGCAAATTGAACTTCGACATGTATCTTAAGATTGACGGTAGCCGGCTGGTCAGTTTGCTTTCACAGTACCTCAACAATAACATTATAGTTGTTTCGGAACTCGTTAATCCACAGTATATATGTGGGATATTTTTGAGATGGACTTCGGAAGGCAGATGTATTAATTTTGATGACTGCGCTGAGTAATGTTCCATTAATTCCGGGACGAGCATACGATGGCATCTTGAAGCCACCTGACAGAAAACCAGTACCAAATTTTTCCGATCGTTTGTTCTGCATATAGCCTCTCAGGTAAGCAGATTTCAACTGTTGTTAACTAACTGTCCATCGACATCTTCGTACTATCGCGTGCAACTACCATCACCGACGGATAAGCAACAATAGGTTAAAGAAATGGGCATTTGGTTGCGGTAGTCGTCAGACCAGTCCGTGTTTATGGATACCAGCTAATCAACTATCCCTCTGAATAATCTCTACCGATGCCACAGCTGACTGGTGGAGTGATTGAATGAAAACAACGCTAGGTTATTCACTGAAGATGGCAGACATCGACCTCGCTGGAGAGTTCCTGGTTATCCTAGCCTTGTAGAACACAGGAGAACTGGTGGCAACTAAGTGACAACCATGTTTGGAAAAATGCTTTCAGAAGTGATGACAAGAATGAGTGGTAGTTCTGTATCTGCCGCAACTAATAATTACTTCCTGTTATCGCTTAACGCTTGTGTTTTACTAGTGATGATAATATTACTTATGGTTTATTCTAGAACAGAATCCTGACTGACTTTACCGAACACATGTTGAAAGATGTGGTGTGTGAAAACTTCAAACAGACCGAAGATAGATAGGTTAGAAAAACAGTTTCATCACAAAGTTGATTTGTCAAAAGTCAAAGAGGTGCGTTATCTCCCTAACTTTTGCGTTGTACGGAAAACCCGATAATGTCATGTGTCCGTCACACTTGCAAAAATCGGTTGTGTAACACTATAACGAACATGACGTTATGATTAAACAATAACATTGTCATCATTCTGCTATTGAGGACATTTGACAAGAATGCATTAAATGAAAACTGATATTGTTGTGCTGGTCTAATCACTGGGATTTTCCGTGAGCGATGGGTTATATAATAAGTTAAACGGGCGTGTATGATTGATGACTAAAGTGGATCCATTTATCTGCGTTCAATCTCCAGGCACAGTGCGCTCTGAAGGATGACAGACTGAAGGATGACAGACACTTGGCATGGACAATATACGCTCCGTTTGTCGCCGGCGGCCATTCCAGACATAATAGTTTGACATGTAATGTTTATTATTGTGTTATACTCGTTTGTCTGTCAGCTAGATAATTTAGGTATGGAGTGGAGCAGCAATCCACCATTTCGAAAAACCCGGCTGTCTCAGATTCTATCATACCAGCGAATTATCGAGGGGGTCGTTGTTTTACTAGCCGTCTACAGACCTACATATATTTTGGGAAGAGATAGACTGGCAGTAAACTTCGAGCAGACAACTAATTGCACCTAACAGTCACTAGTTTTAAAATTCCAAAAACATAATAGGATGATGGATGGGGAATTCCTCGGAAACGTTTAAGGCAAATGAAAAGGAAATCGGCCAAAATTTAGGGTATTTAATTAGAACTAACTCCCTTACAAACCCACACACCCTATAAAAGTTTGGCACACTTTCAGTATTCCCGTGAGCTTTGACAAGGCAGAAATGTTTCAGGGAAGTTTGCAGCCATGTAGAGACGTAATATTTGAATGACCTTTAGCAAACATGGTGCTTTTGATGGTTTAGTACAAAATCAAATTGTCAGGTTCTCACGGCTCCCGCTATGTAGAGTATTTCCATTTGAGTAGCCCTGGCTGGATTGCGTGACAATCAACAGACCACCCAAAAGGCTTCGTCAATTTTCACTCTTGACCATATTAGCAATGACAGTGTTGGTGACTAATCCTGCTTCACTGCGCACGATCAATGTAGGTGGTCTCACCGGTTTCTTGTTGTCAGCCGTCTTGGTGCGTGACTGATAAAGTCTGCTCTACAAGAGCAAGCAAAAGTGAATGCACAGCCACATGAAATCTGAAACGACAGTCTGTGTTACGTAACCGGATAATCAGGCACGGAGTTCGGGTCTGAGACGTATGCTCTGATTAAAAACCTGGCGTTTCCGGATTCACCTTTTACAATTCCGTATTATTCTTTGAAGCATCTGCTACTTAAGCATGCCCAACCTGTCAACTTTGAGGCTGCGGAAAGAGCGAACTTCCACACTGTAATCAGGAAAGAAAACCAAAAATTCCGTGTGTTTATTCTTCTATTCCCAACTCGAGTAGCGAGGTGTAATTTCAATGATCAACCACAGATTCATCCAACAGAACGATTATTGTCCCTAGTCCTCAATAAAAGTTGTTACTATTGAAGAAGGCGTCTTTCCAGTCTGTCAGTGCTGTCTGTGAACAATTCCAGGATGTAAAGGCCGTAGTGAATGAAGAATCAGCTGTTTAACATAACGCCAACAGGGTTGGAAAGTAGGCACATCAACAACAGTGACAGTCCAAAAAGGTAATTTGCCAGAGAAATACGGCAGTTGAACATCAATGTAATCTGAATCCTCTCCAACATTGCGATAAATGTGAGTCATGTGTTCATAAGCATTCTCGACTTACCTGTCCACCTCGCAAATCCAAATGTCGCGAAATTGGTGGAATAGGCTATACTGGAGCCGTCTACAGTAGTTCGAAGACACGTTTTGTCCAAAGTTCCTTACGAGAGCAAAGTGTCCCACCTGGCTTCCAATCCACTGCTCTTACTGTAATTCTTAATAACTCAACACAATCGTTTCCTGTTAATGTTGGTCCCAAACACTCCGCTATTATCGATACGGGTAGTTTACTGATGAGTAGTAGGAGATTTGTTTTATTTTCAAGTTGACCATCACTCACATTTGATAACAGCGTTCGCATTCAGATAGACTTTCCAGCCAGCCTCTTTCGAAAAGAAGCACTAGACTCGAAGTTTATATGAGAACCATCACCCATGATGCAATCCATCGACAATTCGTCAAATACTCTGTAATGATCCATTCGAGAATTTCGTTACAACCGTGTGCAGAAAGTGGACGCAACCGGTGTTACTCGACCCAAAAAGACACTTCGTTTTGATATTGACATTAGTATCCACATAACAACTGGTGTGCCTTTTGATAGGCAGACGGTAAATATAGCAGTTGTATATTGNTATAATATATATATATATATATATATATATATATATATATATATATATATATATGGTTTTCATTACCATTCCGGGGTCCTCAACTTTCTTCAAAATTTGCGAAGCAATTTGTTCCATGGTCTCAGACCAAGAAGCTCCTTCTGCTCAATATACGCCTTCGGTGACATTGAATAAGCTGTCGCTTCTACGCCAATAAAAACATGCTTAACTTCAACCAATAGATCTGTAGTCCGGCTGTTCCACATTTTCGTTCAGTAATTATATCACAGAGTCACTCATAACTTCCATTTTTCAGGAGTTATGTAAGTTTGACTGATCACTGATAGTAGACTACATTTTTCCATCGTGCCAGAATTATTAGTGGCGCTGAATAATTTGTATTAGCCTAGTCTTTTCAGCAGTGTCCTTTGCCCCTCGCGTTGTGAAGGCCTGTTGGGAGTCCCGGTGGTTACCACATTTTTATTGATGCTTCTTATACTACGTTTAATTTGTGAGTAGGCTGACTCGCTCTACAAACAAACGGCCCAATTAGTCGATAACCAGGTTAACACATTGTTACGGGCAAGTTGTGTTACTCTCGATCTATCAACAACATGTTAAACACGACGCCCAAATTGTTTGACTTCATTCGTACTAAATTTGTTGCGGATATCTTACATCTGGTTCAACTCATCCTCAGCGAATTCGATAGTGGAATACGACCTTCCATGTGTCTACGATCTCTTCTCCCCTGAATTGTCCATTGTTCGTGCTAGTGCGTCATTCACGTACTAGGTCGTCGTGTGATATCATCTATCTGATTGACTTCTTATCGATGCGTCTTCAGTACCTTAGATAATTGCTCTAGGCACAAGCGTTCATCAATTCACTCAGCCCGCGTATCCGAGAGACCGAGCTGCTGGTTTCGGGCTCACACCACATAGCGATCTCAACATTGCAAAATTGTTGGTTAGTTGCCTCGCCAACTCTCCATCGGACATGTGTACGTATGCGTATTATTCACTGTTGTGTGTAGGGTGATACTAAGCACGATTTCCTCTGCGACTGCGAAACGTTACTTCACAGAATGGAGGGGCGTATACCGTTCTTGAATATTCCGTCACGGATGTTTTTGCTAACTCACACAAGTGCTGTATTGCCAGTCTGTTCTGTACGCATGATTCTGTGTACGCCTGCTATGAGAGGCTTGATATGAACTCAATGCCACTTTTCTCGGCCTTGCAACTAATTGCACGCAACGAATATTCGCTCATTTCCTACAGACTCACCTATTCTTTCATCATTCAAGATCGTTAAACCTAGACCATTTTTAGCGTTGTTTAAGGCACTCGCGCGCTTCCGAGTGTCGTTGAGTGCACTGGGGCCCACCTCGTGCTTCTCATCTTACTTCTGTTGGTTACAGCCTTCGGTCCCAGATTAGGCTAAAACTAATTGCTTGTCTTATTTCCTAACATTGCTGGGAATACACGTCCGATGCCTGACGGGACTACGTTTCAGCTGCTCTTCCGGAAAGGCGTTTTAAATTGTTAGTGGACGAGGGTGGAGCGCGTACCCACTTGTCCATTACAACAGACAATCGACAAGTAGGCATTATCTGACAGCGCACTCGTGTCTCCTGCTCTCATGGAAACCCAAAGTTCATATACACGGTTGTGCACCTGTACTCTCGCCGGCCTCTGAAAGGTTTTTACAACATTTTGTACTTCATAACTTCCATTGTTCTTTGCCATTTTTATCTTCCTCAAGTTCATATGTACACTTGATGTTCAAAACAAGTGAATTGAATGGTTCAAGGTCGCTAGCTGTGCATTCTCTTTGTACTCCGTGTTGCCTGTTTGCTGATTTCTGGATTGCTAAACACTAACGGAATCAACCGTCTATTTTTACATATCTCCGGATTGACCTGTCGTCACAATCATCTCCGCTGTGAAATCAAAATCCCTTTAGTGCAACATGGCAGATCGTTTACATTGGATTACTTAGTTCGCTGTAGTGGAGCCCAAAACGAACATGCCGTTGCAAACTATTGCGAATCAGTTCCTTTTATTTTCATCATATTTTGGCTTCGAGTTCATACTTTAGCTTTATATTGTGTTTAGATATACCACACTTCGTCTTCCCCACAAAGCGTTTCACCTTAGACATGAAGCCCTCCAAAGGAGCCGACCAAAGACTGTGCGATGGGCCCGGCTGCTCAGCAGGGTCACACACATGAAATACATGACGCACATACCAGAAAACTTTGTCATCACCGTGAAGAATGGAATAACTGTAACTTGCAGTCGAAACCAGCAAGCGCGCACGGAATGAATTTGAATTGCGTAACAGAGCGTGCTGCTGTGTTGCTGGCGACGTGTTCGTTTCCGTTTATGTAAGCCTTGTGCATGGATTACTGGGCCTTTGTCTCATGTTTGTTTGTGTTGTTTCCTTTCACATGACTCTCGCTGGGACCCCTACTTCGGATGAACGCCGCCCTATCGTATGCTCACCTTGCTCCGAAGTTGGTCCGCAAGTGTTACAGACATGCAGAATAAAAACAGCCGGTTTGTATGTTACATAATATGTGATTGGTTAAGAAAATGGCAGAAATTCGTTAGGCACAAGCAGTTGCGTGACTGAAGAGAGTGACACTGAGTTCGTAGTATAATGTAGTGACCTGAAGATAACCCCGGTCTGCCTGTTGTACGAGTTCCAAAATCCTAGTACATATCGTACATAGAATCGTAAAGATCTTTGCCTAACATCTGTTTACTGCATGCGATCGCGTTTGTTTATTTGCATGTTTGTCGGACTATGCACGCCAATGGCGCCATGCACACTTCCGGCTTGCTCGTGCGCTCGACGGTCGGGGCCTCAACTCCCCTGGCTACTTCTGTGTATCGGTGTCGTTCAGCGTTGCTCGAGACTTAATGTAATTATCAAATAATAGACGTTTGGTTTCTCTGAGTTAATCGCATTCTTATTCTGCGTCTGCTATTTGTTGCGTATTCCCTGGAAATTGTTAATTTGCACCCAAACAGTGAAAATAGGAGATAACAGCTCAACGCCCAGACCAGTCACCAGCGGAGTGATTCAAGGAAGCGTCCTGGGACCGTTGCTCTTTCTTATGTGTATGGATGATATATGTAAAGTTATCAAACATGGCAAACTATTCCGATTCGCTGATGACATCAAACTTGTCTATAGTTTTCCTACTGGCGATCTCAATTCTTCTTTAGGAAATATACGGGAGCACATCATGTCATTAGAGTCTTGGTGTCAAACCTGGCTGATGAAATTCTCAGCCAATAAATCCACCATTGTCGCACACGGTTGTCATATACCAGAGGACTTTATAAAGCTGGATGGTCATGCTATTCCAACTGCCAACTCAGTCCGCGACCTAGGTATACGTTACTCAAACTCATTCAATTTTGCTGAACACATTTCTTTCCTAGTAGCTAAAACTAAGCGAACGATTGGATACATCAGGCACTCATTCTTTTTTCCTGCAGCTCGACTGCACCTTTATAAGCTGTGCGTACGACCCCAACTTGAGTACTGCACGTTCATATATAGTCACTTGCGCAAGTCTGATAGGCTAGCTCTGGAAAGTCTCCAACGTGCATTTACGAAAGGTTTAGTGGGTTATCCGCCTTCGTTGAACTACAGAGAACGATGCCAGACGCTTAAACTGGATCCTCTTTGGCTACGGCGTCTCAAGCTAAACCTTGCGCTCATGTATAATCTAGTTTATAGCAATAAATTTAAGGTAAAACTCGCGATTCGCCTTCAACATAGCTCAAAATACAACATCAGGAACAAAGAGTTCACTTTGGCAACTCTTAAATCCCGTAGAAAACTCCGTTCAAATTTTTTCCTAGTGAAATATACCTACATTTGGAACAAACTCCCACATGCAATTAGAACCAGTAAGAATATACATCAATTCAAACGAAGCTTAGAAACTTTCCTGACATTAAAGAACGTCATGTTGATTTTCAAACTCTGCCTGCCTGAAGACGATATCTTTGAAAACGGACCTAATAACATCTAACCATCTGATCTATTCTAATAATAACGGAGGGTGAATCTATACCACAGGATGTGACACCACACACTTCGAACTGATGAACGCTATGAATTTAGCCATTTGAGAAATTCCTCATTTCGAAACTTATCATTTCTCCAGCAGGATAGATCTTGTACACAGCTTTGTCGAAAAATTGCAGCTGCATAATAAAACTACAGCCAACATATGGCATCTTAAACATCCCCGTTAGTAGTAACAAAACCATCCTGGTACTCTCACTCCATACTCAACGATTATCAGCTCTGTATAGCTATCAATCACTACGCAATAGCTGTGCAAGTTAAAACAGTTTAGAGAATATATATAGCTCAATCTGTTCGCCTCATATGATTACATATAAATACGCCATGAAGCCTTTCAGTGTGATGCACCGACGCCTATGTTCGACAGTTAGCCCGTGTGCACCCTATAGTTATAACATTATTATCTATGGCTGGACGACCTATAGTGAACAGTATATGGAAGTGTCGGAATGTGTTTACTATATGTGCATGATTACCTCATTGCTTTCGGTTCTGCTTCAGCAGAAGTCCTCTCCTTGCTGTATGTGCGGATCTAAAGGTAAGCGTTATGCAGCATGGTAGGTGAGGCATCACTTACCGTTACTAGTGACGTCCGTGAAATTAGCTTCCAACACTTTCACTCGGACTGGCTTGCGTGGAAGAACAACACAAAACTTATTCTCAGAGGTATCCAGGTCATCTGTATGTAATGGTGCTGCACAGGGTCTCTTCTTATGTTTTGAACGTCAGAGGCGGCGCATTTTTTTAGGCGGATGCAACCGAATCACCATAGTTGATGAAATCATAATGTATCTGATGAGAGGGTTGAAACTGTCCAGTGCAGGATCGGCAGTGCGATATATCAGCATCATTCATGTATTCTAAATGGAAAATTAGCCGGTCGCTATCGTACTGATAACCATTCATATCAACGGGGCCACCACAATATCCACAGGGCCTCCCCATCTTGGCTGTTTTGCATTTCAAGGCAAAGGAAGGTGGAGGTCGGACTGTGGTAAGGCCGCCTCAGCTTTCTCAATGGACTGGTGCATGAAGGTTTTGATAGCCTTGAAAATGCGACTTCCTGTCCTGTGGTTTACATCCTGCAGCTCGGCCAGCCCCTGAGTGGGCAATTTGTAACCTACTTGAAATGCATCACTACCGTCGACAGTGACATTCCGGTGGAACATATTGCTTCTGAACAGACTGTGTTCAGCAAACCACCGTAGGTGGATTAAGAAAGGGTCTAGAACAAATGCGATCATAGTTATTAACACCTTACTGTGTGAATAGAAGTACTTTTTGAATACAGACAGCATATTAATGCATAGTAACCAAATGGACCTGTGGGAACTGCATTCAAACGGGCCATCACTGATGTTCAACGTAAACAGTGTACACTCATGATTTACTCGAAGTCACCAATTGATACTGCATAAAGTGCAATCACCTTGAACTTCAGCACCCGGTGGCTGGCGAACGTCTCGGCCAGGAGAGTATAATCTTTATGTACATGTCAACGATTACCACCGCATGGTGGTCACAAACGTAGATGCACTGCATCCCAAACTCGCGCATTACCCACTCGCTGTGGAACCAACTTTTACTGCTGGATGTGGACAAATGGTCTCTTCGGTGAGTGCGCTTCTTCGGTCGCCTATTCGCATCCTCCAGACGGCTGTTTGTTCGAATTCCAAACAGAACAACATTTGACTGTACATGGATGGCCCGAACAGGCTTTATGTGAAGCCAATCGTACACAAGGCACGTCATGAAGCTCAAGTCTATTCGTCTGATTATTGCCACATCTCGGTTGAACCTTCAGAATAAATCGACGAAAGTGTTCACTTACTCTTCCGAATTGTCGCGAGTAACCATGCGAGGGAGCGAATATCGGCTTCCAAATGAATTTGTCTGAATGGTGACTGCAAGGGTGATTAAATCAACTTGTGTTTCCTCACAACATCCCAAACATGGACGTAGAATGACATTATGTCGCACCTAAAGACCGCTCGTGCTGCTTGCATCTCGGCCGCTATTCTATCCATCATGAACGGTCTAACAGGTACGTAGTCTCCCATCACCTCACGGAATGTTCCAAACAAATGACGCATACATAACGGATCGTCCATGATCCATCTCCTTTGTAACAAGAAACTGACAGAGCTTCAGGCTACAGCGGCAATGTGAACTGATAGAGGAACTACTTATGGCGGTTGGTTCAGTGCGTGTTATCGAAGTTTACCACATCAGAAAAGCGTCCAAACAACTACACTTGCTACCTCCGTGCAAAACATATATGCGTGTACCTGTTATTGTCGCCTTTAAAGACACGCAGTACGCCGTTTTCTTCTATATGGTTTGGAACTTGTGGCAGATTTTTTGCAACTTTAATGTGCACACTTACTTAGCGCCGGAGGTTTCAACGTATGAAGGTTGTTGCAAATATCCATGGTCGCTATATACTTGCCATAAACATCCGCGGCATACTGCTTCAACTGAGCAGTTAGTGTGCTGTACTCGAGAAGATGCCTCAGTTCGCTCACTTTACTCTCAGCGAGCCGACGATTTGTTTGATGTGCATCGTACAGGAAGGAAGTTATACCTTGGTTGGGCTCCAACGTAAAAGATCTAACAACCAGCATGGTTTTTCTCCTGACGACGCTGGAGCGTGACTGACAGCATGTGTCAGAGTAACTATGCAAATAGAAGTAAGTGGACTCAACTCACTTAACTCGTCGTAATCCACGGCTCTCGATATTACGTCGCTTGTATTTTATATACTGGCACGCCACCCACCACGTAAGCTCATCAGCAATCACACTCACATTATCATAATTCAAGCGTCTATCGCCTGACGTTTTGCTTCCAAACTACTAAACCCGATGGGAATCAAAAATTTCCGATCCTCGAAGACATTTATGAGGCTCCGTAAACAACCCACCATCTAAAATAGAATGCAGAACGGAATCGAATTTCTCGGCATTGGGCCGACAGAATACGCATCAAGGCTCACCCCATCAAATTTACATAAAATACACCGGTTATCAACAAGGGAGGTCAAATATCAATCGAAAATGAAAAGCTAATTCACAGAAAAACACATTTGCACCGTCACAACTTCATCCACTGAAAATTTCGATCTCGGCGCCAAATTAAGGACAAATCGATCAACAGTCGACTAAGCCTCGTGATCGCTTCTGTCACGGAACTTGATGATTTTTTAATTCCTGAGCGATTTCACCGAAATATCTCCCGATATCCACGGATGTCTCTTTTTATTGCCGCCAAATGACAGATTTCACTACTTACGGATAAATTCCATCCAGTAGCCCAGTGGTGGTGGTTTGCGGGGTTTACTGTGACTCCATGTAAGATCAAATGTTCCAGTTAGTCGCGAGTGCGCATACGTTGTTCAGTCTGTGGAGGGCTAGTCACCAAGATGCCATTCAGATAAGTGTAAGCGAAATCCAAACTGCATGTGACTTCGTAGGTGAGGCGTTTTGAAGTTTGAGCTGAGTTGCTGAAACCAAGTGGCACTAGACGAATCTCGAAAAGGTAAAAAATAAAGGCAGTTTTTAGTATAAGATGTTTCATCACCGGGAAATGGTATCAAGAGCGTGTCACATTTATCCTGTTCAAAGTGGTTTCTCTATATGAGCAAATAGTTAAGTACTGCACGTGATAGGTCAGGTAATTGTCAGAAACTGCGGTACTCGGTACTTGTCGAAAAGGACACAATCGTATGATTTCTTCAGGACTAAACGCATCGGTGACACCTACGAGCTCTGGAGGTGGTGTATTATTTGGGGTGTTGGCATGTGCTGGACTTTTGCCCAGCCACCTTCAGTTAGCCAGGGACGAATCGTTCAGGCCCACGTTAAGACGGAAGATCCTTTGGTATGGATGTGATGCAAAATATGGTAGATCAGTGTTGGGATGTCGTTCGTGGCATGAACGATTTTTGGGAACTCACCGAAGAGGCCCAAAAAGTGTGTAGCGGCTGCAGTTTGGAAATGTATGGGTGGTGTGACCTAAACTGCCACGCGCAGGCCGGGTATGCTCAGCCTATTGATGGAATCGGTTAGCACCCGACTTCTTATATGGACAGCAAGGTCTAAAGGCCGGAGGAAATCCATCGTTACTATAACAAAATATACCGCGGTGGTCATGAACACCCAACGGAATTTTCGCTGACGACTTAAACTGAGGTTCAGCGAGCGCTTCCCGTAAATGGTCATGGGGATGCTGTCGGTAAACCAGAACTTTAGGCCGCGGGGACTTGACACCTCGTCTTTTATAGACAGAAATGTGTTCACCTGTGCCTCAGAAAGAGTAGGCGTTTGGTTTCGGTTTCTGTATTCTGCACAGAGATCAGACGATTAAGAGACAGTTTTGAGGGTGCTGTCTGCGTTAGATAGCGCCCGTTAAACCTGTATCATTTTGATAACAGTTGGTTGCAAGACACGGTGTGGTTTTGATGTGGGTCACCGAAACGCTTAAAATCCCAGCAACAGTCAGTTGTTGCCGCATTATATGTTGCCTGGATGCTTTACTAGGTTGAAAACGTGACAGACAGCCCCAGTAAATTGCGTTTAGGTCGCGCCACAAGACGCTGACATCTGTTTTTTAGTCTTCGATGCCTTTTGGATCTCGTTTCGGGAGTGGCCGACTTGTGAGGACGGCACTTTCCAGTATATAACATGGAACAGGATTTAGCACAATCAAACAACTATACAATTGTTGGAAACGCCCACATACTTCACCAGCGGCTCTGACTGTCTAGTCGATGATTTGCAAACAATAAACACCAAACATTTCTTGCGTCGCTTGTGACAATCTTCCATGTCAGAGGTCCCGAAGAGAATATTCGTTCATGTGTAAACTGCCAAAAGGTTGTCGCATCCCTGGCAGAATGCTAATAGGGGGTTCATCACTCACTTTGAACCGCGGTCGAACATTACCTGAGATTATGAACCGGTTAGGGGCTGCTTTTCGTGCTTTATTGCTTACGTTCTGCCGTTTGGTTTACTATGATGTTACGAAGGTACTCAGTGGTTTCACCCGGGAGCCTGGCTAAAGACTGACAGAATTTTGTTTGCTTTTGTTGAAAAATACCGTCTCTAACTGAGCAAACCACCGAAGGAGCTCGTATTCATAAACGAGGACGCCACTAAGTTATTGTTACCGCAGGAGAGACTGTCAAGTCGGTGGATGAAAAATTGGGACATGGGGCAGTGATCACACTTAGAAAAGGGCAAGTGATTACCGTGTGAATATTTTGTTTGAAGTTTCCCTTATAATTGCTATCGGTGATACTATTATTCTATATGATCTGGCCACATCGCACCTACGTCCAAGTCTATCTCAAAGTATAATTATATTTACGAAACATAGTGACCAAAACCATTCGTCATACAAGATCCGCTGGTGCCAAAGCCACAATATCGAGCTCTAAAGCCGATGTTAATTGTTTTAAAGGCAAATGTTCCAGGTCCAGAACTTATGTAGGCTCTCCTAAGGGTACTACCGATAAAGAAGGTGAAGATAATTTAGTGATTGACACCCCTCAGACTAAAAACTGTTCAGTTCCTGTAGATAGTGTATTGGCGGATTTATTTTTTGATGTATCTAAGCTAGAAGCGGAGCTCGCCCAATTAATGGCAAATCATACTGCACTTGATTCCCTAAAAGAGAATCTTGTCTCTTCGTCCAACTTTTTAAAGTGCCCGGAAGTCCCAAGATGGATAACATTCGGAATGTTAGTTTGTTCGTCAACACATTGGTAACAGAAATCACAAAACGGATGCGTTGCTCAAGCAGTGCCATCGTATTCAATGTGCTAGATAATCCGCATTTAGAAAGCATTAAAAAGATACTCTCGAAGGTAACTGGAATAGACCCAACATCATGTAACTTCATCCGTCTTCGTGAAAAGACACAAAAGTTCTGCTGCCCACTATTATTCATATTCCATAGCGAGGCAATTGCAAAAGAGTTCATACAGCGCCAGGACCTTATTAAGTCTAAAACCTCGCTTAAACTGTTACAACTTGTGGAGGATAGAACGCCCCTTGAAAGAGAATGTCAAAAACTCTCACTGGGCAGAACCTCCGTCTGCGTCTCTAACCTTGTGATCCAGGATGCATAAAAACAGGGTACAACGATATCTAACGATGACAATCTGGGTTCCATAGATCGCGCAGTATCGCTTTGTTGCACCACTCCCGAATGCACCAGCTACCCTACCGACAATGCTAAATCCATCAAAGAGAACAAATTCGCTGACCTAATTGATCTAACAGTAGATCTTGACTGTTCCAACAGCAAGCCGAACGTTGGGGGTACTTCGGACGAGAAACCAACTGGCAAAAGAAGGCACATGAATGACTCCGTCCATATAGAAATCAATGGAGCGTCTAGACCGCAACCTATCTGCGCGGAAATTGGCTCAAATAAGACGGTACACCGTCAGTCTATTAATAAAAAACGCGCTGACGTCTCCGTTTCGAATCAATTCCGTATGAAACCACAAACCGACCACCACTGGGGTGCCTGTGATAACAAACCCTCTCGAAATCACTACCCTAAGGATCTCCAGAGGTTTCCTCCCGTGCATCACAAGGGAATGAACAGACATGAAAACGCAAACCCGTACCTAGCGGTTGAAAAGACGCATCTCTTACCATCCCCTGATTACAGACCTTTGCCTAGTTATAGCAGTCTCTCGCGCAGGACTAAACCGGAGCCCCTCTGAAAATGTTCATCCTATGTTCAACACCCCCTTCAACACGAATAGACCCTACACTTCGAATGCTCACTTAAACGCAGCCCGCGATGTCATCATTGACAACGAGCAGGCGGGCATGAACAATTCACCTCAGTCTTTTTTAGTGGGACACATACCTTTCAAACCTACCCTGCTAACTCCGTCCCCATTGTTCCACTACCCAGCCAAACCTTAATTGCGCCATTCCAACATTTCCCGTCATGGACTCAAACTCAGGTGACACCCAACCATTCTATAGTGAGCTCATTCAATGATATCAGAACACTCATTATCACCAGAGTTATTGAAACACAAAGATGCTTATTTTAAACATTTTTAAAAGTATGAAATTGGTGCCGAACAAGAAAAATGCAATCAGTTGGCTGCTTCTCAATGCATGTTCGCTAAATAATAAGATCCTTTATATTCTTATATAATCTTCATATTATTCTAGTCACTGAAGCTTGGTGCACCGCTGAGACTCCTGACACACAACTAAACTTTATAGGTTATCACATGTTCCACAGAAATCGTGGTGTAGGACGAGGTGGAGGATGTTCAATCTACCTAAGGGAGCAATACTCTGCAACCATACTCGATGAGCCATGTCTTGGTGTGACAAATGACTCCTTGTGGCTGTTAGTGTCGACTGGACCCTGTGAATTACTCTTAGGATATGTCTACAGACCACCTAACGCCACTTAGGACGACTTGACGGACCTTGTTAACTGACTGATCTATGTATCAACCTTAACTTCACAATACAAAATATTTGGCGGAGACTTCAACATGCACAATATCTCCTGGACCTCTTTCACTGCCCCCGCAAGTCAAGCCGAGTTCCTTGCATGTGTCCAAGTAAACGGACGGCGGCAACATGTTTCAGCGCCTACTAGACAAGACCACACTCTTAACCTCATCTTTACCACAGGCATCTCCTCTGTCCTTGTATCCGTCTTGGAACGATTTCCAGGAAATGATCATGACATAGTGAACTTAATGTTCGACCTAAAAACTGCCAAATAGTCGACCGTCATACACTACCGTCAAACTAATTTAGTCGATTGGAACGTGTTCACCACACTGCTGAGATCTCCGGAATGGACCACGTTTTTTCATACCTCCGATCCTAGTATTGCAACCGAGGCATTTGATGAACACTTCAGGTATTGCATGAACATCTTAGCCTCGCAAAAGTCAGAACACCGTAGTGTATATGGTAACGGCATACGTCTCACTTCAAATGAGCAAGGCAAGCTCAAAAGTCTTAAATCACGGTACCGGAAAACATGCGACTTCTCTCTCATCATGCAAATGCATAAAATGTTCAATGCAATTGAATATAGAACCAAAATGCTCCACATGAGTGAAGAAGAACGTGCGCTTAACAGCACAGACAGGAGCTCGCAGTTGATGCAGTTGATGAGACGTAGGAATAATGGGAGAGACCCTGCCATCTCAGTAATGACACTGCAGGAGACAACCACAGTAGATGATCCTGTAACAATCTGTGAGGTTTTTTAATTCATATTTTGCTGCTCCTCTCAACATTGAAGGAAGAACACTGCCCCCAACTCCTCCTGTAAGTACAAGTACGTTCCTAAGCCATATCCCTGTTGATGCATGGCTCATACGCTCTCAGTTAGCTATCATCAAACCTTACCACTTACCTGGTCCTGATGGCATTTACCCTGTTGCTCTTAAATACGGCGGGGATGACATCCCTCTACTTCTGCTTAATATTTATACACTTTCTTTAACATCAGGTTTCTTCCCTTTTCAGTGGAAGAACTCTACAATTAAGCCCCGCTATAAAAGTGGCTCGCGACGTGAAGTCAGCAATTATCGTCCCATTAACCATAATTCAATTTGTTCTAGGGTGTTGGAAAGAATAAAAATGTCGCGTGGTCGAATGTTTGTTGTCACAAAACCTTATAAACCACTCCCGGCATGGGTTTCTCAACAAGCGTTCTTGTATGACATGCCACCTAGAATTTCTTGACCATGTGACAGAATCTACTGACGCCAAAGAGGCGATTATCATTATACTGTTGGACATGGCGAAGGCGTTCGATCGTGTGCCTCATAAGCGTCTTCTGCCCAGAATAGCATTCTTTGGAATATGTGATCCACTGCTTAGCTGGTTTTCGTCATACCTTACAGGCTGCACACAAACAGTAAAAATAAGAGACAATAGCTCAGCGCCCAGACCAGTTACTAGCGGTGTGATGCAAGGAAGTGTTCTGGGGCCGTTACACTTTCTCATATATATAAAAGATATATGTCAAGTTTTCAAGCATGATAAACTATTCCTATTCGCTGATGATTTCAAACTTGTTTACAACTTTCCTGTTGGCAATCTGAATCCGTGTTTAGAAAATATACGAAAGGAATTAATGTCATGAAGACATGGTGTTAAACTTGGCCGATGAAATTTTCAGCCAATAAATCCACTATCGTTGTGCATGGCTGTCACGTACTAGATGGCTCTATGAAGCCGGACGGTTACAATATATCAACCGCCAACTCAGTACGTGACCTGGGTTTACGCTACTCAAACTCATTCAACTTTGCAGAACATATCTTTCCTAGTCGCTGAAACCAGACGAACGATAGGTTACATTAAACACTCATTCTTCCTACCTGCTGCACGATTACATCTTTATAAACTGTGTGTACGACCCCAGTTACCCCAGTTACGATTAATGTCAGTGCTCCGTCAGCCTGAACGATCACTGAGCTAAAATGAAGGTATTCAGCCGGAGAATTGAAACTGGAGAAGGCTATAATGCATGTGAGATAGCAAGCAGTGGTGGCCTGACAGCATCTAAAATAGTCAAATTGGTTTAGGGTCGGGGCGACATCAGAGACTGTCGTTGGTTGAGCCGCCAAATTCTGAAAGCCTGTGTGTTAAGCAATACTTGACAGTTTGTTAGAATCAAGTTTCTCCTTCTTCTGTAGGGTCTACACTGCGCGCTAAAGTGATAACTGAAGTTATGCAGGAGGAACCTTATGTATCCTGGCCGAGCCAGCATGAAAACTGCATTACATCTGAGGACTTCCTGAGAAGATTAATCTTCAAAATTTCAAACGAGACCCCAAACGTCGATCAGAAAATACGAAGTTATTTCAGTGAAAGACAACAGTTAGCGTCCCAATTAATCAACTACGAGCAAAACAGTGTGACGAGAACGCGATGGCGCAAACTGCAAATAGGGACTTGCTGGGGCAATGTCCTGCAACCAGTCTGTTTTGGTAGCTGGGGCGTCATGCAAACTCTGTTATCTCTGGAGAGGGACGACTCTACGAGTGTTTTGCCCACTTTCAGTGCGTGTAAACTGAAGAGTCGAGGAAAATTGAATGTCTTCCTATCCGCCACGGAGCGTCACCTTCATTCGGTCCTCAAATAGGCGCCACTAATATTTCCAACCAATCAAAAAATCTCTACAGCCTGTAACCATCGACCCAGTAGCACGCCCCGTTACACAACTGTAATATTCCACAGTGGGAAACTCACATGAGCGATAGTAATTCACTGGGCAAGGGACGGAGTGTCCACG